>BPLS01000435.1:146994-466770 GCA_019656275.1 Rhododendron kiyosumense
TTGAAATATGCTTACACAGATATGCTCCAGAGGATATTATTCCTATTTAGAATGCTACGTGACAGACAACATTCTCCTTAATAATTCTTTGGTGAAATAGGATTACACGAGGATTAGATTAAATAATTAGGTCAACCATTGGCACATATACTTAGAAAATATAAATAAATAGAATTACTCAAATCCCGAACCAATCACGCAATGCCGTGTTGACAGCTGTCACTTTCGGGTTAGAGCATGCAACCAAGTAGCCAATGATTAGCTTTGTATACAAGTTAATTAATGAAAACGATCACTAAAAAAATAATTCAATAAAACAAGATTTAAACAAGTAATTAAAAAGTGATCTTTACTAGCGTAATTTTTGGACTCTTTCTCTGCATGTATGATTGGTGCCCTAGAATGTTCCTCATTTTATTTTATTTTATGTTAGGACGGCAATAACACTTGCTAGGGCCGGAATTTAACCCCAAAAAGACGTCTTCGGAGTTGTTGAGAATACAAATAATAAACCTATTCAGCTCGTTAATTAATAAGGTTTAGATGAGGTTGTAGTTAACTATATATCTAATATTATATTATAAGAGCAGACGATAGATTATGTCTTCTGAACCTCATATAACAATAAAAGGAAAATAAATTCTATCCACCGCTGGTAGAAAATCAGACTTTTTCACCACCGGCCATTGTGGATCCCCACCGAGCATTTATAGTTATAATCTAAACTGTTTATATTGTAGGACCCAAAAAGTAATAATTTCATGCATAAAATCAACTTAATCAGACATCAACAGATATATTAATATTTGGAATTTATTTTATAACTTGGACATTTTGATTCTATCGATAATTATAAAGATAAACTATTAATTTTACAAAACAAACTTCAATTTTTGATATACCTATCAATGCTTGATCAAGTTTTTTTTTTTTTTTGACGTGGATATACTGCTCTATGGACCTACAAGAGGAACGGTTCAAATCAAGAATAAACACGCAATAGGACCCAAAAAGGTGGTGGTGGAAAACCCACATTTTCCACCGCCAACGGAAAGAATTTAATCTCTAATAAAAGTGCATACACCTATTAAGCCCGTTTATTAAAGAAAGTCGGACTACACATAAAAGATATGTTAATGACTTTAGATTTTAGATGAGTTGATAGTTTACCCTAAAATATTGATACATAGAAATGTAGGCACTAGATTTGGTCGTTGAATTTCGCACCCCGATAATATCCAAGTAATGTGTTTGTCCACTCAGCGTATAAGGTTCAATTACACGGTAAGGGACGCATTAACAACTTTTAACTTTTATATAAGTTGATAGTTTACCATATAATATAATATCAGTGCGTATGATAAATTTTGTCTTCAAACCTCATCGTAAAAAAAAAAAAACCTCATCGTAAATAATTAAAATAGACGCACATATTTAACCCGCTTATTTGAGTTGATAGTTAAAACAATAGTAATTTCTCATTACCATATAATTACGTAAAATAGACACACGTATTTAATTTGCCCGCTTATTAAGAAGAATGTGTCTATACATGAACCTGCGTGCAGATTAACGGCTGAGATAAAGTTTCCTGCTTTTTTTATGTACTATATGGAGTGCATTGACTTTAATTTGATGTGAACATAATCTTCAATAAATTGGCCTCGTTTACACTCATTAGCATATGGAAAATAGTTTCCTATCAGCACGTAGAAATCATCATCACAGGTCCACGAAAATCACAAAAGGAGGTCTGATTACTCAATAATCCGAGCCAGAGCACCACCACGTTGTACGTGCTCTATAGATTTTACTAACGCCACGCATTCTTATAGGACTCATGACTAATTGTATGGATCCTAGGGCAGACAACGAGTCGGGCCGAGCCAAGTCGAGTTTTGTCGTATTCGAGTTCAGCTCGTTTACTAAACGAGCCAAAAACTTGAGCTTGAGTTCGGCTCAAGCCTTAACGAGCCAAGTTTAGTTATTTACTAAACACGCTTTTTTCGAATGAGCCAAGCTAGCCGAGCTCGCAAGCTAGAGCACCACCACGTTGTACGTGCTCTATAGATTTTACTAACACCACACATTCTTATAGGACTCAGGACTAATTGTATGGATCCTAGGGCAGCCAACGAGTCGAGTCGAGCCGAGCCGAGCCAAATTTTGTCAAGTTCAAGCTCAGCTCGTTTACTAAACAATCCAAAAACTTGAGCTTGAGCTCAGCTCAAGCCTTAACGAGCAGAGTTTAGTTATTTACTAAACCCGCTTTTTTCGAATGAGCCTAGCTAGCCGAGCTCGCGAGCTATTCGGTTTTTTTGCGACCCTAAATTGGACACTATCAAAATGTGTGATTCTGGAGTATCACGCAACGGTGCTCCTGTACTATTGAAATAATTATTCCACGTAGACGGTGTCGTTCTCTGCACCTCATGGTAGTATGTTTCCATGCATTAATTACCCCTTTTTCTTCTTGTTTCGTCATGCTTTCGCATGTTTGACGGCAGCTATTATTGTAGGCCCTTTTGCTCACTTTCTTTTCCCATAAATTCTGGTTTAAAAGGTCCATAAAAACCCTAAGTGGTGCACTCTGAGGGAATTAGATAGACCCCCCCAATCATCATATTCCACAACCAACCAATAGGATTAAAAAGTTTTATTGTAGAAATAGTAAAAAGTTATTTTTTTAACGTCAGAGAAGAGCGTTGCATGAGGGAGAAATCTACAACAGAATGATTCCGAGTCGTTGAAAAGAGACGAATAAATCAAAAAAGCACGACGGCAGATCAATAATTGTTTAAAAATTTTCTTTTTAATGGGGGAATGGAATGCATGCATAAGAGACTAAACAATATAAAAAACTAGCCCCAATATTGGAATTAAAGATGCTTTGGCCAGGTTACATTATAATCAGTCAAGAATAATTTTTTTTTATTTAAAGAAAACCCTAATATTGACATTTTCAAATTAGGGTTTGATTGAGAGGGAAAGCAACGTGAGTGAGACGTGCATGAAAAGGGTTATAAATAGTGCTGATACCACGCCGTGCTTTTTGGATCCGTCACCTTTTTTTATTTACATTCCTACTACTAGTGATAGCTACTATATGTCTATATTATACAAGGAGATAATGATTGCGACAACGATTTTCGGACCTTACTCACATAACGTTCTAGCAAAAGCGAGATCGCACGCGTAAATGCGTCTTTCAAAAAACTACTAAAATTTGCGAGAATGATGATTGAGAACGAGAACAGATGGCCCTACTCAAGAATTATGTTACTTTGGCTGGACTTCGACACAGATCCAGAAACAAGTTGTTTGGAGTCGTCACAATGTGTGGATTTTGCTGGATCTGTGTTGGGGCATTTATTTTTTTTTCATATTTCTATTCATTACTCCCTCCATCTATATTAAGTTCAAATTAAAAATTGTTTTTCATTTTCATTATATTTGAGTTTAAAATTACCTTCTTTTTAAAAAAGAAAGTTTTGGAGAAACCGGAACAGGGTCTAATTGTTTAATTTGTGTGAAAAAGTCAAAATTTTGTTTACATGTATAGTTTGCATTTTATCGAAAAAACAATACTAGTACGACTTTTCGTATAGAATTATAATAATGAAAATATCAGAGTATAATTTTTCATATACGTCTGTACGTATACGCGCTACGCTTCTATAGTACTATAATCCAAAGAAAGTCTTAGGTTATGATGATATTAGGCTTACGAGCAAAGGGAAGGTGGGTCCCGTGATGATTAAATTAGGGCAGTTTTTCCTATCGTGGGATGGCCGGGCAGGCCCAACCAGTCGGCCCTATTTGGAGTGTAGCCTCTCCCTCGAATCTCTTGAGAGTGAGAAGTTTTTCAGTGCCGGTGCGCAAGGGCCACGTGGTGTCAAACATGCATTTTGGCTATCTAAATGTGTTTTGAACGGTCCAGATCTGTTTAGATTTGAGGAGGGTGTTTCGATAATTTTACACTTAAAAAATTATCTAAATAGATTTGGGCAGTCCAAAACGTGTTTTGGACGGCTGAGATGGTGCTCAGCACCATGTGGCCCGTGCCCACCCAGCACTGAAAAACTTCTCCTTCTGAGTGAAGGAAAAAGTGGGTGGGAGAGAGAGATCAGATAGATTAAAGCTCCGTTCTGCTAAGATTTTTATTGTTTAAATATTTATTTTTTATTTTACGAGACATATCATTCTCATAAAATGCATTACTTTTAATTCAAAAAATAAGTACTTAACTTAGGTAGTGGAAATTTAGGAGTAATTGCTGATCACATGGTACTCCACCGGCCTTCTCCATAATACATTGATGTAGATTCCACTATCGAGTGTGAGGCTGCCATTACAATACGTAGTGGAGCGAACACGTGATGCATCACGTAGCGGTGCTTTATAAGCAATTACTCTGACTTCGGAGAGAAATACGGAAAGTTGTTTTTTTTTAACAAAAGGAAGTAGTATTAGAATGGGGGGAAACGTAAGCTTGCGACAAAGCATGACTTCAAGATGACTATGACAACTAGTTAAGTTCAAGAAAATTTGTGGCTTAATTTATTTGTATAAAAAAAAAAATTATTAACTTGAAAAGATAATACAAGTTAATAAGGACAATGGAAGAAGCTTATAGTATTACAAATTAAGATGGTAGCTTATGTACTATATTACAAAAGACATTTTTGGTTTTTGGTTTTTCCTTAACGAACAAGATTATCCTATTTATATATATATTTTTAAAATACAACTACAATAACCAAAGAAAATACAACAAAACAAAATAAAGAAAAGACGCAAGAAATCAACATCGAGATCGGACCCATCAGATGCACTCAATCGTGAAAGAGGGTGATATTAAATTCAGAATTTTTCAGATCAGATGAAGAATTATTTTCAGCTTAAAAAGATGATGAATGAATTTAAAGCTATCCTAAAAGTGATTAGGACATATTTGACTTTTAATTACTTACGATAGTGGTCAGGATAGGTTTGCTCCGTCATAATTAAGGTATGGATTTCTGGGTTATTTATGGGCAGCTCAATTGGCAGCCAATGCCACAGCTACAACAATGTTAGATTAGATGATGATATTCTATGGGAGATGATAATGCCAAAACCCTTTTTGCTCCTGCCAAAATTTAATATTTATCTTTCATTGCTAGACTTAATTGTCCTTCATTACATTACTTGCATTACGAAAATGCCCCTTAAAATCCCTTGAGTATTTTACCGTTATTTTGACATTCCCTAGCTTCAACTTTTTTTTTTGTTAGAGAATACCATAAACAGATTACCAAACTCCACAAAGAAAAACCCATCAAAAAGCTCCCTTGATCGGAAATTCTTACTATAATTAATCTCCTTATCATAACAATCATTTCTCATCTTTTTCTCCTCAAATTTTTTTGGGTACGTAAGTATTACTATTTTTTTCTCCTTAATTCTTCTTTTGTTTGTGAACTCAGAATCAATTAGCTGAGCTGATTTCCAACCTGGGTTTGTGTTCGAAATCAATACCATTGATTTGAGGGAATGCCAAAAGAAGTTAAAATACTCCTACGGATTTTAAAGGGCATTTTCGTAAAGTAAGTAATGTAGTGGAGGGCAATTAAGTCATGCAATGAAAGATAAACATTGAGTTTTGGCAGGAACAAAAAAGGTTTTGGCAAGAACAAAAAGGATTTTGGCATTATCAATTCCCTGTTCTATTTCTTGTAATTTACTAGGAAATCCTTTCAAAAATGATCTTACTAATTAGTTATTGAACGTAGAACCAAAATATTCTCATAATACTAGAGCTTTCAATGTCTTCAACTTCCAAATGTCAACTAGAGATTGGTCCCTCCGATTAGTCATTCCACTGAACCTGATATTTCGGGTTATAGAAGAAACCTTCCAATATTCTGAGATTGCAAGGCAAAAGGAGGGTAATTCTACACCGGAGCAAGAAAAATATTCACATTTAAGCCCTGAAAGTACATATATTGTTGGTAACTATGATAATAATGTGGTAATTTTTTATTGCCAAATTGGATATGAACAATCATTTTAAAGTGATCCTGCACAATTATCTAGCTAGGGTTTCGAGGTCATACAGCAGCATATACAATGACAATATTTTAGGTTTAATTTCAAACCCTTCTCTCTTTTTTTCTTTTTTTTTTTTTATAATCTCTATGGCCTATTTGATGAAAACTTTTGTTATCATCACTATTAATTAACTTGTGTTTGATAATAATTGGCGTGATTGACGCAGATAGAGATAAGATGTAGAGGGCAACAGCTTCTACCTTTCTTGACGTTGCAGCACGTGAGGGATCACATATGGAGAAGTTCAACAGACGCAACAACGACAATCACAATAGTTCCAGACTCGTCCACTTCAGATCACGTCATGATCCTTCATTATGCCCGGAATCCTTAAATTAATTAAATTATTGTTTACATCCTCATCCACCCTCACGTGTACCATTTGTTAAATTATCCCATCATCTTCTCTCTTTTTTCGTTATTTTGCGGTCTTCTCTAGTTATTTTGTAATTTATTTATATTATTGTTTATTTTGTTTTTCTGCTTTATATATATAAATATATAAATATATATCTCTAATTGTAGAGGTATATATGTACCCCAAAATAATATATAATTGGTTTTGGGGTTTCATAACATAGCCTAAGATGTACTAACCAAACCATAACGGTTTGGTATTTATATCATTCTGTTCAAGTTGACCTCTTTGTAACACAAAAGTTCACTAATTATTTTTTTTGTACGTCTTGCCCTTTTTTTATTATTATTGTCTTCTATTCTTTTACAAGTTTTGAGAAAAAAATAAAAAATTTACTCTCCGCACGGTTCTTAATAAGTTTCTTTATCTATCTCTCTTCTCTCATTTCCACTCGTGAGATCAAATTTTTTTCTCGAAACTCAAAACCGAACAAAGTGTTTAGAAAAGCGCCAAAGACGTGAAGAGTACCTGTATTCAGACGGGCCCTTGTGGCCCACTGGTGGCCCATAGCATTTCAAACTGTTCTCCCATTTGAAAACAAGTTGCAATGGTCCATTAGGCCCACTAGTCTATCCTCTTTTAGTTTAGACTTCTTACAAATTTATTAGTACATTTTCTTCCTTTTTAGTCTTTCGGTTCCACTTGTTGAGACGAATCGAAAAAATGAACTTTTGATCAAAAAGGCAAAAAGATCCCGAAAAAATGCCATCTTAAGATTCAGGACCATGGCCTGGGACACTGATGACCTATCTTCTAATTTTGGTCTTACTTTTCAGGCTAGTCTTGCCTGCAAAGGATGCTTTCCATGAATTAATTTCGCCAAGAAATATCAAATGTACTGGAAGTCATTGAGGGAATGCCTGCAGTCGCTTTGAAAAAATAAACATATTCCTTTAATCTTTGTAATCCTTTATAAAGATTAATATTTTTTTTTACTTAGCCAAAAAAGAAGGACTTAGCCAATTTTTTGCATTAGCTTTTAGAAAAATAAGACCCTACAAACGTTCATCTCTAGCTATTGAAGTTTAACTCGTTGTCGACTCGGTCTCCAAGTGTAAAATGACTAATGTTCACTTACATTTTGTGCGGGTGAACAAAATAACACTAGTTGTTGTTCTTAGGGTTGCTCAGTAGAAGGATCGATCCACCCAAATCGAATCGTCAATGAACCAAATCGAGGTAGTTTATGGACGGATACGGATCCTAATATAACAATGCTGGCGGATGCAGATCGGGTCTGTTCGGTTGATGGTTCAAAATATATTAGTATGTATGAGCCCAACCTTTTGGGTCCAAAACATATGGGTTCCACTCTGACCACTTAGGCCCAGTTAAATTGGGCCACCAGGCCTTTCTTCCAATTCACGGGTCACAACTCACAAAATATCCGGCCCAACTGATACGATATTTCTTCGTCTTCTTCATCGTGTTCCATTCGATCTTCGTCTTCTTCATCCTCTGAAAAATAAATACCCTAAAAAAATTCCGAAATTATCCTTTTATCTTTACCAGCATTTCGTATGATAGGAAATGCTGGTAAAGTACTAGTCTCTGTGGATTTATGGCGATATCCGTTCAAGGCTTCGCGTACAGAACCCACCTCACTTTCCGTCTCCCTCTCGTCAGCTGCGCTCACAAGGTTTGTTTCCGTTTTCAAACTTTCTTGTTTGTTTTCTTTTTACAACTCCGGGCCAGCTTACGTGATTCTCGATTAATACTCGGACCAATCTCACCGTCAGCTAGCGGGCCAATTAAGAAGTTTCTAACCTGAGACCTTAGACCCCTGAATTCTTCTTGAGCTTTTATTTCTAGTGCAGGTTCGGCGTAGCAGCTCCGTTGCAGCAGTGGTGTCACCTGTTGAATCTCTTAGTATTTCCAAGCAAGAAATCAAACATTCGAAAACGCCAAGCGTAAAGAGTGAGTCAAGTTTTTTGATTCATTTGTGCTAAAGATTGGATTTTTTTGGCTTCAATGTTGAATTGTTTTTGGAAATTGGGTTTCTTTTGTTCTAATGTTGAATCTTTCCTCATTGTTTTGATGTGAATTTGGTAATTTGTTCTAGTGATTAGATTTTTTTTAGCTTTTGAATGTGGAAGCTTCCAAAGTTGTGTTTTCCCATTGCAATTGTGGAAGCTTTTTAGTTGTTTTGGTGTGAAATAGTGAGTCATTCTGTTTAATTCGTTTGCGGTAAAGATTAGATTTGTTTAACTTCAATGTTGAATAGATTTTGGAAAGTGGCGTATTGCTATTGCCAATGTAGAAGTTTTTGAATTGTTTTGGTTTTTGTGAAATAGGTAATGGTGATAGCAAGGCACCTGAATGGAAGAAATTGAGTTCAAAAGATCTCGGAATCAAGACTTCTATGATTGGGAAACCAACACGAATGGTTCTGAATGGGCTGAGGAAAAAAGGTACCAAAGTTTGCCTCTCTTATTTTTCGCCACAGTGATAGAGTTAGTGATTAGTGTTACAACAGCTGGCCGATTTTGCTCCATCAACTCAAACCTGAGACCTCTCCCACAGGCACTAAGGCCCCCCTCCATGACTGCTTGGGCTAGAGCCCTGGGTCCAAAGTTTGTCTTTTGCGTTTAAGAGTTTAGGCAGTTTGATTCCTGGGATTGAGTTTGGGAAGGAATGGTACAGTCATTCACTTGGAATGCTCAATCCGACTTTCCTTGATTTGTACTCTGTTGAATCATTGATACTCTAATTTGTGAATTTTTTGGTGATGTTTGAACTCACCCAAAAGAAAAACGAAACGTCGATGCTTGACTTATCTCTGCCAGTTCTTGTTTTGCTTATTTTTGTATTAAAAAATGAATTTGGGAACTTTTTTCCTCATATTGTTATTTCAAATTTACGAATACTTTGATTTTGCCCTGCAATCCTGTGACTATCATGAGCATCCACATAAAAAGGTCAATCATGTATTTCCTCTTGGATCTTTGTGTTATCTGTATTTTCATTTTTCCCCAATGTTCTAAAAAGTGATACTTCCATTTGCAGGATATGAAGTCTACCTTGTTGGAGGATGTGTCCGGGATCTTATCTTGAAGAGAATTCCTAAAGACTTTGACATTATTACATCAGCTGAACTTAAGGAGGTATATCCTTTTGTGTACTTGTGCTTTTTTGGTGAAATCTCGTAGTAAGCTTCAGCGTGGACCATTATCATAATAATTAACTCAGATAGTTTACTAGTAACAGAGTCTTTACTATTTAACACCTCAAGCGCCTGGTATACCTGGAAGTTTAATCATTTGTAAAATGCTGGTTATATCTAGAATCTAGACTTTGGCTTTCCAATTTTCTCCCCACAGCCACACTGTTAGTTTATCTTACTTACAACTATAGCATTTATGTACCTTTTTAGGGGGAAAAGGTAAAAATGTGAGTCAGAGAAAGTAGGATTCATGTAGCCGACCCTAAGTGATTGGGACATAAGGCTCGGTTTGGTTTGGTTAGAGAAAGTAGGATAGTGGCAAAAGAATTACCGGTTTCCTTTGGTTTATGAAGGATAAAAACTCATCTCTATTGTTGCAAAATCAGTTTATTACTTGCCAGCTTTTGCTTTCTTTGTCTCAAATCAATAGGTTGCGGCATAAACAGTTTAATCTGGTCCACATTTTGCAGGTATTAAGAACATTTTCGCGGTGTGAAGTTGTTGGCAGGCGGTTTCCCATTTGCCATGTGCATGTAAATGATACAATTATTGAGGTCTGTTTCTGGGTAATATAGATGTGCATTTGCTTACTTCTATGTACCAAGCAGTTAATTATCTTTTCATGATGCATTGTGGAATTTAAGTCAAGAGCTGGTTTGTATCATTGTGTGCAATATGATTCGTCTCTGTTCTTTGTCTTACCCTCTTTCACCTCATTTCTTATTGAGCAGGTTTCAAGTTTTAGCACCTGTGGGAGGAAGTATGTAAGGAATTCGAATTTTGGTTTCAGAAAGCCTCATGGTTGCAATGAGGACGATTTTATTCGATGGAGAAATTGTTTACAAAGGGATTTTACGATTAATGGGTAATCTACCTGACCCTTGAGGAGTTACTTAAATGCATTTGCTTTTGAATCAGTGCCATTGTATATTACAAGTGAGTCAATGACTTTCATGATAATATTACTTGAATTTACATTTTCGCGCTCTTTTGGCTTTTGCAGGTTAATGTTTGACCCCTTCGCAAAGGTTGTTTATGACTATTTGGGAGGATTAGAAGATATGAAGAAAGCTAAAGTATGTATGTAATTCTTGTTGCTTCAGTTTCAGGAGTTACTACATTCGTAATTTACACAGCCCGTATTTATCACCTGTTTATCCACAGGTGCGGACTGTAATACCTGCAAGTACTTCTTTTGAGGATGATTGTGGTGATTCTCTCTCTCTCTCTCTCTCTCTCTCTCTCTCTCTCTCTCTCTCTCTCTCTCTCTCTCTCCTTACCTTCTTGATGTTTGCCTTTCAACCACATTTAGAAGGCATCTAACTTCTAATTAGTATTTCTACAGCTCGCATTTTACGTGGGATGAGAATTGCTGCTCGTTTAGGATTCCATTTTTCCAGAGAAACAGCTCGTTCTATGAAAGAATTATCTTCTTTATTGTTGAGACTTGACAGGGTATCAAAGTTCTGGTCCAACCGTCCAAGTCGTGTAATTTGACTTTTTTAGCCTTTTTGGTATGTAATTTACTTGCAAACTCCAAATATTGTAGGGAAGGATTCTCATGGAATTGAATTATATGCTGGCATATGGATCTGCAGAAGCCTCTTTGCGGTTATTATGGAAGTTTGGACTTCTGGAGATACTTCTACCCCTACAAGTATGCTTTTTTTCCTCCCGCTGCTGATAACTGCATTATCCAAAAAAAAAACACTTTCTCCTGTGTATCATGATGACGATATAAGCTGTTGCATGCATTTACAGGCAGCATATTTTGTTTCTCAAGGTTTTCGGAGGCGGGACACAAGATCTAACATGCTTGTGGTAAGATCACTGCATGTTAATTGGCTATACATTTTGTTGCTATCAGTTAGTCGTTGCCTGCTTTTTTCTTCTCCGTAGTAATTTTAAGTGTCGAACTGTGTTACCTGAATCATGTACTATATTTTTCTAACATTGTTGTGTTTATCCCTGGCATTGGTGTTCTTCCACTTCCATCATGATCGTTGTTAATTTCATTGATTCAATGGTCATGCAGATGTTAATTTAGAATTATCTTTGATTTGGTGCCTTTGCTTTCATTTCGTTACATCATGTTTCGGTTGTTCTTGGTTTGTTTTTCTGCAGTCATTGTTTTCTAGCTTGGACAGACTGTTGGCACCTGACCGGCCATGCCATTCTAGCTTGTGGTATGTAATTTCTTGGTTGTTTGTAATCTCCTCATTTTGCTTACCGAAAAAGGAAAATTTTAAGAACTATTTCAAATTATCTCAGTGTGTAAGAGAGCGCATTTCTCATGGTTGGTATATTTGTATGGATGGCTTAGAGAATGCGCCCCTGGCTCATTTTCTTATATAACTTCTCATCACCTATAAGCAAACATATGGAGTATTATCTTGCATTTTGGTAGCTTGTAAATGCACGCTCACACTCCATTTTGGTTAAACTTTGTTAGGCTTTTTCGCGATGGAAATGCCCTCCTACCCCAATGGGGCTAGCTTCTACTAGTGGCAAGTAGATATCAATTGGTGAGCGAGAGATATAAACATGTCTTGGGGAAGGACGTTGTGGAGAGATCAAATAGGAAAATCTTTTGCCACATAGTCTATAGGCCAACAATCAGCATATCTAGTAATTCTCAAACCTTTCTTGGTTGAACGTGGTAACATATTGGTTGTCGTTAGGTGGATACCTTAAAATTCTATAAGGTGCCCTGCACATTATAGAATGTTTCTTCTGCCTCAGTATGTATGGAGAGAGTTCGTAGATATTAAATATAAAATAAATATATGGGTAGAAGTCTCTAAGGAATCTCCCAACCTGCCTCCTAAGTTTGAAAACAAATTTGATGACATTAAAAGGGTTTGAGTATTTGAACAATGGGAGGTGATTTTAAATTCCTTGTCAAATGGTTAAAATTGTTAATTGTCCGGCAATTTTTCAATTCTCAGCATTTTAAGATATGTCTGCTTGGATGTGCTCTCGCACCACGAAATGCATGTTTGAGGTCTCATGCTAAAGGGACCATCATAACTACTATAGAACTCATTCCATCAGGGTGGGGGTTTTCGCAAATTCAAACCCTCCCAAAGAGCGAAAGTAGTCTTGAGTCCAGATAGCAGAACCTCGCATTTTTAGTGATGATGCTAGTAGTATATTTAAGTAATTCTCTATACCTCAACTGTAACATTCTGAATTACCTGAACTTCGAACTAAGCACAAGTTTGTATTGGCAGGGTTTGTCTCCTAGCATTTCATAAAGCTCTAGCAGATCATCCAAGAGATCCTTTGGTGGTTGCTGCATTTAGCATTGCTGTACATTGTGGAGGGTCCTTATCAGAAGCTGTAAACATTGCAAGAAGGATTTCCGAACCACATGACGCGAGCTTTAATGAGTTATTAGAACCTGGAAGTATAGACTCAGATGCTACGTTGATTGGTGAGGTCATTGATCTTGCAGCATCAGCAAAAGATGCATTAGACAAGATGACAGATGAGCATTCTGTTTCCCAGGCCATGATGGCATATCCGCAGGCACCCTACTCAGATTTGGTAAGCATCAAACTCGTTAGTTAACGTCCTTCTTTAAGCTAACTAATTTTATTGAGAAATAAAAGTAATTGGAAATGGCTTTTTATATCTGTTCTGGTAATCTTTTTTTTTTTTTTTGAACGGCTGTTCTGGTAATCAACATGTGCGTTCACTTGTATCAGCCTTGCACTATGGCATTGTGATTGTTGATGTCGCTTTTGGCCTCCCACTCAAACCCTCCTAAATTGAAATTCGTTAATCATGCCTTTCCCTTATATGACCTTTTCAGTGGGAATAATTTGTTTTTGTTTGTAAGAGGACAAAGTAACAGAACTTCGAAAGTTTTTATAAATGCTCCAAACCTCCAAAGAGCAAGATTCAAGGGTGCTGAAAATGAACTTCATAATAATCATTAAATGCCAGAAGCTACGCATGAAATTTCGAAAATCCTTAGAATCCTGTTTGCCTCAATTCTCAAACTCTTTGCCCCCAGCCATTTGTCTCACTTTATTATTTGCCAATCATCTGTTTAACTTCTTTTCTTTTCTTTCTTTTTAGCCTCTGAGCTTCTTCGAATGTGATGATGGGCAAATATTTGATTCTCTGTCTTGATTTTCAGGTTTTTATATCGTTGGCACTACATGAAAAGGTAGGCATGATCTTTCATTGTGTCAGAAAAGGCAAGGAAAAGGGATTTGTTCCAAAAGGAGGGAGTAAGATCAATTACGAGTCTTTAGCATTGGGAAGACTTAGTGAAGTCCGACATGTGTTTGCAAGGATTGTTTTCGACACCGTTTACCCTCTGCAGCCGAACAAAGAAACTACTCCGTGAATGGAATCACCATGGAGTCTTCCAACATTGGTTACAAGTGTGTAAGACGCTGAGAGTGGTAATGAAATGAAATCTGCTGCATAGGATCCAAGAGAATGGCGAAATGGCAGTCAGGTTTTATCATTAGATAGAGTTGAGGAAAGACGCAGTTGGAGCTTGTTGACATAAACGAATCAATTTGGATACAGGACCGATTGATGTTTGGATAAATTCTTTCCAGCATGCAGCAATAGATCCTACGGAAGAATACAGTTCTAGTTTTCGATTGCAAGGAAGTTATAGATGGACTTGATGGCCAGGAGACAAGAAAATTCAAAAGTTGAAGTCGAAGAAGATTTTAGATTTATTGGTGAATAGATTAACCAGCTGAAGGATGCCAGTGTAAACACTGATATGACTGCACTTGATTTTTTTTTTGAAAATAAATTAAATAGTGGGAAATGAAGCCAATTGATTTACGGAGCATCATTTATGCCAGTGTAAACATTGTTGTTTTATCTTTGGTTTTATTTTATTTTATTTTTCTATATAATCGGGTGTCCAAGTCAATTTATGTGCACTTGGAATAAGACTTTGTTGTCATGTTCTCACTTAACCTATCGTTAGGCTTATTAATTTACATTGTTACCTCTGTCGAAAATATTCAGTTAATAATTGATTGAATTCTCTCACACACACGAATGTGAAGAGTCCTTGTATATTTAGGCCTAGTTTGGCTTAATAAGCCATGTCTGTCTTCTTTTTTTTGCCTTGTATGGTATTGCGTTAAATTTTATGAATAGTATTAGTTTGCCTCAACAAGATATACCAAAAAAGTAAAAAATTGTGATCAAAACTGAAAATCTTTTAAATAATGACACAAAATTCGGTTTTTCTTTTCAAAAAAAATTAAGAAGTGGACATAATTTTTTTTTTTTTCGATTTCTTTGGTTGAGACAAAACAATAATCTACACAAAAGTTGATGACAAAGCCGAAAAAATTGAATAAAAGCAAAAAGAAAAAAAAAGAAGCTAAACTAGGCCTTTTACTTTATAGATATAGAGACAAACAAACATATTGAATAAATATAAGTATCTAGTTAATACGGAGATAAACAAGATTATAATGCTAATTACTTGAATCAGAGTGGATTTTCAGTTCCAATTTTAAAGCCTGGATTGTAGCCTTGTTCAGTTCAAAATACAATTGTCATCTCTCCTTTTTAGTAATTAAATTCAAGTGTTAAGTGGAAACCCCTAAAATCAGCCAGATGATTGGCAACCTTTCCTTAAGAGAGGGTCCTTGAGCATTTTAGGAGGCTCAAAACCTAGTTTAATTTCAATCAATATTTATCCCATGGGCATGGAGGAGTGCAGTGAGCAGCATGCTTCTTCCTATTCATGGTGGTGGGACAGCCACAATAACCATCATCAGTCTCAATGGCTCCACTCCACTTTATCAGGTCTCTCTCTCTCTCTCTCTCTCTCTCTCTCTCTCTCTCTCTCGGAAGGCCAAGAAATGGGATGGGTAGCAACCGGTAAGCTACGTAACTCCCATGCAACTACCGCTATTTAAAATTTTGATTAGATGAAACAAAATTGACTGACATGGAGGCTAGCTTGATGGCGAGAGTACCCACTTTATATATATTATATAGATATATAGATAGATAGATGTCCAATTTACAATTAAACACATCAGTCACTTTCTCTTGAAATTTTGTAGGAAAATGCTAACATCCGCCGCCTTAAGGGCGAAGGATAATAGGTAAAAGATGTATCGATATTCAAAACAATATACTGACAGTTGTGAAAATATATTAATATCCGTGATATGTGTATTAATATCCGAACTTCTTTAAAATTATTTGGATATTATTCTCCTCCTGATGGGCGGAGATTAGAAAGACCGAATTTTATACGGTTGGCCCGCAATGGGCTAGACTTTGATGATCATAAGGTTCTAGGGGAAGTTATACTTACTTCTTACTTTTGCTTTGACTTAAATTAGTGAAATTTTTCCAACGAGGGTCAAAGCAAAAGTACAAGAATAAGGCTGCGTTCTTTTAACCTTAATAATTGAATTTTTTTCGCATTTGTTAGTTTTGTGCCAATTTTTTTTGTGAGTTATTGATTCATCTCAACGAGAAAAATCGAAAAAGTAAATTTTTTTAACTTTTACCAAGTATTTTGAAAAATAACCATTTTTTAGCAAAAAAAATTTACTAAAAAGTAAAATGATGTTTTTTTGCTAAAAAATAGTTATTTCTCAAAATATTTGGATAGAAGTTAAAACATTTACTAAAAAGTAAAATGAACAGCTTTTAATCGTTGGTTACCGAGACGAGATCCGAACCATCGAATATCCAATCCGACGGCTCAGAGTTGCATAACACAATGTTGTGCATTTCACTGTACATTACCAAACCAAAGTCGGAGAAATTTTCCCTACGAGGGTCAAAACTTCAAAAATGGAGCACGTGCCTCTGGACATATGCTAGGTACCCCACTGATTAGGAAACTGTATGTAAATGACGAGTATTTTTTGATGGCCATTTAATGCAGAAAGCATCAAATGTTGCTGCCTGACCATACGGCTCCGTTCCCATTAAATTTTTTATCGATTTCGTTTTGTTCATTTTTTCTGAATTTTTATTTGATTTGTGTCATATTTTTTTGATTAATTATTCATTTCGATGAGAATAATTTAAAAAATACAAAATTATGATCAAAAGCAAAAATAATGTGTTCACAAAAAACGAAAAAATACCAAACCGTTGTCTTTTTTTATCTAAAGTGTCATCTTATAAGAAATTTTTTCAACATACTACCCATATTTTTATACTTTTTTTATTCCTCTTGTCAAGACGATAGATTAACTCCAAAAATTATAATGAAAAGTTAAACAAAAAGTTGAAAAAATACCGGAAAATGTTTTAGACAAAAAGTTTAGGAGAACGGAGCCGTAATATATATGACTATGCTCCTATCATGTGCTTGAATCTCGTATTGTTTTCACTTGATAATGTTTTGGTTTTCTACTTTTCTTCGCAAAACATCAAACTTTTTTTTAACAACCGTAGGTCTCGGTCATCTTGCCTCGATTTATTCTGAGACCCTGAAATTAACTGTCGGACAAACCCTCGGTCGGCCCCAAAATTTAGAATGTTCCGCCTCCATGGGATGGCGATTAGCTCCATATATTAGCTCCTCCTTTTCATGTATGTCAAAACCTTGTGACAAATATGCAGATTTGGATAGGAAAACAAGGATGCTGTTGGACCTCATAGAAGAAGATGGTGATTCATTTGCCAAGAGAGCTGAAATGTACTACGAAAAGAGACCAGAATTGATAAAAATGGTAGAAGACCTCCACAAATCATACCGTTCTTTAGCCGAAAAGTACGACCAGCTGCGATCCGATTCCGCTGAATTATCAGCTGATCGTTCATCAACGCCATTGTCAAGTTCCTTCAAACAAGTCCAACATCCTCACATTACCAGCACAAGATCTTTCAAAATCACCAAAGTCGCGCCAGCAAATTCCCTCGAACAAGAAAGTTACGAGCAAAACAGAATAGGAGGCAGGGACGCGAAGATAGATGGCATTGAATCCGATCGCGATGGGAGGAGGATTGATTCGGGCATTTGGGAGAGGGAGCAAACGTGGGATGAGCTGCGGCTGAGCGTGTCGGAACTGATGGAGGATGTTTCGAGGCAGCAGGCTGAATTGATAAGGAGAAGTGACGAGAAGAGGAAAAAAATCACAGCGCTACGGATCCATATCAGTAGGCTAACGGAGGAGAACACGGCTTTAAAAGGTCGAGTGGCGCAGTACGCGGATGTTATGAAGCAAAACCAATCTCCCATGTCGAAGATGAAAGGATTAATTCTTGGGAGATCGTTGCGATGAGCTTGTTCTATCTGCGCGATAATCAATTTGTTTTGTGGATTTGAACTAAGAATTAGCCTATTAATATTGAACGCAAGCATAACATAATAAAGGTTGGCGTCCATGGCGTTCCGGAGAGAAAGCCTGTCTTTGATTCCTTGCTTTCGCCTTCTTGGATGTGAAATACTCCCTTCATCCCAAAATGGATGACAATTTTTAAAATACTATATATATGTTCTTTCTCATTATCTATGAAGTTCTTTTCTTTTTCTAACAAAGATAATGTAATGGAAAAATTGAGAGAATTACTAGTAGCTCAGAACACTGTGAACTTCCTAGATGGACTGAGAAGGCTTTCCGCTTGATTGGAAGGTCCAATCCAAAAGCAAGTGTGATGCGGGCCGAAACCTGCAAGGTTGGAATAGTCTCGGGAAGCCACTTGATCGAGGGCAACGAAAGTCACTCGACGTTACTGATTGCAGAAGACACTGACGCGACCAAGTTACATACTTAATTATTGGAGGAATCACTCACTCTCAAACAAGAAATACTTGCACGATTGATTTTCATTTCATTTAGATTACCTGTATATATGGGCATAACAATAGATAACTCTTCAAGACTCCTAATAAATTCTAAACAAGACTTTGACTCCAAACTACTAGGAAGACTCCTAGAGAAAATAAAAGATAACTAGAGACATAGAAAATAAAAGAAGGCAAATGCTAAGGAATGGCTCTGGGGCCCTTGATCAAGTGCAATTTATTGTTAATGGTTAATGCTAGTTTCTTGTTCCCATGCAATGACTTATTAGCTCCGCCAACTTTCATTAATTGTCACAGTAAAAATAATTTTTAAGTACCAACTACACCCTTGCTTGAAGGTTTTTTCCATGATAATGAATGCTTCACATTTTGATTTCAAATAAAAAAGTCAATACCATAGCGTATTGTAGTAACATAAAACTTGACTTCTTTGTTTTGTAAATAAAAGCTCACCCTTCGTCTAAGTTGGGAGAGAAAAAGAAGAGAAGATAGGATTGTTCCTCCAATTCATTGTTCACATTTTCCAAATCCTATTTTATTCATCTAATGTGTATGTGATATTTATAGCCTCGTAAAATTGTAATCACTTTGTTTGGTTTACCTCTTAGAAAGTTATTTTTGAAAATTAAGTGGTAATGAATAGAATGAGATACAGAGAGATTTATTAAAAACTGTGCCGAGAGCTAAAAGTTACTCTAAAAAAAGAGAACCAAATAGTACGAATGACTTTTACCCAAATATTTTTTGAAATATCCAAGACAAAGTTGATTTTTTGGGTAAAAGTTATACAATTTTTATTTTTCTGATTTCTCTTGTCAAGACAAATCAATAATCAACAAAAGTTTGTCGCAAAACTAGCAAACGCAAATTTTTTTTGAATAAAAACAAAAACAAATAAGCCCAAAAAATTCCAAATATCTCTTAGCGACACGCCTCCTGAATTTGAGTTGACTTAAATAGAGCATCCAAACCAATTTTTCGTATGTCATACTCCTACTTATTATTTTGGCTTCTAAAACAAAAACTATTCTAAAGGGTAATGTTGGCAGCCAAGATGATGCAATTAATGCCACTAACAAAATCAGGGAAAGTTCTTCCAAGTATGCAAAATTTTAATGCGTAGAAATTCGTTGAACAAGATAAAACATTATTAATTACAATTAAATAGGTGACCCTAAACATCATAAACTTCAAATTACATCGTTAATTGTTCCTTAGCAGATGTCCTAGGGGCACCTATTAACAAAACCCCTGTTAACAGAACCGATAAAAGAAGCTATTAGAAGCTAGAAAGTCACTTCAGCCTGAATTTCACAATATTTTCCAATAATCATTAATATGCTTCTGCATCAAAGTGACTGTTAGAACATCGTTGTTGTGGCCATTATTTAAGAGCCAAAGATATTTTTTGGCTTGCTATAAGTGTTATGTGGTCAAATTTTGGCAAAAGTGCTTCAATAGTGCTAAACTCATTATTTGGTCGCTGCTACTTGCTGTCATTGGATCACACCTACATGTCACAGGTATTGAATTGCTCCCAAGAGTTATTAGATCACAACCCTTGTAAGAAATGGCAAAATTTGGACAAAGGTATGGTTTGCTACTACGAACTTTTGGACCCGAGGGTACTGTAGTGTACCCCTGCAGTGCGGCGGCCAGGACGGCTCGAATTTTCATCTGAATAATGGACAACTAGGATTTATAGGAGCTTGGATTAAATCCGAGCCGTTCATGCTAAAATGGACGGTCGGACCGGCCGCACTACACAATGTAGTCGGCGGATGCACTACAGGCTCTCCTATTCTGAAGTTTTTGCATCTATAGAGTATTTATTAGAATTTCTTTCATAATTACTAATATTAGCTTTTACTTAATTTAACCACGATCTTTATTATCCAGAAAATTGTTATGGGTCATGATTATGAGGTGTTCCACAAACTATACGCTTAAAGTGTCACGGCCGACATAAGCATGCATCATGCATAATTTCACTAATAGACCATTTTGCTTTTGTAAAAATGATTTTAAAAAAAGATAGCCAAATTATTTTTCTGTCCTTATTTAGTTTTTTTGAATTTGTTAGTTTTGCGTTAAATTTTTATGAATTACCGGTTCATCACAAAAGACAAAATCAATCCAAAACAATTCAGTTTGGTTCAAAAAAATTTACTTTTTAGATTTCTCTCGTCTATACGAATCTATAATCCATAAAAAGATTGACGCAAAATTAATAAATACTTTTGTTTAAGAATAAAAAATAATCTGGCTCAATTATTTAGCCAAAACACCCCTCTAATTTGTACTCATTACTCACTCAAATGACCAAACAAAACCTTAAAAAGAATTAATTTTGTTTCCATTAGTTTGTCTCCTTTTTATCTAACACAAATCTCACCCAAATCATTTCTCACACAAATCTACTATTTGGTGACAAATTCAGACTTTAGTTTCTCCCCTTTCCCTTTCTCTAAATCCAAAGGGTCAAACTTTGGTTTACTGATACGTACTGATACTAGTAAACATTCTCTCTCTCTCTCTCTCTCTCTCTCTCTCTCTCTCTTCCCAGACATTGTGCTGAATTGCATCTCACTCCACCAAACGAAGATCCACTCCACGAGCAAACGAAGAAACTGGACTCTCTCTCTTTCTTCCCAGACGTTGTGCTGAATTGCGTCTCACTCCACCGCACGAAGATCCACTCGACGAGCAAACGAAGAACTCTCTCTCTCTAAAACCACTACTCCCAACACATATAAATGGCCCTCAGACAAACCGACAGTCCAGTCTCCCTCCACCGATGGAGCACCGAGCCGATCTCAACCGCCGCCGCCTCCTCTCCGGCAATGTCGCCGTCGCGCCATCACCACCACCACGCCCGGTCCTCCTCCGCCACCGGCATTTCCAACATCAAGCGAAACCAGAACTTCGCCGCCAAAGCCGCCGCTCAGAGACTCGCTCTGGTCATGGCTTCTCAGGCGGCTGATAACGGCGACGACGACGACGAGGAAAACGACGTCGTCAACGATTTTCGGTTCGGTGCGACGACGAGGCCGAACAACGTCAGCAGTAATAGTATTAAGCCTGTGGTTCCGTCGACTAGATCTGCTTCTACTGTGGTAATTTCAGTACACTCCAGTCTGTGATTTTTACTGCATTTTGATCTTAGTAATTATTCTGATTCAATGCACCTCCCTTTCTGTTAGATCTACATAGAGAGGGAGAGTAATGCAGCTTGTTCTTAGCTTGGATTGTGCTTCCTCAAGTTCAAATTCAGTAAATACTGTTTAACCCCTAATCATATGAATACAATTGTGTGTGTGTGTGTGTGTGTGTCAAAGATGCAGCTTCTTCATCGCTTGGATTTTGCTTTCCCAAATTTAATTACAGTTAAATATGCTTAACAAAAACTAATTATTTGAATACAGGAGAGAGAGAGAGAGAGAGAGATTGTGCTTCTTCAAGTTTAAATACAGTTAATGCTGTTAGAGAAACTAATCATTTGAATATGGTTGAGAGAGAGAGAGAGAGAGAGAGAGTGATGCAGGTTCTTCTTAGCTTGGATTATGCTTCCTCAAGATCAAATACAGGTTAACACCGTTAAATTGCTCAGATTGTTTTATCCCAAGTTTTAAATGACTAATGAATTAAGCTGCTCTGCAATAGTTTCGAGCTTTGGAAGTATGCATTAGTTGGCATAATCATTGCATTTTGATCTGGTGCCTTTGCGGGGTCGATTTTGCGATCGCTGTGTTTTCAGAAGTTGTGATGGTTGAAAATTGTGTCTTGAATTGTTTTCTGAAGTGAATTTTGGGAAACCAAACACTGAGTTTGGATTATAGATCTTAGTGTTCATTATGGTCCAATGCACCTGCCTTTCTGTTAGATCTACGAATATCGAGAGAGAGAGAGAGAGAGAGAGAGAGACTGTAATGCAGCTTCTTCATAGCTTGGATTGTGCTTCCTCAAGTTCAAGATCAAATACAGTTACTGTTACATATCAGAAAAATGACCTAATTATTTGAATACGACTCTGTGTGTGTGATGAGAGAGAGAGAGAGAGAGAGAGAGAGAGAGAGAGTAATGCAGGTTCTTCATAGGTTGGATTGTCCTTCCTCAAGTTCAAATACAATTAAACACCATTAAAATAACTATTGCTTTGAGTTCCGTTAAATTTCTTGGATCTCAATGTTAAATAACTAATGAATTAAGCTGCCCTGTGAAAGTTTCCAGCTTTTGAAGTACGCATTAGTTTGCATCATCGTTGCAATTCATCAACATATGTATGTGTAATTAGTTGGGGCTTGGGTTTGATGTGATAGTTGTAATTTCAAGAAGGCGGCTAATTGGATGTTCTTTTGTCATTCTTAGTTAGCTCGGAACATTGTAGAGGAAGCTCCTTCAGTTCGCTCAACGTCAGCTGCAACGCCTACGATGTCTATTCGCACAATTCCATCAGTACCACCTAGTAGAACATCACTGAAGACTCCAATTCCTATACCACCGATTGATCCTCCCTCTACTACGCAGAGAGAGAAAAGGTCAGAAAACTAAAGTTCCTCCTTATTGTCTTTTACTATCATTGTGACTCGAAGATAAGTCTCCATGTTTGTATAACCATAGTCCTGGACAACAAAGAGCAAACTTTGCATAATAGAATCTATGCTTCATTGCTCAGCCGAAGAAATACTTCCATATGTGCGTGCATAAATCCCCTTGCATGTACTCTTGTGATCATTGTATGCTCTCTTGGTTGCCCTATTCTGGAGAACATATCGTACTTATATAATACTGAAACTTACTGCAGATTTGCTTCAGATATGGGGCAAATGAACTTGAAAGATACAGGAGATCGACGGGATGCTTCTGCCCTTCATGATGAAGTATGTTAGTATACCTTTCCATGTCAAGTAATCTCCAAAAAAATTCTTGCCATGTCAGCGTGAGCTTGAATGCTTGACTTCTGAATATGCATCATAAGTTTTTTATTTAGTGACGTAAGAGGAGGATGGTTTGTTTTCTATGCTTGAATATTCTCTTACAAATCTAATTTCTACTCATTCTGCAGCTTGACATGCTACAAGAAGAGAATGAGAATATTCTTCAAAAGGTGCAATTTTTGTTTATCTATCTTTCCTTCTCTCTCTAAAAAGAATAACAAATAGAAGTAATACAATATTTCCATCGATCATATAGCCTTTCAAACATGCTGTCCATGGTGAATGACAATAAGTTTGGACTATGTTTACTTACAGCTTAGTCTTGCAGAAGAGGGTTGCAAGGAAGCAGAGGCTAGAGTTAAGGAGCTTGAGAAACAGGTTATGTATATATTGTAGCTGTTGGCCTATTGCACATCTGGAAATGTAATAGTGTGGCGCCTGCTAACTAGAAGTCGTCCTATGAATAATATTCTCATATTTAGCTATTTTGTGGTAGACATGCTTCTAGATATTTGCCTCCCAAGTGGATGTTATGCGAGAGTTATACATTTCGGAACACTTATTTCACTTCCATGACTCTGGTGATAGATAATCCCTAACCTGCGATTTGATTGTCCTCTGTTTCACTTTTGGACTGGCTTCATATGTATTTCCTACCAATTCTCTAAACAATTAGTCACACTTATGACTTGCTCAAGTTACTTTTGAGGTTTTCTTTGTTTTCCTCCAAAGAAATCAAACTTTAGTCCGAATTTTCCCACAATGCAGAGCAAATAGCTTACATGATGACGTCAAAAACCATTTGTTTTCCTCCAAAGAAATCAAACTTTAGTCCGAATTTTCCCACAATGCAGAGCAAATAGCTTACATGATGACATCAAAAATCATTCAACATTTTCAAGAATTACATCCAGAAAAAGAATTAGCAAGTTTAGGATACTGACTTTTATATTCCTGCCAATGACGTTATCTACTTACCTCATTAAGTAAGGTGTGCAAGTGCGAGACTGTTCTACAGACTTGATTGGACTGTCCTCTTTGACCCAGGTCTGTCTAATTTTGATACTGACTTTTCGCTGTTCAATTCTGATTCCTCAGGTAGCTGCTCTTGGAGAAGGAGTCTCTTTAGAAGCAAAATTATTGAGCAGGTATACTGGTATATGAATGCCTCCTACATCACCTATCTTTGGATCATATGTTCTTCTTGTAGCTCTTTCTATGTGATACCGATCAAAACTTCTCATGTGAATCACTCGCAGGAAGGAAGCTGCGCTGCGTCAAAGAGAGGTGGGTGGTGGTTGAGTTGTTTCTTCATTTTGAATAAAGGTTTACTGATGAACCTCTCAGTTTTTGCCTAGGTCATCATGCAATTGGAAAATAGAATTTTATATTTACTTATGAGTGGTTTGGTGTTCTGGAAAAGATAATTTTAATACATTAAAATTTTGTAAAATAGGATTTTACAGAGCATTTCAGGCCATTATTTTTTACTTCTTATTACTAGTTCATTTGCCTTGTGTCCTTCAAGCATAACGAAAAATCTACATAAAATTATAGGCTGCGCTTAAAGAAGCAAAGCAAACAAATGATGGGGTAGACGTGGAAATTGTATCCCTTCGGGCTGAACTTAAGGTAATAATGCTTCCACTGTGATTATTCATTATAGCATATAGTTCCTATGCAAATTTAATGGATCTTCCATCACCATATTTGTATGTTATATTTTGCTTGAATCAGAAAGTGAAAACTGAGGCTGCTGCTGCTGTAGATCAGCTTCAGGGAACTGAATCTGAAGTTAAAGGTCTTCGCTCAATGACACAGAGGATGGTTTTAACACAAAGTGAAATGGTAGGTTCTTTCTTTGTTGCTTGATACGTACTACTATCAATTTTTCCAAAATTGAATTTACCAGCAAATCACCATGCAGGAAGAAGTTGTTCTTAAGCGGTGTTGGCTCGCACGTTATTGGTGTTTAGCTGCACGACATGGTAATCTACATGTTACAATTATCTTTTACTTAATTTAAAAAAGAAATTTCATTTTCTCCCGACACAAAAACAGGGGGAAATGTGTTCCTTTAGTTATTTCGCTTTACCTAACCTATATAGTTAAGACTAAAGTTCTCGTGCAATTTATTTCCAGTACCCCAGGTTGTGACTTCTTTTGTATGTTCATTCAAACATAGATTGACCTTTTCTGCATCATTCAATGTTATCTCTCTCAAAAACAAGACCTCAAAAGCTTCAAAATTTTAAACTGGGTGCTTACAAAAGTACCTTTCTTTTTCTTTGAAATTTCCCACAATGTAACAGCCTTGAACTTGTATCATTGGGGTTTCAAAAGTACTGAGACTTGGGCGTTCCATCTACTTAGAGTGTGTGCATATCTCTTGTCAATTAGCTCTGCATTTTTTTGAGCTGTCTGAATAGAATGTGATCATGTTAATTCCTGCTTGGTCTACAAGTGTTTTACTGGATTGGGATTTCTGTCATAACCTATTCTCTCTTATCAGATTTATTCTATCGCAATATTCCTTTGTCCTTCAGGCATTTGTGCAGATATTGCAGTGTCAAAGTACGAGTACTGGTCATCTTTGGCACCTCTTCCTTTTGAAGTTGTTATTTCTGCAGGGCAAAAAGCAAAAGAGGAGGGCTGGGAGAAAGGTTAGCACTTATATCTTCATTGATTTTCATCTTGTAGAGATAACAAATTTTCTTTGGGATATCACCTTTTCATTCGTCGTTGATGCCTTTTTATCTACACTGTTGAGCAGGCGATGAGAATCCCGAGAGGAGGAGCAAACTTTTTGAGGACTTTGATCTGACTGGAGAAGGGAATATAGAAAGTATGCTTTCAGTTGAAATGGGCTTGAAGGAACTTGTGTCATTGAAGGTTTCCTTCTGAAGTATAAGATTTTTTTGTTTTGCTTTTATCTTGTACGCTTCACTGCTCGTCAGTAGTTTTTATTCTTCAGACCAGGCTGCTTGCTCTGTTTTTCTCTTTTTCTTCATTTCCCCATGTTCTTCAACTGCAGTTGTGTTTAGTTTAGTATTTCTTCCATCGAAGTACCTACTTACATGATCTAGGGTTGCTTTTTACCAGGTTGAGGATGCCATCGTGCTTGCACTGGCACAGCAGCGGCGTGCAAATGCAACTCGACTATCCAATTCAGGTTTGTAATATGCATGTTCCTGATATGCTTGATGGCTGATACCTGCTTAAATAGTTAAGCTCCCTCACAATATGTGGTTTCTTGTTGAAAATGGTAGCACTGTTTATGAATGTGTCCTCTAATCCTCTCTTTTCAGTGAGGCACTGAAAAGTCTTCATTGTCCCATGTAGACTTGTGTGTAACAATGGATTATTGATGATTTTACTTCTTAAATGAGGTTGCCCTTTTATCAGAACGCTTGTCCAAAATCAGCTGTCTTTGAATAGGTTGGCCCAATTACTGAGGGGAAATATTGGTGAACTGGCAAAACTACCCTCCAACTCCAAGTATGTTTTCTTTTTCCCCAAAAGGCTGTTTGCTCTAATTCCCACAAAATTTCCACGGCAGTTGGGTCACCCTTTTCCCTGTTCCATAAAGAGTTGGACACATTCAAACTTTTTGAAGCATAGCTTCACCTGTGGAATAAAAGCCGGCATAGATTCTAATTTCTTGTTTCCCTTCTCAGTCTCATTTTCCTGTTTTTTTTAACTATTTGAGCATTTTAGCCAATCTCAAGGATGTTGATGTCTTCTAGATTATGTTTTGGGGTAGTAGTTAACTAGGAATGGAGTTCTTTGACAGTGAAATTTGTTTGTTGCTTTGAGGAAGTCTATTGGTACAGGAAGGAAAATGACAATCTCTCATGTTCAATTATGCACTGAAATACTTGTTTCCTCTTTTCACTTACTGGTTTAATTATTTTATGTGCAGATATCAAGTCACCTGGCGACCCAAAGTATACAGATGCAGTTGGTATGTTGTTCATTTTGTATACTTTAGATTTTGTTAAGTGTAACTTACTACGGCATTTTGCTATAGAAGCTACGATGCATTGATATTGCAGAGCGTATGGCTGCCAGCCTGCCATTTAGTGGGAAGGCAATGATCCAACACTCAATTGATTAATTCTCGCTGTCAAAACTTACAAAACACTAGCAGTATCCACACCTCAGATGCAACCTTCCTGGAAAAATGTCACTAGGACAAACTTGTCCCTTGTCATGATTTTGTTTAACTCTTCGACGATATCATACAGAAATAGTTTTTGCTTTTGCTCTTGTTCCTTCCTTGGCACATGAATTTGTTTCTTTCAGAATGGGAGTTGGTTGCTGTTTATGTCCTTATTCAGTTGTTCCCAATAATCAAGTACTGCCCAAACTACTTTGGACTGACATTGAAAACTCAAAGATGAGACTTTGTTAAAACTTCTGTACATAGCAGTATGGAACTATGGATCATTTAAGTCCATGTAAAAACTTTTCTGCACACAGCATTATGAATCATCCAATTTCATAATGAACCTGAGTTTAACTTTGAGGTCTTTGTTTCGCTGCAGAACTGAGTCCAGAAGAGTCCGAAGATGTTCTTTTCAAGGAGGTCTGAGATTTCTCTCTTACTTAGCATTGTTAGTACAATCATGCTAATTTTATACCTGTCACGCTCTTAACGAATTGCATGTTTCATGTGGTTATAAACATAGTATGGTGCTTCATCATTACACGGTATCTTATTTCTATTTTACCAATGTTGTTACTAGGTAGAAGCCACTTCATTTGTCCGAGTAGCTAGAATTTTAAGCTCAAATAGTTCATTCCACAGTGTTCATTCTGGCTCCAGCCTTCTTGACAACGTTGATATTCACGAAGAGATGCGCTACGTCGTAGATGTGGAGATTTCTTTTATTTACACCTCAATCTACATCCCTAAACCTCATTAATTTTCGTAGAGATAACTCTAAATTTAACACTTCTTCATTGAACAATGACCTCAATATAGTGGTTGGGCATTATTTTACTTTTTCATATTCTATTTCTGCGCGATTGATTTTGAGATCAAACTGGTTTTCTAATTCTGACAACTGGGTTCTTGTTTATATCTCTTCTAACTTGCTCAGGCTTGGCTTACTTACTTTTGGAGAAGAGCCAAAGTCCATGGTATTGAAGAGGAGATTGCCAAAGAGCGGCTCCAATTTTGGATTAGCCGCAGTGGGCACTCACCATCCACACATGACTCTGTTGATGGTATGTTACTTGATTACAATCCCCATCTTTACATGCAGTTATCGATTGGTGGTTTCAACAGTGTCTTTGCAAAAATTGAAAAAAGGGAAACAAGGCAAAACTGCGGGCATGATTTATTCATGTTATAAATCTTTTAACACATATTCAAAGAATGCAGAAGATTTCTAATGCGAAGAGGTTTGTTAGACTTGTCCCACATCACTCATCTAAGCCACCTAAGCTTGGTTAATAAAATCTAGAGGCTACCCCACCTATTACCAATTGGTTTTAGGAGAGATGGTGGAAAAGTTGAGAAATTTAACATGGTATCAGAGCTTGGTTAGGCCTTTGTTTGGTGGTCCGATGTCCGGTTGTCATTTGTTGTGGTCTAGGAGGGTGTGTTGGAATGTGTCCCACATCACCTGGACATGTCCCATCTGTGATGGTTATAAGGTCCCAGTTTTCCTCTTCTTAACACCTGAGTTTTAAGAAAACTTTATGGGCTGAGCTTTTCTAACATGGTATCAGAGCTAGGTCTTGGGTGGCTTCACATCGTGTGGTCAAGTCTCCGTCGCCCGAGTCAACTCATCAATTTATACCTCCACGTGCATCCGGGCTGCATATGAGGGGTCGCCCGAGTCAAATCTCCTGGTTTCCTCATTTCGTACCTCCATGTGCATCCGGGCTGCATCTGAGGGGGAGTGTTAGACTTGTCCCATATCGCTCATCTAAGCCACCTAAGCTTGGACCGTGGTTAATAAAATCTAGAAGCTACCCCACCTATTGCCAATTGGTTTTAGGTTGTAACCCTCCAATAAATTTTACAAGGTTCATCACATAGGAGATCTTCAGAGGGTTCAAGAGGTGTCACCGAAGTTTTGCTAAAGAGTAGATAGTATCAATTTTGAACGTTAATTGACGCACGCTGAAGAAATCTTGCACACGCTTTTAGAAGTGTGTAGGTGCCCACGTGTCATGTTGGTGCTCCTAGAAATGTATGTACACATCAGCAGAAGGAATAACAAGTAAACATTCGTGGATTTAGAGGTGCTCTAAAAATCCTTACAAGATACAAAACATGTTTGTGGACCATCATTCCTGTCTTTAGCAGGTTTCCAAGAAAATAAACAAAGGGTGTAGTTGGATGGTTCGCAAGGAGTATATTCGGGAAACAATTACACCAATGACCTTGAACTAGTGAATGACATGAGAAAACATAACCTCTGCGCGCTTTTGGGTAGTCTCTCTCCCTTGAATATGAGCTTTCCCATCCGACATTATGTCTGGTTGGTCTCCAACAATCTTAGTATGGCTGCTCTTGAGATGATCAAAACTGCAACTTAAATGCATGAAGCTGGAATTTCTAGGGCAAATTACGCATGCCATCGCGGGAATTATATAAATAAGAATGCTGGTGTTTATAAATAATAGAAATGTGACACACCAAGATGGCTGCAGCCTTCATGTTGAATTTGAGCATCTTTGAACTAACATTATATTTCCTTTCAGCTTGGCCTAGGCTTAGGGGCTTGCTCCCTCCATGGTCTCAAGTTCGAAATCTCTAACATGTTATCAACTCCTTTGGGGCCACTCCATATAGAGCTTCACTCTAGCTTTAATTGGGACCCAGCAAGTGGGCGGTAGGATTGGTCCCCCAGGAGTAGTCGAGGGGTGCGCAAGAGTTATCAAAAAAACATTTTCTTTCAGCTTACTTTTCGACTTTATATTCTTATGTCAAGTGTATGATCTTCTAGTTGAGCAAGGTTTGATGGAGCTGAGGAAACTGGCTATTGAGCATCGACTCTGGGAAGCGTCTCGCAAAGAAACCGAACAGGACTTTTCTACTTCTGCTGCACGAAAATAGCCAAGCAAATGAAAATTCCCTCTTTGTAGCTACTGCCTCAGATGTTTGTATTGTCATATTTACTGAAACTCAGTCTTTTGTTACCATCGCACGAAAACACACTTTTGAGAAGTAAGTTATATATACTAGTATGTACCTGAATGTAATGTACATTATTTTTTACCCTTCAAATCCTCATCTTTATTGAGAAGGAATGCGTATACGAAACTATATGTTAAATGTTTATGAGATGCTGCATTTCTTCAATTATGTCAATTGTTATTATGCAACATGTGTATTAGCAAACTGAGGTGTGCCCATTGATCATTTCGTTTGGTTAGTCGACAACTTGCAAGTTTAGCCATACCAATTGCTTACAGAAGTGTAGGAATCATTCCTTAAATACAATCCAGATTATAACCCAAGTTGGACGCTACTTTTTCCTTTACCGAAGTCTAGAAATACAATTTTTTGTTACATGATCAGGGGTGTCTGGGCCCGGTCCTCTATAGTCCGGTCAAAGGTAGGTCAATAACGCCGGAACTAAAAAATTCATGAGAAATTATATTTTTGTAGCTTGACTCAAGAATTGAATTCTGGTCAATTGAGCTGAATCTTGGTCAATTATACGAGGAGCTTGCCAACCAAACAAACTAAGCATGGGCTCTTTTTATTTTTTTTGGACAAACAAGATCATTCCATATAATATATAAGAAAAACATAATACAATAAAAACGGGCACTACCGGTCCAAAAATATAGAAAACAATGAACCAAAAAAATACAACGAACCAAAACAAAAAAGAAAAGCCGTCTAGAAACAAGACGCCGGAGTCGGATCCGTCGATCACACTCATAAAAAGGGGTTGGAGTGGCAAAATATAGAGTGGTCAGGTACGGACATAAAGCAAACTCTCTTGAATGGACCCGTCGAACTAACTTGATTCGTTCCCGCCACAAATTATATATGCTTCCACAATAAACAAGTTAATCCATTCCAATAGTCAAACACGTGGTGTTCCAATGTCCTTTTCTATCCCACATTACACCATGCATTACTGTGAGGTTTTAAAAAAAGTGTGTGAGGTTCTAAAAAAAGTGTATGAACGACATGGTGAATCATGCACTAAATAAATATTCCAAAATTTGGGTTATTAGTTCAAGTTTACAACAACAATAGCCAATCATGAATAGACTTGACTGAAAGATCGAATCCTCGTCAATTGAGTCAAGAATCGAATCCGGCTCAATCATACAAGAAGCATGAATCGTCTCTTGAAGTTGACAAGAGAATTAAAACAAGGGCATGATTAGATACTCCCGTTGTTGTAAAACGTTGTCAACCCAATTCACATCCACCACTTTTATTCACTGTTCACATTATGGGTTCTCAAACCAAGCTCTCCAAATCACCGAACAACACAAACCCACTGTTTTCACCAGCCATAACACAGCATCAGAGTTCAATTCTCATGCATACGCAATTACGCTCCAGAATTGCGTGAAAAATGGCGAACCCACCTCAGGAAAAGCCCTCCACTGTGATATTCTAAAGAGAGGTAGTTGTTTGGACTTGTTTGCATGGAATGTACTATTGAACATGTATGTAAAAACAGACTTATTGTCTGATGCACGCAAGTTGTTCGATGAAATGCCCGAAAGAAACACCGTTTCATATGTTACCTTGATTCAGGGGTGTGCAGAGTCTCTTTGCTATCTTGAGGCCATTGATTTGTTTATTAGATTACAAAGGGAAGGTCTTGAACTTAACCCATTTGTTTTTACTTCGATTTTGAAGTTGCTTGTGAGTGTGGAATCGGCAGAGTTGGGTGGGAGCGTCCACGCGTGTTTGTATAAGCTGGGTCACGGGTCCAATTCGTTTGTGGGCACTTCTCTGATCGACGCGTATTCTGCTTGTGGCCTTGTTGATGATGCTAGAGGAGCATTTGGTGATATTATTTGCAAGGACATGGTTTCTTGGACCGGTATGGTGACATGCTATGTAGAGAATGGTTTTTTCAAAGAGTCGTTAGAACTGTTTTCTCATATGAGGATGGTGGGGTTAAGGCCGAATAATTTTACGCTTGGGAGTGTGTTTAAGGCGTCTCTTGGACTAGAGGCCATTGATTTAGGGAGGAGTGTTCATGCTTGTGTTTTGAAAATGCATTATGAGATGGATCCTTATGTTGGTGCTGCTCTTCTTGACTTTTATACTAAATTTGGAGGTCTTGAGGATGCTAAGCTTGTATTTGAAGAAATTCCAAAATGTGATGTCATTCCTTGGAGTTTCATGATTGCGCGATACGCTCAGAGCGAGAGGAGCAAAGAGGCTGTTGAACTATTTTTTCAAATGAGGCGAAGTTTAGTCCTTCCGAATCAATTTACTTTTGCTAGCATGCTTCAAGCTTGTGGAAATACAGCAAATTTAGAGTTGGGAAAGCAAATCCATTGCAATGTATTGAAGGTTGGTTTTGACTCAAATGTATTTGTATCAAATGCCCTTATTGATGTTTATTCCAAATGTGGAAAGATGGATAACTCAGTGGACCTATTTGTGGAGTCAACAAACAGAAATGAGGTGACTTGGAACACGTTGATTGTTGGCTATGTGCAATTAGGAGATGCAAAGAAAGCATTGAACTTGTTTCTACAAATGCGTGAAGACAACGTGCAGGGAACTGAGGTGACATACACTAGTGTCCTTTGTGCTTGTGCTAGCTTAGCAGCCTTAGAGCCTGGAACCAAAATTCATTCCTTGACTATTAAAACCGTTTATGACAAAGTTATAACAGTTGGAAATGCCTTAATAGACATGTATGCCAAGTGTGGGAGCATTAAGGATGCTCGTGAAGTGTTTGAAATGATGAGCAACCGAGATGTAGTATCATGGAATGCTATGATCTCAGGGTATTCCATGCATGGTCTCAGTAGTGAGGCTCTGAGGATCTTTGAGTATATGCAGAAAACAAAAACTAAAGCTGACAAAGTGACGTTTGTTGGCGTTCTTTCAGCTTGTAGCAACACGGGGGTATTAGACAAAGGTCAAGCTTATTTCACTTCCATGGTAAATGACTATCATATCAATCCTTGTATTGAGCATTATACTTGCATGGTAGGACTTTTAGGGCGATTAGGCCATCTTGACAGGGCTGTTAAGCTGATTGAGGAAATGCCATTTGAGCCTTCTGTTGTGATTTGGCGTGCTTTGCTCATGGCATGCATTGTTCACAATAATATTGACCTTGGAAAAGTAGCTGCGCTTCATGTGCTTGAATTGGAACCCAGTGATGATGCAACCTACGTGTTACTCTCAAATTTGTATGCTGCCGCACGAAGGTGGGATAATGTAGCTTCTATTAGGAAAAACATGAAGAAGAAAGGAGTAAGGAAAGAACCAGGCCTCAGTTGGATTGAGAGTCAAGGAACTGTTCATCATTTCGTAGTAGGGGATGCTTCACACCCTGACATTAGATTAATACGCGGGATGCTGGAGTGGCTCAACATGAAAACCAAGATGGCAGGCTATGTTCCCAATCATGAGGTACTATTACACGATGTGGGGGATGATGAAAAGGCACGCCTCTTGTGGGTGCACAGTGAAAGATTAGCTCTAGCCTTTGGGCTTATTAGGACACCATTTGGAAGTCCTATTCGTATCATGAAAAATCTCCGAATATGTCAGGACTGCCATGCTGCAATTAAGTGCATATCAACAGTTGTGCAGCAAGAGATTGTTATCAGAGACGTTAATCGGTTTCATCACTTCCAAGATGGAACTTGCTCTTGTAATGATTACTGGTGATACACTTTAACGATGCGTCATGGTGGGGGATAGAATTATCCATCTTTCAAGAAATTTGAAGTTGCACAAGGTTGTTTATTGGGGCTGGTGTGGAACTTGCTTTATTTGAGATAAAAGAAAAAGGGACCAAACTATCTACCAGTAAGCATCGACAACGAGGGCCGCTTCCTGCTAAAGCTATGGTTCTGTTTGTATGTTGATATTAGCTACTCTCTGGTTCCAATCAATTTTGACAAACTTCTAATAAGCTTCGATCTCTTGAAGTCAGCACTTGGCTGTTCATTTCTGTGTTGCAAGATTGGTATCAAAATGAGACCTTTAAGAACCGGACTAGCTGTTGAACGATCATCTTAGGCATTCAATCTCACTCCAATGACCTTGAACAAGTGTATTATATCAGAAAACACAACCTCTGCTTTTCTGTAGTCTCTCTCCCTTGAACATGAGCTTCCCATCTGATATCATCTCGGGTTTGTCTCCAACAATCTTAGTATGGCTCCTCTTGAGATGATTAAAACTGCAACTTAAGTGCACAAATCGCACATGCTATTCGGGAAGTTAAATAAACAAAAATGCCAGTGATTTTACCTAGGAGAAATATGACACACCATGATGGCTGCAGCCTTCATGTGGAGTTTAAGGTCTTTGAATTGTCATGGCATTATATTTCCTTTCAGCTTAATTTACAACTTCAAAATTCTTATGTTGAGTGTATGATCCTCTCTAGTTGAGCAAGGTTTGATGGAGCCGAGGAAACTGGCTATTGAGCATAGACTCTGGCAAGCGTCTCGCGAAGAAACTGAACAGGACTCTTCTACTTCTGCTGCACGGAAACATGCCACGCTATTGAAATTTCCCACTTCGTAGCTACTGCCTCTGATGTTTGTATCGTCGTACTTATTTGTAACTCGAATCTCTTGTTTTCCATCACGTGAATGACCTTTATTGAGTTAAGGACAGCGGAGTTAAATTTTTAAGATGCCGTATTTCTTCAATTATGTCAATTGTCAACTGCTATGCAACTTTTGTATTAGGTGTGCCCGTTGATCATTTCGTGGTTTGTTGACAACTAGCAAGTTTTTTCCTTTTGCAAATTTAGCTGTTACATTGTTATCGGTTTCCTCAGCATTAGTGTTAGCTGGTGGATATGAAGAGGTCAATTCCCGTTCTGCTAAGATTCTTATTGTTTAAATACTTATTTTTCGTTTTACGAGACAGGTTATTCTTTCATAATATATCACTTTTAATTCAAAAAATTAGTACTTATTTTAGTTAATGAAACGGTCTAAAGAACAATATGGCTTCTCTGCCATTGGGAGTCCCTATATCTGACTTAATTACATAATCCATACCGTTCATAATTTGAATATCGTCGAAATGCCTATTATCAAAATTATTTTGATCGGACATCTATAAGCACATTAACAGAATAAATTTTGATTAATTACCGGAATATATTTTGGTGTGCAAACTGCATTCCATGCACACTGAATCGGAACCCACCAATACTCTGTTTTTGCATCTAAATTCGTTCCGATTGTGTACTTATTGATGTCCGTTTAAAGTAAATTTTGGTACGGGTCTAAAATATGAACGTTTTGGTTCATAAAATTAATGCCGATGTAGGGGCGAAAAGGGGTGAACTGCGACCCGATGCAGTTTCACTCCCAATGACAGAGAAGCCATTTCCATCTAGGAACTCTTACAACCCTAATACGTCGAGATTAATTAATTATCTCACTTATTTGTTGGCCAAATGGTCCCAATCCATAATTCTAGGGTCTGTCGGGAGTCAATTAGGAAATGATTTGGACCATTTTTCTTAATTAATCTTATTCAAAACTGGGGGACCATATGGAAATAGGGAGTAGCAGAATATTTAGAGATTTTGTATGCAATTAGATTAGTGGTGATTTGAAAATGATTAGCCTTTTTGAAGGTGGATTATCTGGGCGTCTTATTCTTTTTGTAGTTGTGTTAGTGGAAGCCGTTGGGCTTGATTTGGGGAATCCGGTCGTAGTAATTATTCAATACTCTTATGCCTCTATGTCGAGAGATTTTTCGGCCGTTGTATTATGTAATTTTTTTTTTGTATTTTTTAAATCAAACAGCTGAAGAACCCTTCGGCACAGAAGATCCTGCCTCCTCTTTGGGTACCATGTCACCATTGCTTCCATGATATTTCAGCAAATGAGTTACCACAACACCTCACTAATTGTCTTCCAAAATCCTAACAAAAGTACGTATCACCCACAAAATTTATCGCTACATGATTTGTTATGAGTGGCCACGTGAAAATACCAATGGTACTCCAAGAGGAGTAGGGTTGCTAACGAACCGCCTGAGTTGCTCACGTTCGACTTGAGGCTCGGATAGTTAAGGCTCGAATTGGCTCAGGTCGTTTAATTGTCAAGCAGAGCCAAAGCTCGGGTTTTAGGCTTGCTTCATAAATGAACCAAGCTTAACACTCTATAGTTCGGCTCAAAAAAGCTTGGCTCGTTTAGTAAATGAACCGGGCTCTGCTTGTTAAGGGCTCGGCTCAATCACAAACGAGCCGAGCTCAAGCTTGAATTTTAGGCTCGTTTAGTAAACGAACAAAACTCGAACATTACAAAACTCAGCTCAACCCGTTTACACCGGTCCAAGAGTGTTGAATAATTACTCAAGTGGTTGGGTGCATGCCATTACCGATTAAAAAATTGTCATTCCAATGATATTTTTCTCATCATTGACACAATTTTTCAAAAAATGGAAGTTAAATATTGAAAGCTTTGGGTCTCTTACGCAACTTTAATGGGTGAAAGCTCATAGTTATATAAGGACAAGCACAATCGTAAATTAAGCTAAAAGAAAGATGCTCAATCCTCCAGGCTTGGTCTAATAGGTAAGGCATGAGATATAGGAAGTTGTTCAATCTTTAAAGTTTCAGGTTTAAAATCTCTCACGTGCTATTAATTTCTTAAGGATCAATCGCTCTGGCTCTAATTGGAACCCACCCGTAAGTGAGCTGTAGGATTGATCACCTTCTAAGTTTAGTCGATTTACGCATGAACCGACCCAAACACCCAAAGTTATAAAAGAAGGAAAGAAAGAAAGATGCCCCTATAAGAGGAAGAAGATGTATAGGAGAAAGGGAAAAAGCACACTATTTGTCATCTTTTGTGGTGGAAGCTTGCAAAATGGCCCTTTTGGGGTAGCCTAGAATTTTGTAGTAGTAGATTAGAGTTGGGCTTTTTAATTTTTTTCCCCCTCATCACGCCGTGGGTGTATCATTCCCATGCGCTGCAGGCTTTCTGTATATCATATATATATATATATATATATATATATATATACACACACATAAACATAAAAATGAGGTTCGAATTATATAAAATATACATAATTAAAGAGAAGGTACAAAATGAGGTTTTGAATTAATGAATAGTATTATAGGGTGGTGGTGTTTGTTTCTGGTCTGGAAAAGGGGAGGAGTTAGAATATGGGCAAAGGGCATGTGGTGGGCGTGGCCCTCCTCCTCGGTGGACTCAACCAGCAAAAGTTGGTGCATTCTTATATGGTGAAAAGGTTGCGCATGAGAGAGAGAGAGAGAGAGAGAGAGAGAGAGAGAGAGAGAGAGAGTTTTTAAAGTAATCTTAAAGGCCAGTTTTGACCCTATTAATGGCCTTAAACTAAACCACCCACTTTCTACTTGGATTTCCCAAAAACCTGGAATGAATGCTTGCCAGTATTTCTCAAACTATGGCAGCTTCACTAGGGAACTCCTCTCCAATGGCTATAGCTTAAAGGACTTACTAAAAAGATAAACACTCCACTTTGATCACCATTTTGAGAGTAACTTTTACTCTCGATACAGTTTTCAATAAATTTCTCTCTCTATCTTTCTCCACTCATTATCACTCAACTCTCAAAAATAACTTTCTGAAACCTCAACCAGACAAAGTGAAAAGGACTGAATTCGTCAACCTCTCATAATGGGTTTCACAAATGGAATGGTCATTATGCATTTTTGTGCGGGAAAAGAACATCTTTATCTACGAAAAGCAAGGTTGCCAAATTACAACACACTTTGGTAGTCGGAACATGCTTTGGGCACAGATATATCCTTAACCGTTTCGATGTGTAACAGGCTCTACATACAACATGTGGGAATTCGCGTATATAGTTCTAGATATTGGTGGTCGAATTTGTATCGGAGTCTCATAACATTCCTCACTCCTCATGAAAGTCTAGCACATGTCCAAGTATGTCAAATGACATTCTCATACTGCCATTTTTTTTGTAATTGGAGATGCTCTCACTGTCATACATTAGGAAAAAAAACATAGTGAGAATGTAAATTCATAAATTACTTGGTTAGTTTGAAAAAACTCTACTGTACAAAATACTTACGTACGTACGTGTACATCCATGTCACTAGCATAATTTTAACTATTTGAATACGAAGTATACTTAACAATAATTTTTTCCGTATCATGCATGCATATGACCGGGATGATCTTTTTGCTCGGGAAAAAAAAAAAACGAAAGTACTCATGCTGTGAATAATTACACTCTAACATTCAGTGAAATACCCCACAAAATAAAAAATAAATAAACCTTAAATTGGAAACTTTAGGGATGAAATCTTCTCTGGCGGATTGAAATGTGGAAGAAGTGGTGGGGATGGGAGATAATAAAGTGTATTATTTTGGACCCCTCCACAAGAAAAAAGGCAACGTGGAACAGTGGCCTTTTTTGAGTTTTTCCCTTTTGTCTCTACCAATGGTTGGCCCAAGCCGGTTAAAAATAAATGCTACTAATAATATACTCTCTATGCAAATTCCCCTGTTCCTGGCGTGGAGGAGATGTTTTCTCCAACATCTTCAAGTGGCTAGCTATCATTCTCACCTTGACACCATCATGACCTCCATCTCCACGTAGCAGTACTACTCTCTGTGTGTGTGTGTGTGTGTGTGTGAGAGAGAGAGAGAGAGAGAGAGAGATAGAGTGTGTGTGTGTGTGTGTGTGTGTGTTCTGGCAGTTCCAAGTTCCAATCCACTTTTCTTCATAGAGTTTTTCACCTTTCAGTTCAGTCCTAGCTTGGAGTATTATATTACGTTCCTTTTTCACTTTCCTCCGTTCACAATATTCAACCCAAAAAAAAAAATTTACTGTGTATAACATTGTGGTGTTACGGGACAATAATCCCTGACGGAGGTTATGATATGGTATGAATCAGCTTACATCACAATGTGTAGATCATCAACGTACATTAATGTGCCAAAACTCGAATACATTACGCCATAACTCAACTTTAAGCGTAACAAAAATTCTAACTAGGACCAGTGGTGTGCACCATAGTTCATATATATAATTATATATAAATGCTATTTAGGGTACTATTTCTAAGTGCTACAGAGTTCTCGGTTAACTTATCGAAGCCGTCTTCTCTCACTAGCTTGAGAGGTCATGCATGTGAACGCAATATTTTTTCACAGTAGGATGATGCGGTCACGGGGCACCACTTCATGCCTCGTTATTTTTTTTTCTTCATAAAAATAGCATCTCAATTAATCGCCAATTAAACCGTGCTACATGAGCATATTGCACGTTGTGCGGAATATTTTCTTAATTGAGTTTTTTAATTGGCAATGAAGTGCAAACAAGGTGGTCGTGTAGATTTTTCATGTAGAAAAAACTACGAGGTACTACTTGGTTTTCTTTTTATGTACTGAAAAATGGAAAAATTGTATGAGTAGACATTTTTTTAAAATTAAATGAACTACAGACCAATGACAATAGTCCCAGTTTTCCGTTAATTGATATTTTAATTGATGTATGTAAAAAAAATGACCCACCTCAAAATCTATAAAATGAGTTTTAGTTCATTTAATTTAACGATACACAACTTTAATCAACAGAGAACCATGAAATAAAAAGTCTTCTAGCTTTTTCCTCTTTCTTATCTTAGAAAACAAAAGTATATATTCTCTATTGAGAGAGAGAGAGAGAGAGAGAGCAGGAAGGTGAGAGAGGGGAGAGAGAGAAGGAGATGGAGGAGAAAGCAAAAAAGAAAAGTTTGAAGGAAGGAAGAATTGAAAAGTGGAGCTTTACTTGCATTTCAAGACTCCAAAAGGCATGGTTGAGCTTCATTGTAGTACTGGAGTACCATTTTTTAAAGCCCAGTTCCCAATTCACAAATTGATCTCTATTGGTCCCCTTTGAATTCATAACTTATTAAAAATGAAAAATCAAATTATTAACAAGTGAAATAAAGTGACCATTCTTCATATATACCTGTATATATAAAACCTAGCTCAGCTACTCCCTATCCGAAGAATACATTAGCATCACATACACCGGCCTAAGTAATAACTTGGTGAAAGATCATGGCGACAGATTTTTGGGCTTGCTAGGTGGCGTCTTGTGGAGGTGATTGAGACGGGAACGGACTTAGCTTGATGCAGACGACGGTTTCTCCACGAGCGGATTGATGGGTTTCAATATGAGTTTAATTTTGTCCACCTATCTGTAAAAGTGGGTGAAGATTTATATACCTAGCATGTTCCCGGTCCTATTTAGATGTTCACCTCTTATAGAACATGGTATTTTAACTCTTCTTGTAAAAATATCAGTTTAATTAGATATCAGTCAGTGCTTGATAAAATTACCCAATTTTCAGTTCACAAGTTTGACATGAATCTGAACTGAAAGTTGTGTGATTCGAACAAGCTCAGTTAGCATTATCCGATCGATTGCATTTATTTTTTTGCAAGGGTTGGTTAAAATATAATGATCGAAGAGATGAATTGTTCTGATCGTTGAAATATGACCGAGTACATGATGGGTAAGGTCCAGATGAAGATAGAGACATATCCTTAGCTGTGTTGAAGACTTGAAGTATTTTCCTGTGTAATACGGCAGACAGAAAACTGTAATGGAGGAGAGGGTTCCAGTAGGAAAACTGTGGACCACATTTACATTTCTGAAATGGACTCATCAATGGGGCTGTTTCTATTGTACAGAGTTTACTATTTGGTTACCGAGAGAGGGAAAGAGAATGGCCTGGGGGAAATTACTGTGATCGGATTGTCTCCGGTTATTGTTATTGTGGATTGTCAGCCATCCATCTCGACAATTAAAGGTCAAGAATTTTGAATAACTTCCTACCGGTAAGAGATTAGTCTTAATTCTTGGGAGATTATAAATGATTTCAAATCCTCGATTGTTTGGATAAATGATCAAGATTTGGACGGTCAGGTCGAGTCCAAATGGAAGACCAAAGAGCATTCAACTTCTTACGAAATCGAGGTGCGCGTAAGTTGACCTAGACGCCTGAGTTATCAAAAAATCCTTACAGTAAAATATATGGGTTTGCCCTAGGGTACGGCTATCAATGAACCAAGCAACTCACGAGTTCAGCTCGGCTCGTTAACACTCGGTCGGCTCTCAAGCTCAAGTTTTCGGCTCATTTAGTAAACGAGCCAAGTGGAGTTCGGCTCATTCAACAAAAGCTTGACCTGTTAAAGGAGGCCCGACTCATTAAGGCTCGAGCCGAGCTCAAACTCAAGTTTTTGGCTTGTTTACTCTAGCTCTCAACAAAACTCGGCTCGTTTACAACATTACCCGGGGCATCATCACGGTTTATCCATGGTTGGCAATTTTAATGCCCTTCAAAAATGTTCTAGTTCAAATAATCCTGGAAATTTTGAAGGAAAGAAAACCAAAGATGTGGGTTTGTTCCATTTTCTGATTATGGGGAAAAAGAGAAGTATGGGCTGCTGCCATCCTTTTTGGATTTTTCACAAGATTCCAAAATGGTAAATTTTCCTTTCTTGGATGAAATAATTACTGCATTGGTTGTCAACTTGTCATATTCACCAGTTTTATTATATGAAGAAAAAGGGGAAGTTATATCCTGTAAAGCATAAAACTGAAGAAAAAGGGGAAGTTATACCCTGTAAAGCTCCTTTCTGCGGAACAGAGTCTTGCCTTGCAGGGTGAGTTTTGGCATAGGAATTATTATGATTTTTGAACATAGACCAAAAGATGCTCAGAACAAAATTGCACACCGTGCAGTTGGCCCATTTTTCAGCCCCTTGCCAAACTTGATTTAGTAATCAGTTTCGTTCATATTGTAAATCTGTTGGAATGCGTGCTACTTACCAAATAATATGTGATTTAAACCGAAAACAACTCATAACCGGATGTTGGTGGTTTTCATTCTAGTGTGTGAGAACCCAAATTTGATTTCTCTCTGTGTTTCGATTGCATATTATTGCAATGGCAAGCATAGCCAGAAATCTTGTTCGGTAGAGGCACTGTTAAACATGGTCTTAGAATTTTCTATATTTTACTTGTACTAAATAACAAATAATAAAAAAGAAATGAACTTAAAACATAAAATTTGTTAGAATATATGGGTCGATGAAGGGTCTTTATGTAAAAACATTAAGTTAAGAGAACCTTCGTAGAAATTTGACAAAGATAATAGGGATGTTAGTGATATAAAAGGAAAATGTGTATAATCTTTTTGATACATTGTTATGACTTTTATAATTTAAGGGTAAAATTGAAATTACTAAAAAGTGCAGTCCCCACGGGTCATGGCATGCACTGCCTCCACCACTGTATTATTGGATCATTACTCAAATTTACATGATTTTAATCCACACTTAAATATTTCGATGAGATCTATAATATGAACGGAGCCGTATTTAGGCCTTGTTTCAGAACACTTTTTTAAAAAATAAGTACTTATTTCATATTTTTAAACTAAAAATTAATATAAATAAAAATAATTTTAATTTTTTTTTTGCACCGTATAAAAGATCTTATCGAGATCTTTCAAATAAGATCCATATTGCATATTATTAAATTTCAATAAACCCATTATTTTTTAGCTTGAAATTGTCTTCTTAAAAAATAAGGACTTATTTTAAGTTCCGGAACGGGGCCTTATTGAATTAAGTCCGGTAGGAGGCCTAAAAACTAGGGTTGCCAATGGGGCGGGTAGGAGGTGGATACCACTATCCCTGTCCCCGATTCCCGAACCCAAATCCATCCCCAAACCCTCCCCAATCCACACCGGGGAATTATTTTTATCCTCCATCTCCTATCCAAACGGGGAACGGGGATCCCCTCGGAGAATCGAGGATCCAACTGGAACCACAGGCAAAATTGGTGTTCTTAATCCAGTGACCCTCCAGCAAGATGCCAAGAATAAACAACACATACAGAGCTCTTTAAAACTTCAGTTTCTTAGTCTCTCAACACGACGCTATTTCTTGAGTTTCCGAAGCAAACAATATTTATCTGACTAGAACTATCGATTTGAGCTCTTCTTTCTACTAATCTTCTTTCCGTGGTAAGTGAATTCAATTACTTCTATGTTAATTGACAGTGAGATTAAATTTCTTTTTTTCTTCCTCACTTATGTATATATAGTATTCCTATATTATTTTCATTTATATATATAAACGGGGCGGGGCGGGGCGGAGACCGACTCATACACATCTCCTATCCGTTCTCCATTTTTTTTTAAAAATTATTCCCATCCTCTACCCGATTTCCAAAAATCTCCGAATCCCCAGCCCATTTGGGGCGAGGAATGGGCCGAGGCGGCCGGGATTGCCATCCCTACTTACAACAGCCAACTACATGGTGGCCCAAACTGTTGGGAAGCTGATTCCAAAAAAAAACACACACACAAACAGAGTCGGATCCTGTCAAGCTTGGTTTATTTTTTTCATTTGAGCTGTCTAAAAGTATTTTGAACGGCTTGCATTTGTTCGGCGTGTTCCGGTCGGACCAAACTTGACCGGATCCGACCCCACACACAGACCAAAAGCAGTAGGGACCGTAAATTTACACTTTTTGCAATACCAGCTAATTGTCCATTCTCTTTTCATTTTCACTCTTCAGAGGACCAGTGGCACCAGCTGGATAGGGCCAAGTCAGGAGAGACAGAGCCGTTACAGATCAATGTTTTGCCCCCAGACGTTCTAAATTTTTACTTGGACAAAAATATATACTCGAATTTTCATAACATGAAATTCTATACAAAAATTAACTCTGAACTCGGGAAAAGTCTACAATAGACGCTCCTTAAAAGTGTGTATGATATGATTTTGATGTATTGTTCATATTGTTGTGCCACTGCATAATATTTTGGTGTCCGTCGTAACTTTGTTTTAAAAACTCGTAACTGTTTAACAACAAGATTCATAACATTTTTACTAGGATTCGTAAAATTTTGGTGCATCTTATAACTTTTGGTGAATATTATTGCAACCGCACAAATCATTAAAGCCGAAATTTTTACCATGTTGAATAGTATGAACGAAAATGATATATAGATAAGTATTTCTATTTATTGTTTTTAAATTAGGAAATTCATATAGGGCACTATTCTACCACTTGGCCTAGGGCATTCAAATATCTTGGGCCAGCCCTGCATAGACACTCTATTTTTAGTCTTTTTCTTATTTAAAATTACAACAATACCCTTCTATGTGTGAGGGAGTGGATGGAAGTGTAAATTTAAAGCAATATCCTTCTTTGTTGATTAAAAAAAATGGATGAACCCCAAAACAAAATAAAGAATAATTTGGTAATTTTTTATAGGACTGTAAATAAACTGAGCCGTTCGTGAACTGTTCGAGGCTCGACTCAGTAAAGGGTCGTTCGATTCGTCTACTAAATGAATCAAATCTGAACCTCAATTTTAGGCTTGTTTCATAAATAAGCCGAACATGAACGTAACAGTATTCAACTCAATTAGACTTACAAACTAGAAGCATATGTATAGCATGGGGATTTTATATAATTACATAGTGAAAATTTTAAAACAAATTTACTTATGTATATATTTTTATCATTTTATATGTATATGAACATATTTATGTACATAAAAAAAAAATTTGCAGCTTTAAACCTGTATGAGAATATAAATATATGATATTATTGGGTCATTAAGGTTCGTGAACAAACTCGAATTTGACCCAAACCTAGACAGGCTCGGTTTGAGTTCGACTCGTCATAATTTTTATTGAATTCGGCTCGAGTTCGCTAAAAAACTTAATGAACGAATCTAAACATTCTAATACTCCCTCCGTCCCAAATTCATTGTCCTTTTTTGATATTCGTGCAGTTTTCAATCGCTTATATCTTTCAATGTGAATCTCCAAAAATATGCAATATGGATCTTATTTAATAGATTTCAATTTGTTCTATAATACAAAGATGTCAAAATCATGAAAAATATTATAGATTGAAATATATAAGCAAGAGACAAAAAAGTGAAAAATGAATAATGGACAATGAAAATGGGACGGAGGGAGTATTATGCTCGGTGCCAAAATCAATTTCCTTTTTAAAAATGTCAAAAGCCAAAAGATGAGTTCAAAAAGAAAGGGCAATCTTTAGAACGAAAATGCTCTTGGTAAGTCTCACGTGTCTTTCAGGTTCTCTCGGAGTCCATCCCCCAGTCTTCGAAGTGACAAAAGTAAAACAGTAAAACAAATGCCAGCAAAAGAACAGTACTGCTCTCCTCTTTATATAGTAGTGTCGCCTGACTGGGCAATATCGTCAGCTCCCTCTCACTCCTCCCCCCCCCCCCCCCCCTCTCTCTCTCCTCTTTGCTTCTTTCCTCTCTAGACAGAGAGAAAGCCATGCCATCTTTACAATGGAAAACCACGGCATTGGCTTTAACTTTGTTTCAACTGCTCCATCTCATCAAAGTGGAATCTTCTCTCGCTCAACCGGACAGAATCAACCAGCTACCGGGGCAACCCCAAGTCAATTTCCAGCAGTTTTCTGGGTACGTGACCGTTGACGAGAAGAAAACGAGAGCTCTGTTCTACTACTTTGTCGAAGCTGAAGTAGATCCTGATTCTAAGCCTCTTGTTCTCTGGCTCAACGGAGGTCTCTTTTTCTCCAACTTCTCGTATTTCCCCGAGCAGTAATACGGACACAAATATTTGGATACAAATTCGAACATCGGCATATCCGAAAACGTTCGACGCACGTGGATTCCACACCTATAGAACCCATGCACGTCGAACAGCTCCGGACACATTCGTATCCGAATTTGTGTCCCAATCATTTTCCTTGCCCACAGAACTCACATTCTATCTATCATGTTGGAATTTAAGTTTTTTTTTTTTCTTAATTTTTGTTGTAGGGCCCGGTTGTTCTTCATTGGGGGTGGGGGCATTTTCAGAGAATGGACCGTTTAGACCCAGTGGGAAAGTATTGGTCAGGAATGAATACAGCTGGAACAGAGGTAGGATATTTTTTTACAACATTATAAATATATTTTGTTTTGTGGGTAATTTCAAGAAAATCAAGAATCTAATTTGAAAATGATTTTGTGGTTGTTTGATTCTGCAGAAGCAAATATGTTGTATTTGGAGACACCAATTGGAGTTGGGTTCTCTTACTCAAGTGATACGTCATCTTCTTTGTCTGTAAATGACAAGATCACAGGCATGTCCCTCCAATTTTATCCACATCGCACCCAACTTTCTTGAATCTATTTCAAAATTTCCAATGATTTTCCCTTCTGGATTTTTCCTTATATGGGTTGAAACAGTGTCCTTTGTGTACACAGAAAGTCTCGCCGACCACTCTCCATTTACCGTTCTCCCAACCGCTGGTCCGAATTTTAAAAAATTCTTCTAGGTTTTTTTTTAAAATTCAGACCATTAATTGCCGAGAAAGACGGTAAACTACTATGTGGTGAGATAGAACGGTGTGCGTAGCAAACATTATCTGTCAATGACAAGATCACAAGCATGTCTCTACAATTTTATACGCATTTACCTAACTTTCTTGAGTCTATTTAAAATTGCTATTGCGACTGCCTCTGCAGATTTTCCCGTAGATGGGTTGAAATAGTGTCCTTTTGGCATTCATTTTCCAAAAAAACATTATCTCCATGTTGAAAATACTGCAAGTGTTCTTCCTTTTCACATCGCCCTTTAACATTTTTCTTTCTTGTACAATGAGTAAATATAATACTAAATGTCAAGTACTAGTACTACTTGTCAAAAAAAGAAGCCAAGTACTATCTAAACTTCACTTTTATGTCATGTTGTTGTTTGTTGTTTACTGTTTTTATTTTCCTTTTTGGACTCAGAAAGTCTAGAAATCACTTTAAAATACAACTCCGAACGCGATTGTGTCCAGAACCGTACGATGCATGATGCATGTGGACTTATGTGCATCGAACGGTGCCGAACACAGCAGTGTCTGCAGTTGTATGCATATCATTGCTCCTTTGGACATGGAAAAAGTCCCACAGTCCCAGTTCACACAGCCTTCTAAATTTTCTTGTCTTTTATTACAGCCAGGGACAATCTGGTCTTCTTGCACAAATGGTTTGTCAAATTCCCACAATATAGAAACAGAAGTCTGTTCATAACAGGAGAAAGCTATGCTGGTACCCTTCACTTTGTAGTTTGTACTGAATAAAATGTTGTCTTGCCAAATGGAGAACAATTCAAGATTCAAAGTTGAAGACTGATGCTTTTACTTTACTTTCAAACAGGTCACTATATACCTCAACTAGCAGAACTTATGATACAGTTCAACAAGAAGGAGAAGTTGTTCAATTTGAAAGGAATTGCTGTGAGTAGTCCACTGCAAAAATATCCAGTTTTCCATTATAAAAACCAATATCAACTAACAAAATCTCAATTTTCCGAAGTGCAAAAACCCAATTCAAATCCCTACCCTGTTCGTTTTGGGTTTTAAATGAGGTTTTTAAGGGTAATGAGCGGAGAGAGATAGATAGAGAAAACTTATTGGAGATCATGTCCAGAGGTTTTGAGTCCCACAAACGAACATCTCAAATTTGGCCAATGTAAATGGAAGCATTAACATCCTCCCATGGCCTATTCTAAAGTAGTTCAGCCGTTTTGATTTTTCCTGTTGTTCTAAATTTTAGTGTTTCACATTGACTGCAGCTGGGCAATCCAGTTTTGGAATTTGCAACTGATTTCAACTCAAGGGCTGAGTATTTCTGGTCTCATGGACTTATATCGGATCCCGCCTACAAATTGTTTACTTCCACTTGTAACTATTCTCGCTACGTGAGCGAGTACTATAGAGGATCCGTGTCTCAAACTTGTTCAAAAGTGATGAGCCTAATAACCAAGGAAACAAGTAGATTCGTGGACAATTATGATGTTACCCTTGATGTGTGTATATCATCCGTGCTTTCTCAGTCCAAAATCCTCAATCCCCAGGTGAGGTCGACCAAATGTTTCTCTTTTTTTTCCCCATACCAGTAGTTCTACTTTGGGGTCTAGTTCATAGCGTTTGATGCATTCTGATTGTTTTTTCACTTGGCAGCAAGTTACCGCGGAGACAGTGGATGTGTGTGTGGAAGACGAAACTGTAAGTTACTTAAACAGGCGAGACGTGCAAAATGCTCTCCATGCGCGCCTTGTAGGAGTCAACAAATGGCTTGTTTGCAGCAAGTAATTGTCTTTCATGAACACCACAACGAAATTGTCTTGTGTAGATACTAAAACATTGAATTACGAACTATGAACGTCTATTGAAGCCCTTATGTCAATCATGTTCATTAAGCAAAAAACCACTTTGATGATTCCAAACTCCAAATTATGTCTGGAATTCACTTCGTTATGATGCACTTGAACTCCAATAATAACCACACATGATACTAGTAAGTTCTGTTTTATCCGGATGATTCAATAAAATACAAGAATTCACTGCTAAGGGTTCTCTTGAATTGCATCCCAAGTAGGAAAATTAGCTGAAACTGTATTATTTCTGATTGCCATCCACTGTTTGCTCACGTTTTGTGTATCGTCTTGTTTTAATCCTTCCTTGGATTGCAGTATCTTGGATTATGAATTGCTCGATGTGGAGATACCAACAATCTCTCTTGTGGGAAAAATCACCAAGGCAGGAATCCCAGTCTTGGTTTACAGGTATAGCCTCTGACCATCAAAGATCTCCATGATCATACCAAATTCAGGCATAAAATCCTGTGCTACGTACCTACAAGGCTACAATCTTTTCAATTGACTCCATATTTTGTTTTACTCACAGCGGAGATCAAGATTCTGTTATCCCATTGACTGGAAGTCGAACATTGGTTCAGGGACTGGCTCAAGAATTAGGACTGAAAACGTCGGTGCCATATAGAGTTTGGTTTGCAGGGATGCAGGTGATTCTTGCTAATAATCATATTCATGAAATGAAAGAGCAGAAAATAAAAGTAAAAAAGTAAATAAACAAAATGTTGAGTATTGTTTATGATATATTCCCATTTATGATTTGTTTCAGGTTGGTGGATGGACTCAAGTCTACGGCGATATCCTTTCTTTTGCCACCATTAGAGGGGCATCCCATGAGGCTCCATTCTCTCAACCCGAGAGATCTCTTGTGCTATTCCAGGCATTCATAGAAGGCAGGCCTCTACCGGAAGCATTCTGATCTACTGATCAGCTTGCAGATAATGAATCTGGTTTTGAGATTGTAAGTAAAGTTTGATAAGTGAAAGCAGTTGTTGGTTGATCTTTGAGAATGAGAAGTGCATTCTTTTGTTTGTTTTTCGGGTTTGTCCAAGCAATGGAACACTTGAAATAGAAGCATTTTGTAAAGGTTTCAAGAAAATGAAAGAATATGTTGTCTGCTTGCTCTCCGTTTTGATCGACTTAATTGTAATCCCTGTAACTAGGAAAGTCTAATAAGGAAGTGTATAATTGACTGGCAAAAAACATTAGAACGAAGCAAAACATCCACAGGTAAAGACCATGAAATCATTTCAACTAATTCAACTGCAGAACTCATTCTGGCTCTTAGAATTCCAGTCTAAGAACAAGCAAGGTGCAACGAAGCTATCAAGCTAACCATCTTTCCAGTATCAGAAACTATGTCACTGACACTAACTGCAAGTCGGCGACACAGAAACCAGATCATCTCCCTTTCTTTCGGTACTCTTTGGAGAGAATTCCTTGCAAGACATAGCTGCCAATTCACCTGATAGAATAGTTCATTGTTGCAAGTCATCTTTTTGTTTTGAACAAGTGTTGAGACACCAAAGTGCCTTTCCAGATCCAGCACAATGTGGCTAAAGCTCAAGTTGAATTTTATTGCAGTCCTCTCATTTCAGATCAGATTTAGTATTCGACAACAAACTTACAAGACTGTATTTTTGGACGTTTGAATGCAACAATTACTACGATGGTGAAATTTTAAGGGTCGTCCCTCCTAAAATTCCACTAAAGTATAGGAGCTCGTAAACCAAGGTTGAACTTGAAATATCATATCGCCTCCCTTAAAGGCGGAGTCCTAGATCTGGTCGCACTGTTACATACTCTTTAGACAACCAATCCTCCAAAACGCGGATATACATTACTTTGGAGGTGTAATTATATCTATTCTCTCATTGTTAGCCTGGTGAAATCACACATCATATGAACTCATTATCACCTGATCAAGTGAATAGAGTCCTAGGGCTTCCAAAAGCAAGTGGTTCTAATGAATATGTTACACATTACAACTGGTAAAATATGTAATTCAAGCATTTCATGGTCTCTCTCTCTATGAAAAAAGTAGTAGTAATAGTAATCATTTCTTTGAACTTGTGAAAACTTGCCCACCAACCTAAATTTCTAGTTAATTCATATCGAACATCCACCCGACTCTCAGGTCCCTGAGCCCTAACTAATTCTACAATGCAGACCAACGATAGCCCGTAACTCTCTTTGGATACAGTTTACAACTTTCATCGTGCTGTTTTCTTCGTTCTTGATTCTCCTGATTATTGAAACAGAAGAACTTGCTTTCAAAAAAACGTTACCGTTAGCAGTTGATCATTAGTTGAAATGGGATCCCAAGTTACCAACTCAGAAGTACTCTACTTTCCTTAGAAGTACAAGTTCCGCTAAGGTTTTTGGGGCTTTTTTTTTTTTATCCTTATTCAAATTTTATTCGCGTTTTGTTAGTTTTGCGCCTAACTTTTGTGGATTATAGATTCGTCTAAGATAAATCGGAAAAGTAAAAAATTATGACTTTTGCCCAAATATTTTCGAAAATATCCAAGGAAAAACCCTAAGAGCTGGCTCGATCTTCGAGACAAATCAATAATCCACAAAAATTAGACACAAAATTGCCAAACGCGAATTTTTTTTTGAATAAAGACAGAACAAGAAAAAGCCCCAAAAATTTTAGCCGAACTTAGTCTAAACTGACAGAAAATAGTCCAAAGGTCTGGAGTTGAACTCTGAAGATGCATGGGCTAACTAACGGGCTAGCCCAATTGGTTAAAGGACCTTAATGCCCTCAACGGATTCTGCCGTCCGTTGAAAACGAAACTCCCCCTATTCCTCTCCCACTTTACTAATATCTCTTCCAATCCCCTCTAATCAAATCCAGTTGTAGAATTTTTTTTGTTTTTTTTTTCGATCGATGAAGGAGATCATTACATTATGTATTAAGTAAAAAATATAAACTACACGACACTACATCATTTGTATGAGAGTCCACGAGATAAACCGACGCTAACAACTCAACTCAACCAACACAATAAATACAATCTGCAAGACACTACATCATTTGTATGAGAGTCCACAAGATAAACCAAAGCTAACAACTCAACTCAACCAACACAGTAAATAAGCTCATCAAAAAGACAATTACAAAGCTCAACTCAATTACAAGTCTCATTAAGAGGAGAAATAATCCTAAGAATACAAGGGAAAAAACATCCACACGCAAATGAGAATACTTGAACTTCTAACCTTTTGATGAGATGCAAGAATCTTCACATCTGTGCTAGCCCCAATTAGTTCTAGAGTTGATTTGGTTTAATTTACAATCTCTCTAGCTTGGGTTCTATTATATTGTTTTTTTATTGAGATTAAATTACTCCCTCCGTCCCAGTTTGTTTGTCTAATTGTCGAAATACGTGCCTTTCAAAAATATACTTATATCTTACATTTTATAATATTTTTTTTATTTTGAAAATTTTGTATGATAAAACTAATTGAGATCTATCAAACAAGATCCATATTGCATATTAAAAACATTACAAATTGAAAATTATAGCCAATTCTTTGAGAGGTCAAACACTCTCAAAAAGTCAAAAAGGGGACAAACAAACCGGGACGGAGGGAGTAAATTACTTCCACCTGCTATGGGAAAACGGGAAGCGGGGGGCTGCCCTTGTGGGGCAGCAGCGTGCTGCTGTCCCGGATTCTTGAGCCCACTCCGGTCTCGCTCCGATAATCGGAAACATCATTTTGTAGAGTTCATCGAGTAGAACAACTATGCAAAAAATCAGCTTAATTGGATATTATTAAGTGCCTGATCGGAACCTTTTTATTTTGAAAATAATGGATCTGAAACACTGAATCAAATCCACTGTAACTCATGGACTGAGAGTTATATGGGCTCCGATCAGGCACTTAATAATATCCAATTAAGCTGATTTTTTGCATAGTTGTTTTATTCGACGAACTCTACAAAGTGAACGTTTTCGATCATCGAAGCGAGACCGGAGTAGGCCCAAAAATCCGGGACAGCAGCACGCTACTGTTCCACTGGGCAGCAGCCCCCCCAAGTCACGAAAAACGATAGGTTTCCACCACCACCATTATGAGTTCCACTGCGCATTTATTAGTGATCCAAATCGTTAATCTTGTAAGGCCAGCAAAATTGTATATCTACACAAAAAATAAGTTTGATCATATATTGAATGTTATATCAAAATTTAAATTTTGACTTATAAAATGGATTATTATGAACAATTTAACATGACAGTATCAAACCGTATAGTGAAAATCTAACTTTTGATGGATATATTTGATATATTTTATTGGGCTCACCGCACATGTTCATCGCATGCGCATGGGTCCATTCTAAATTTCACACAAATATAAAAAAAAATACTCGTAAAAACCCTGTAAAAAATTAGGCCCACCAGATATGGTAAATATTTTAACTTTATTGGTTTGACTGATTTTTAAACGTAACCCGTAGAATCAGGCCAATCCCCAATTCAACTTCTTGAATACCAGTTTCGATTCCATTTCCAGCGCCAAAAAAAAAAAAAATGCCAGCTTCCCTCCAATTCCACGGCGTCACAACTTCGACTCCGCCCAACGATCCGCTTCAAATTTCGAATTCCTCACGCCACGCGCCGTCTCTCTCAGTCGCATCCAACCGGCTCAAATTCTCGGGATCGGCGGCGGCGCCTTGCCGATTGTACGGGAGGAGTGGAGCTGTACCGAAGGTTTGTTGCAAGAAAGAGGTTTTCAAGGATGTGGTCGAAGGGAGAGGGGGGGAGGTGAGAAAAGTGGAGGAAGAATTGACGTGTGTGATGAAGTTTGGTGGATCGTCGGTGGGGTCGGCGGAGAGGATGAGGGAGGTTGCTGATCTGATTCTCGGTTTTCCTGAGGAGAATCCTGTCATTGTGCTTTCTGCTATGGGGAAGACTACTAATCATCTTCTACTTGTACGGACATTCCATGCTCTAGTTTTTACTACTCCGTAACAGTTTATTGGATATGTATGTACTTGAATTTGGAGAAAGCTGTGGTCTTTATGTTTATAATGTTGTCATACTCAAAGACTGAGACTCAGGAGTTCAAGTAGAACTGTAATTCCCATGTTTACTTGGGACTTTTTCTTGTTTTATCCTAAGCCCCGTTTAGTTGCACGGAAAGGAAGGAAAATTCAATTTTCATGTTCCCGTGTGTTCAATTACCAAGAACGTTGTAGGACCCACAATATCAAATTCCCCACCGGGAAACACTTTTCTGGAAAATAAGTCTTGCTAAAACAAAGGAAATTTAGTTTTCTTGTAATATTTTTTGTCAAGCGAACACACGGGGAAATCAATTTTATTTTCCTTTACTTCACCTCACTTCACTTTTTTTTGAAAATCTATTTCACACACAACATTCCCAACTGAACGGGGCCCTAAGATCTCAAGTTCGAAACCTCTGATGTGCTATAAGCTCTTTTGGGGTCAGTCTATACAACCAACTTTAATAGGGACCACCACAAGTAAGCGGTGGGATTGGTCACCGGGATTAATTGAGGTGCACGAAAGTGTCATACTTGCTTCGCAATATTTTGGTTAGTCACGAAGGGGTGTTCAGTGTACCATAGAAATGTTACGCAATTTTTTTGGTTAGTTATGCAGGGGTGTACGTTGGAAGTACTCAAGTACATGACACTCATATTTTTGGATGATGGCACACATATTTTTTGTGTATGTTACGCGTATTTTTTGGCTCATGAGTTACGCATTTTTATGGCGTTGATTGTGTTTGGTTAGGTTAAGTTATGAATAGGGATGTATGGTAATTGGTAAACCTCAAAATAGTTACACATTTTGCTGGTTAGCTATGCATATTTTTGGTATCAGTCACATATTTTTTTAGTAATAATTACGCATGTTTATGGTAAACAAATTTTTTTTGAGGGGCGTACCATAGGCTTTTCCTTTGTATTTTGGTTTTAGAGTCTAGTAGACATTGCTTCTGTGTCGCTTAATTTAGTTCAAATGCTAATCGGATGCTTGATATACAGGCTGGAGAAAAGGTTTTGAGTTGTGGTGATTTAAACATGTCTAAAATCGATGAGTTGACCTCTATCAAGGAACTGCATCTAAGGTGATCATTTTCAGATTTCACCTTGTACATCTTAACAGGCCCTTTGGATTGAGAAAAAAGGATGAGAAAGGAAAAGTAAGTAGGATCTTTATCACTTGTTTGGATTACTGGAAAGGTGAGAAATGGTAAGAAATCATGAGAAATGAATGAAAAAGATGGATTTTTATTAGTTTATTTTCGTTTCTCACCAAATCTCACCAAAATGATGAGAAACCACAATCCCTCCGTTTCTCTCTCTTTCTCACATCCAAGGGGGCCTGCGAGGAGTCATAAATTCATTTATGACAATTCTCAGCAACATCAATGTGAGGTTTTGTTAACATAGGACTGTACAAGAGCTTGGAGTCGATACTTCGGTTGTTTCTGGTGAGTCATTGAAACCATTTATACTTTGAGTTCAGATGCACTTGTAGAAGCATATTTTAAAATGTCTCCTCTACTTGCTTTGATCAATTATGCTCCTTCCATATGTATGTTCGCAATTCTGATCACCATTCCAATTCGATTGTATGATATGGATGATTGTGCTATATTTTTCCCACTCCGTGGCCGACCATTTTTGCAGCACACTTGGAAGAACTGGAGCAGCTTTTGAAGGGAATCGCTAGGATAAAGGAGTTAACTCTCAGGACAAGAGATTATTTGGTTTCATTTGGGGAATGCATGTCCACCAGAATTTTTGCTGCATATTTGAATAAGATTGGTGCTAAAGCACGGCAAGTAAGTCTCTTGGAACTATTCTGGCATGTTTGGGACTTGACAAATAAAGAAGTTGTTACCATCTTTCAATCTTTGAGTTCTTTCATTGTACTAGAAGCGCTTGTTTAAAAAATGACTGACACACAACCAAATAAATATCAATTTGTGCTATACATCGAGTCTATATGGAAAATAGTGTACTGTTCTAGAGCTCAGGTTAAGTCGGTTTGCTAAGAACTTAGGTCTCCATGTTAGCAGTTGTATGGGTGTACAGAGGTGGATTGAGTGGAACTGTGTAGCTCTAAAGTCTAAACACAAGATGTCCCTGTTCCTGCAACTTGAAATATGATGTATGCTTCCGTGGTTGGCTTGATAATAGCTGGAGTTACTATCCGTTATTCTCTTTCAATATCTGAAGGTTTCAGAAAATTTGTTCAAGTTTTTTTTCATTGTCCAGGAATTTCAAGTTTAGGAAGACATTTATGTCTGTATGACATCTGACATTCTGCTCCATTTCTGCTTGAGACTGAGCTTAAAATGTCTGCAATAGTCATCAGAAACAATTTTAGATCCCTGCATTAGTGAGTCGTTCAGTGCAGAATTTTACTTCTTCAATCTTGAACTTTTGCTCGTCCTATGTTTTCTGGCTTGGCTTCAATCTTGTTCTTACTTTCCTTCTTGTGGTACGTATTACCATTTTAATGACTACATAAAGCTCTGCAGTATGATGCATTTGACATTGGTTTTATAACAACGGATGACTTCACAAGTGCGGACATCTTGGAAGCAACTTACCCTGCTGTTGCAAAGAGGTTACACGGTGATTGGATCAGTGATCCTGCAATTCCTGTTGTCACTGGATTCCTTGGAAAGGTCTTTTTACTGACTTGCTGTTTTGTAGATGCTGGAAGAAATTTTTGTGGTTGCAAGTCAACTTAAAAGCGGCATTGTAATCACTATGTATGTTGTGCTAATTGTAGGGATGGAAATCTTGTGCAGTAACAACCTTCGGTAGGGGTGGAAGTGATTTGACAGCGACAACCATTGGTAAAGCCCTAGGCTTGCGAGAGATTCAGGTCAGAGTACACCCCAAAGCATGCGAGATGAGTGTTTTTACGGAGTTTATCAATTAAACATGTTTTAAAGCTATTTTCTTAATGCTAAAAGGTGTGGAAGGATGTTGATGGTGTATTGACTTGTGATCCTAGCATTCACCCGCTTGCGGAACCTGTACCATACTTGACGTTTGAAGAGGCAGCTGAGCTTGCATACTTTGGTGCTCAGGTTGTATTTTCATCGATAGCATATGTTTAGCTTTACAAAATTGATCATTCCTTCAGTGATTGTGTTTCCAGTAGTACCCTGTTCTTGTCTTGGAGGAGCAAGGGCACCTAGTAATGCTCAAATGCAGTACTAGATGTACATGCACACAACTACCCGGAGAAAGTCGGGAGGTGGGTAGAAGGGGAGGACACAGAATCTCTTGTTTCTGAGCCCTATTTGAAGGGTTCTTTTTCCTTATTTGAGTTTCGCCTATATACAGACTAAAGAGAGGGAGTCGGCTAAAAGCTTTAAACAAGGTCTCAGACTGTCGGCTGAGAGATTTTTGGTGATAACAAGAAAGGGTGAGAGTTCCAAGTCCGGCTCCTCTCCTATCTATAGGGGATTGGAGGATCCTCCAATTCCACCTTATATTGCGACAAGTGGCATTTAATGCATTCAATGGTCAAGATTAACCTATTAACTCCCTTCCCAATTTCAGCTCATCGTACTCTACGGGCACCCAATTACTCCCCAAATTTCTTAACGTCGTCTTCCTTGCGTTAACCCTGCCCCTTAAGGTTTTCATCTCTCCATTACCCATCAACGTGTTCTTCACTTCTTTTTAAAACAGAGCATCTCATTTTTGCAGGAAGTTTCTTCCCAACTCTCTTTCGATGTCTGATTTTGTGAAGTTGTAATTCAATTTGTAAGTATTTTTATTTGGATCCATGGATCAGAGAGTGAACGCCTTGGGTGAAATTTATGACTCCTACCAATAGTAGTGCTATGAATTGAATTGATGTTCTTTGCTCTGTGCTTGTTTTGCTAGAAAAAAAAACTCACGAGCTATATAATAACAATGAAAGAAATCATGATGAAATTACTAATATAACATCAGTGGAAAAAATCCTTAGGACCTACAAAATATCAGTGAAAGAAACCATGCTGAAAGAAACAAAATTACAGATATAATATCTCATTCAAAGAAATCCTCATGAGGTGATCAGGAGTAAGGCATCACATGAAATTGCTGTGGCTAGAATTCCTCATAAATTCAACTTCTTCAGGATTCATCCATGCTGGTGCCTCATATTTTTCAAAATCCTGGTTGTAAGTAGTTCCAATTAGCAACACCGAAATTAAGACATGCATTTAATCATAAATGTAGAAGTTTGAGTTAGATAGAAAAGTACCTGAGATAGAAGAGAATAAAATGGTGGATTAGAAATTTGAGTGGTAGTGACTAGAGACGAAATACTTCCAATATGCCCATGTCCATGCATTTTTGGAGGTATGGAGTCATTGATAGTTGCATTGGATGGGCAAGAAGTTGACTTGTAAGTTGTAACCCTTCAAAATTCAGATCAATGGTCCTAAGTCATAACTTCATTTGCAGCAGAAAAATCATAACGATATGGAATTACCTTGTATGCATCGACAGTAGATTTTGATTGGAGCATCCGACCAGTTTTTGTGTATGGATAGCTGTTACATCATGGCCCTAATTGATGAGCAGCACAAGTTATAAACCTTTCAAATTTAATCAACAGGTAGATACCAATCTTAAGAAAGATTAAGGATAAAATAACATCCGTTAAAAGTATAAGTACCTGAACCACCTCTCTTGCCATTGTGGGACCAAGAAATGACTCCTCATTTGGAACAACTTCTGCTGATCCACCCTTTTTTTTCTTCCCTTGTTTCTCAGTCCAACTTTTTGGTTGTTTGTTTCCCTTGCGAGGAGCCTGTTTTTTCTTAAGTCCTTTTGGCTGAACGGCAACTAAATTTTCCAAAGGAGCTTCATGTGGAGAGTCTTGTCCTTCATTAGTAGACTCATCCATATCTCATTTGTTCTTTAAGATATCTTCAACCTTTTCAAACATCTCATTCATATAGCTAGCTACCAAGGTAGATGCCTCTTCAGATTCTGCCGCTCGGGATGCAAGTTTTACCAATTCAGGGCATAGCATTCTATATCTATTGGTAACCTTCAATTTATTGTCACCTTCAACCTCACGTCCTTTAAAGTCCTTCACGATTCCAGCCTTCGCATCTCGTGTCCATCTCTTTAGAATATATCTTTCCAGTATGAGCTTAATATCCATCACATCCAAAACCTTTATAGCATGGCTGCACAATATTCCAACTGCCTCAAATTTACAACAACTGCAGGAAACAGTTTGTTCTGAACGGTTGCCTAAGACTCTGTAAGTTTTAGGTTGACCAAGTATCGCAACGGTGTATTCACTTGTTGGCAAACCTTCATTGATACGGTCCTCTATACAAGCTGCTTGGTACACTTCATACTCAGCCTGAAATTTCTCAAATACTTTTGATGTGTACACTTCCCCAGCTTGTGTTAACATCGGCGTGTTCATCTTTTTGTGAGGTAACTTTTGCCTTAAGTTATACTCAGCTTTCAATTCATTGTACCGCTTGTTGTCAACCTCTCTTTCAAAATGTTTGAAAAATTGAGCTAAGTCGAGGTCTGATTTCAAGTAATGCCTTATATCAGCATTCAAACTTTCACTTAGCTGTGTAGTTTTACTACCAGCACAAAAAGTACTTTTGACATAAGCTTTTGCCCATTTCTCTCTTACTTGAAAAGTAAGTTGTATCCAATTATTACCTTCAAGATCATACTTAGAGACCGTGGCATCCCAAGCAGATAGGAATTCATCCTCTTCCAATATATCATTGATGAATGCATGAAGATGTTCTGCAAACTCAGAGTCTTCTTCTTTATACAAATATCCAAGATGTTTCATTGCATTCTGCCTCATATGCCACGTGCAAATTCGATGATACGTTTCTGGCATTACCAATGGGATGGCTTTTGCCATAGCGGCATCTTGATCTGTAAAAACGGTCTTCGGCCTTTTACTGGACATGGCAGTAAAAAAAGTGTTAAACAACCATTCAAATGAAGCAGCAGTCTCATCATATAGAAGAGCAGCACCAAATATAATTGTCTCTCTGTGATGATTAAATCCAGTAAAAACTGCAAGTGGGCGGTACTCTTTATTCGTTCTATAGGTTGTATCAAAACTTAGAACATCACCGAAATGGCCATAATTGATAATCATCTTTGCATCTGCCCAAAATGTGTTGGTGATTTTCTCTTCTACATCTAATTGCAATGCATAGTAAAAGGAGGGATCTTCCAGTGTTTGCTTCTCAAAATAGTCTAATATAGCTCCAGCTTCCCTGTATTCCAAGTCGGTTTGCCGTTTACTTCGGAGATAATTTTTATGGTCCTGTTGAGTGTAACCGAGATTACCCATTCCACTGGGTTGTCTCCCCATAAACTCATGAGCAGATTTCAATCTAATACCAGAGTCATCAGCAAGATCAACTTCATAAGCCTGGGATGCAGAAATGTTACGGTGCAACAGCAACATGTGCGCAGTTTCTTCATTTTGAAGGTCATGATTATGTGTTGCATTAAAACTGTGAACCACATACTTGGCCTTTTCTCTATCAAGTCTAATGCTCATTTGCGCGTTACAACCTGTCCTTGTTTCTGCTCGAGGTATTTTAGTTTTATAATCTCTTTGGTCCGGTGCACCAAAACCTTCTTTGCAGCAAACATTTTCTCGAGGTAACTTCACCAGTTTTTTTGTTCCTATTGCAGAATTCTTTCCGGACACTAAAACCCATAGTGAAAGCATAGTTGTAAAAAGAAAAGGCATCATCGTCTGAATTGAATTCCTAACCTAGATGTGGTATACGATCCTCAGAGCCATTGTGATTATCTGCATCCCCATTGAAGTTTGATTCTACTCCAAGTGTTTGTTCATCCATCATCTAGAGAAAAGATTAGACAATTAGTTATACAAAAATAGAGGATCAATCCGTCGTAGACGAAGAAATCAGAACAAAGTGATAGTATACGATGATTGAAAATAAAGGTAGTGTTTTGGATCTCCATATGTTTCTCTTTTTGGTGGGAAAATCTACTTTTCACGATGGAGGGAAACAAAGACTCGTGAAAATTGAGGGAGGGAAACAAGGTTAACAGGAGGGAAGAAGGTGTTGAAAAATTTGGGGAGTAATTGGGTGCCCGTAGAGTACGAGATGAGCCGAAATTGGGAAGGGAGTTAATAGGTTAATCCTGACCATTGAATATGCATTAGATGCCACTTGTCGCAATATAAGATGAAATTGGAGGATCCTCCAATTCCGTATAGATTGGAGAGGAGCCGGACTCGAGAGTTCCAATGACATACATCAGGGTATTCCACATGATATTTACATATACCTTAAGGCTTATATAAACTTAATACAGGTTCTTATATTATGGTATTTTACTTCACCCTTGTAACTGGGTTGATACCACCACCACAAAATTCATGTGCCCATCCTTTTAGTGCTGGAAGCTGACTACTTTTTGTACTTCAATCTACAATTAATCTCGAACTTGTGAAGAGGGTTTGCATTCATCCGTAAGAGTCATTTCATCTCCACTTATCATAGTTATCCCACTTAAATGATAGGCTAGTTATTGCTACACAGCTTTAGCTATGGTTCGGTCATATCCGGTGAAATGAGAAATGCTGAAAGGGTTATTTTTTTGACACAGTTCTTCTCTGCAGGTACTGCATCCGCAATCCATGAGACCGGCTAGAGAGGGTGAGATCCCTGTCAGGGTCAAGAATTCTTACAACCCAAAAGCTCCTGGCACCCTCATCACTAAAAGTAGAGATATGAGCAAGGTTTGTAGCAGCAGGATAATTATGATTTCAAGGTTAAGAGTACTAAACTTTCTAACTTCCCACCACGATATGAAAGTCTCTTCTTAACGGCAGGCAGTGCTGACAAGCATAGTTTTGAAGCAGAATGTGACCATGTTGGATATTGTCAGTACTCGCATGCTTGGTCAATTTGGCTTCCTTGCAAAGGTGAGATATCAATTTCCTTAGTATCTTACTTACATTTTATCAGCCCCTTTCTGTTTTGTTTACTAATTTTATGGGTGGGTTTACTGTGCAGGTGTTTTCAACCTTTGAAGATCTGGGCATTTCTGTGGATGTTGTTGCTACAAGTGAAGTCAGTATATCTTTGACACTAGATCCATCAAAATTTTGGAGCAGAGAACTGATTCAGCAGGCAAGCATATGATAGTCTGGGTTTTGAACTCTTAGTTTAGTTGGTATCTCTCTCTCAATAAGCACTGTCCATCGCGATAACCCTCCACTGGAAAGTCTGCCCTGAGTAATGTTGGTCCACCTTATTAATGTTGGTCCACCTTATTTGTTGTGTATGCCATCCATAGTTGGTGTAAATATATCAGTTGCAGTTCATATTCAAGCTTGTTTTCTCGACATCGTCTCTCTTTGAGATTGCTTACTTGCACAGGAACTGGACCACGTAGTGGAAGAGCTAAAGAAAATTGCAGTTGTGAATCTTCTGCAGCACAGATCAATTATCTCCCTTATAGGAAATGTTCAGCGTTCTTCATTGATTCTAGAGAAGGTATCTCTATGTACTTGTATGTGTTGAAAAGCAAACATAAAAAATGGAAATTTTAGCCAACACCAGTTTACATGTCAATGTTCAATTTTCTTCATTTGTTTCTTTTCCTTTGCTTGTTTACTAAGACTTGTGTTATTTCAGGTATTTAATGTTCTTCAGACCAACGGAGTCAATGTCCAGATGATTTCACAAGGAGCATCCAAGGTCCTTTTTCTGCTTATCGTTAGCATACACATTGGTGCCATATGATCAATACAATGGGTATCTAACAAGTATTGGATTCTTGCTCCTGAACAGGTGAATATCTCATTGATTGTAAATGATGAAGAGGCAGAAAGATGTGTTAAGGCCCTTCACTTCTCCTTCTTTGAGAGTGGTGATCTATTGGAAACAGATCTCGAAGATGGATTCGGTAATGGCAAGGTTTCAGCTTTCAAGGTAGAGAGTAGATGACCATAGCAACTTTATTTGTTCTTTTTCACACGGTTGTATTGCGTTGACTATAGCAACTTTAAATTCTATTTAGCTCCGGATGAAGGTTACTGCAAATGCAATCATATGGTATTGAATCTTGGAAACTACATTGCAATTGCATAAATATGTAGTCTCGTTCGATAGATGTCATGTTTAACTGATACCCATTAGTAAGTTTACTCGAGACCTCCCCCAGTGACTGAAACGCACTTGTTCCGGTAGTGTATTTTTGTGTCTTTAGTCGGAGATAAACGGTCAGGGAAATTCAGGATTGCCTGAAGTTTTATGCAGGGTGGTAAATGATATGACGTCCATATTTCTCCCCTTGTAAATCTTGTCCAAACTTGACTACTTCTATTTCTGGTTGGGTGCTTCATAGATAGGTGTGTCAATATCTAATGGTAGAAGAGCGTGTTAAAACACTCGGATGGATGATTATGAAGGCGGATCCGGGGACGCTGCCGAGCGGGTGCAAGAGCATCTGGACCGTTTACTTCGGCAATCAATGGTCCAGATTGAAAACAAAATTTTTACAGTGAAATGTTAATTCTTTCCTGGAAAAGTTTGTTTTTAATTCGAACTAGTGAAAACACTTTTGGACGGTCTCTAGTTTTGAAACTCATTATCGTAAATTAAAATTTGATATTGGATTTGCCTTTTCACGTTTATCTCCTTGGCTATTTCAGAGTGGAGTTTTTGGTGGTGAATCCACCACTGGTCTCATTCCGATAATTCAAGTCGTTCGCCTTGTAAGATATTTAGTATGGAGTTGATATCTGAGAACTATAAGGAAAATGGAGAACAAGAATTGCCGAGAGCTCTAATGGCTGCTCTGAGATTTATATTGAGGTCTTACGTCACTGTCACGTGGTGTCCCAACACTCTTATCCACTACACTTTTTGGCATACCCAGTACTAAATGTACGGACTCTATAAGAATGTGTGATGGATAAGGTGTGTTGGGGAACCACGTGGCGTTACTCCAAGACCACTGAATAATACAAGTTCCACTAAGCCTCTTAAAAAATAATTACTAGCTTATTTTGGATTTTTGGAAGGGGAAATAAAGGATTTATTGAAATAATTTTTTGTTGAATATGGATCTTATTTGATAGATCTCGATGAGATCTTTTGAACGTTGCAAAGAAAATTGAAAAATTATGTTCATGGATACATTGACTACGTTTGCTTTGGGTCTCTAAAACCAACCTCTCCCTCTGCGTACAGTCACCAATAAGTTTTCTCTTCAATTGTTACTTTCATGTCTCTATCTATCTCTCTACACTCATTATCTCAAAAATTTACTTCAAAATCCAAATCAAACAAAGTCATTTTGTTTTAGTTTGAAAATTATAAATAAGTTTAGCTTTTTTTTGTTTAGAGGCTTCGTAGAACACCCCTCTAGCAAAGGAAAAGATGATACAACAATCAATGACCCTTTCTTCACAACTCGAATGCCTAATACAGGACCTTGGTCATTTGGTTTTGCCCAACAGAATAACAGCCAAGATTCATTCCTAGCTGCCAATCACAAGCTAGAAATCTCAACAACAATGCCCACCTAAAGAAGTACAACTAAGAGAAATTAAACTTGTTAAGTTGGTTGTCTTATTTCTCTCTTTAGTGGTGACCTGAGTGAATTCAAGGCTCTGGATAGCCTCTGAACCTCCCGTTAACTAACATATTAACACCATGCTTATACTTTCGATTTATGAAGTTTTATGTGATTTTGAAAACTTTGCTTAATAGAACTAATTATAATCTATCAAACAAAATTCATATTAAATATTTATTTAACATTCATATTAAAAGATATTAGTAATTAAAAATGACACGCTTTCTCAAAAAGGTCACTCATTTTATTTTAGAACGGACTGCTTTCTCAAAAAGATAAACGAAGGGAGTAATAAAGAAGTACAACTAACTACACCGACACAATCTTCCAAAGCCACTTGCTAAACCTACTAGTAGTATCATTCACTCTTAAAACAACCTGTTAGTCAACAACCAAATCATCCCCCAGATTCCTTCCCAGCTACCAATCACAAGCTGTGAATCCTCACAATCATTCCCTCACAAAGAAATACTCCCTTCCATATTTGTTTGGTCCTCCCCGAAAATACTCTCACGTTACGTATGAGTTCGTTCACTAGCGCAATCAGGGCTACCTCCGACAAGTCAACAACCGGTTCAGATCCATCAGTATCCGATTCAGATACATCACCAGAATCAGACCAATCTCTTTCATCTTGGGCCTGCCCAACTAGGCCCATAATTTTGACAGGGGATCGAGCCAAGCTAGAACGATTATGGTTTTCATTAGGATTGCTTTCATCTCACCGTTCATTTCATTAGCCAATGAATAGAGCAATATCTCTTTTGATATGTAGCAGAGTCGTTGTAGTCAAGCAATCCAATATGACGACACAAATTGAAAAGACAGGAATCGAGAACCACCGGCCCAAGGTCACAAGCCGTCAGATGTATAACAAGCCCCAATACCTTGTTGCCCGAGTCAGTGAAAATCGGAGTAATTACGAGACAGATCATTCTCTCACAATAAATGAATCACTTGACTTGGACGTCAACAAGGACTAACAATGTCCATATAGGATTGTCTCAACTTTACTCAGACTCTCCGCTAGTGGACAACAGATTTAGGTCTTCAAGGATTCTCTGAGAGGCATAAGTTTTTTTTTTTTTTTTCTTTTGAACGGCAAAAGAAAATTTCATTAATCTTGAAGTAATTACAAGACAAGCAAGGATGCATAAGTTGACCCTAACACTCCGAATCAATCAAAAAAGACAACGTCCGAGCACACTTTATTTGTAGGCAAACCACGGCACAATTCATATGACAACCATGAAATCTGGAAGTCCGGATTGGCAGTCAATTGCTTGCAAATCTCAGAAATTCACAGCTGTAAACTATATTGTTAAAAAGTTGAAACCCCCAGCACCCCAACATGCCTTTTGTACTCACCCTTTTGGAAGGGGGTAAGCTAAATTGCTAAGTTCCAACCAACAACCCATAGTTGATGACCTTTCAGTCAGTCCCCACCCCCCTCACCACATGTCCTTTTACCAGACACTTTTCATGCTCCCAAAGCAAAGCATGTACACTGCATGACCAAACCACTTTTGTCACATACTTTTACAAAGGACAAACTTTATTAATGCCCCTCAATTTCTTTCCCACAGTAAACTGGCAAATGCACATGAAGAGAGACTACAGCCCTAGATTAATCAGGGTTGTGTAGCATCATATTGAGAAACCTTAGCTCAATAATGGGGCCAAGCGAGGGTGCTTGGCAGTGCTGCTAAGCGACTGATCCGACTGTTCATCTCAGCACTCGATGGTTCGAATCTTAATTCAAGCAATGAATGGTTGAGTTTTATATGCGCTCAGATTAGATCCAAGCCGTACATACCGAGATGAACGGCCGGATCGGTCGCCCAACACCACTGTCAAGCACCACCGCTTGGCAACATCTCCCAATCCAGGTTAAACGCATTAGGCACTCTCCGTTAATGGAGAGAAGGCTGGAAAACCCAAGTAGTCATCATTTAACCCGTTTATGAAATTTTAACACGGTCCTACTTTGTCCCGGTAATCCCAGAAAAGGAGAAATTTATATGCACTTGAACCTTACATTGCATTGGACCCGGGTGCCAAGTACTTGCGTCTTAATTTGGGCATTTTCTTGCCAGAACATTTAGCAACTGTGAACAGAATATTTTGTGGAGGTTAACATCAGTTATTCAAAGGCAACTGAATTTATACATCCAAGTGTGAACATCAATCGGGATAAAGTAAGATTGTAACTCAAGAAACAGAAAAGGCAAAAACAAAGAAAATAAAGATTCCTTTACGAAAAACAAAAAAAATAAAGATTCCTTTACGAATTTGAAGTGATGTCTTATCTGTCAACGAATACGACGACACTTTCAAGCTACAGCGGTCCTATATATGCTATGCGACACATGAGATGCTTCTACCTTCTAGGACTTTTGGAAAGGAACTGAACCACTGGATTTATCAGCAAACATGTTGTATGGAAAGCCATCCCAATAAGATAGCATACTAAAAGCAACTTCCTGTTGTTTTCACAATACCAATCTCCACTATAGGCTTCACCAGCATTCAAATTTTTTCGCTTCAAATTTGGTTTGCGATGGAGATTGGAAAGTTCTCTGTTATCATGCACAAACCTCTAGCACACAGACATAGACCTTTAGTAAAAAAGATGATCCCGTACGTTGATTTGTCACACCCACCCACCCACCGTGCTCACAACAGTTGATATGATGGTAAAACATCATGTAATTCCAACAAAGTTATCTAAAGAGAGAAGAAAGTTATCTAAAGAGAGAAGGAAAGCAAACCCCACCATCACTAGAAGATATGAAACCCACCTTGTGTATGTCTCCCAAACTACTTTTTTCGCGAAAGCAATTTCTTTGAGTACCATCAACTTTTACACATGCAGCATTCATCATGTATGTGCCCAAAGATATTAGCCTAGAAAGACATCAAACAGAAAACTACGCAAACTACACCGACAAAACTTGATTTTGATTGAAGACCAAGACCCTCTCACTAAAACCAAAATCCAGGACAATGTACACAGATAGAATTGGTTGCTTCCACTGCAAACCTAAGAAGAGCTGATAGGACTGCTGCACAGGGAAGCTGTACAAACAACCAAAACCTCCAAGGCTATGAGGTTACCACTACCACATAAACAAAAATCCTTACTGTGCAAAATTAAAGAGTTTCTTACAGTTCTTCAGAAGCTGTGCAGTTGGGTGAGCATAGAAACAAGTTCATCACTTGAAGGCCGGTCGGCAGGGAAATCAGATTGGCATACCACTGCAATTCTCACAGCCATTAGCATCTCTTCTTCTTCTACTTCTTCACCAAGAATACTCCTATCTAACGCTTCACGTGGGTCCCCCGCTTGCTGCAGATGCCGAAGCCATTGTCCCAAACTCCCCCCACTGGATGCTTCCCCAAAGAATGTATCCATTAGGTCTCTTCCAGTTAACAAGACACCTAATATAACCCCAAAGCTGAAGACATCACTCTTATCTGTATACCTATTGAACATATATCCACTTTCAGTCGAAAATCAAGTTCAGTTTCAGTTTGGAAACAGGTATATCCTATCTGTATGAGAAACCATGTCAAGCCTGGAATAAGCAGTCGAAAGCTAATGCTTGCAATTACATCATGTCTAGTAGCCAACCAGTACAGAATTTCAAGCACATGCTTGTGTTCCCACTGCAAGGCTCACATATCAAGGCAAAAACTCTAACTAAGATAATCGGATGAACAAAAACTTCATAATCAATATCAACGGCTTTCTACCCAGAAATGAACCTTCAGAATGCAACCAATAAATTGATTTCACATTAAACAGATGAGTTCAACTAAAAGAGTGAGAAAGGCCATCTGAAAATGCAACTAAGCATAACCCAATATGCGTTCAAGATGAAAAGCAAGAACTTCCAAGTTCTATTTCTGAAGATGTGAAAGAGAGCACTTTTCAGTGCTATTTCTGAGGATGTGATGCCAAACTGGTTCTTATTTGGACTCTGTTTCCAGACCATTTACGCAACGAAATCAACACCAATACAAATACAGCTGAGGAATCCTAAGTCACATAATACATTCCAGAACTATATGGCACAGAAAACATGAAAACTGTATTTTGCTGTTATTTCAGTACCTGCAGTTCTGAAAACACTCCGGAGCACTGTAGGCCGATACTTCCCTATCCAAGTTAGGCATTAACTTAGCCAAGCCACAATCTGCCAACCTAGGTTCAAACTCTGCATCCAACAACACATTGTTGGGCTTCAAGTTGTGATGCAAAACCTTAGGTGCACAGCTAAAATGGAGGAACTGCAGCCCCTTAACTATCCCAACCGCAATCCGAAGCCTTAGTTCCCAGCTAAGCTGCAGTTCATTTTCCCTGACTCTCTTCATCGCATCTTCAAGACTCCCCATGGTCATATAGTCGTATACCAAACAAAACCTATCGGGTTCGCGAACAAAAGCCCTTAAACTCATCAAATTCCTATGCCTTAAGCTGGCAAGCATTTCAAGCTCCTCTTGCATCCGCCTCTTAACCGACTTACTGTGTGTTTCCGGAGACCCATTTTCAAAAGGCTCGAGCCTCTTGACCGCGACTGTGAGCCCATTATCAAGAACGGTTTTGTAGTATTTTCCGTTTGGGCTCGACCCTAACAACTGGTTTTCGTTCGCCAAAGCTGATTGGAGGGTTTTGGGGGCGATTTTCGGGGAAAATATAACTGGGCCTTTGAGAATAGGGGTTCTGCCTAGGTACCGAATGAAGCAGCGAACTATACAAGCGAAAAGAACGGAGAAGATCAATCCTGTTGCGAGTCCAAGAAAAATGCTTAGAATGATTCTTTCAAACCTGTTCCTGTGGCCTGGCGCAACAGAAGGGGAGGGAGGGTCGGCGGATATACGGCTAATAGACCTCTTTTGACATTGTACTGTTGTGTTGCACAAGCAGAAAGTCACAAGCAAGAGGAGTTCCAAAGCTACATAGGTGGTCTTCTCCATATGTAAAGCAGAAACCTTTAACTTCAGGAGTAGAAGCTCAGAAATCAAACAAAACACACAGACATGGAGGATAGTTGAAAATTTCCTAAAACCCAGCTGAAATCTCTAAATTCTCACCACATGAGAGAGTGAAAACCACACTTGCAATGCCAATAAAACACACTTGCTCAAAACCCACTTGCCAAAACCCACAGCATTTACAGAATGAGGTATCAAAGAAGTAATAAATAGCACAAAAAGCTCAAATTGGCCACAGAGGATATGCTGATAGGGTTTGTTGACCAACACTGACTTGAAGTTTTTTTTTTTTTTTTTTTTTTCTGGAAAATGTCCTAAGGACTCCACATTTTGTTTGAGGAAAGCCTACTCGTCATGTCTTTCGCTTGAAAAAGCTTACAGAATTTCTAAAGACTCCAAATTTTTTTCCTAAGGAAAAAAACAGGAAGAAACTACCAGAGAAGCTTCAGTGGGTGAAAATCAGGGATATAGGCTATAGCAGAGGACAAAAGAATCGTTTTTTTTCTGTCACAAAATCTTCAAGAGAAAGACAAAGAGAATCATTTCACCAAAGATTCCTCTAATTTCAGGAGAATCAAGCTAAAGCCAGAGGGGTGAATCTGTAAAATGCACACGCTGAAAACAACAATCTCTTTGAAAGGAAGAGAGAAAGAGAGCCAAAAATGACGAATGGGGTTTGTAGAGTATCAAAATACCAACACAAAGGTACTTTTATTTCCCCCACCAAATGGTAAAGAAAACAAAATAGAACTCCAAGAAACAACGAAACAGCTGCAGATTCGAGTCAGGACTCAGGAGAACCAGGAACCGAGTCGGTCAAAGCTCGACACTAAGAAATACCCACTAAGATTTAGATATGAGCAACAACCCCCAACTGTTTTCTTGAAAGTGTGAGCAATGTTTGGAGGAAAAAAGAATCAGAATACGAATTTTAAAGTGAGAATGAGATACTTATCCTTCCTCCTCCTCCTCCACCTCCACCTCCACCTCCTCTCTCTCTCTCTCTCTCTCTCTCTCTCTCTCTCGACCCTAACTTTCTCTCTCTATCTAACAATGCCCAAGTGACAAATATTTCCCGCCTTTAGGTTAGAGTACTGAAGTGGGTCCGGTGCCCCGTCGCCAGCAGAAGTAGCTGATTGATGGAATGGATATCCAGTGCTGTCGGTATAGGATTCGGGGTGGCCGCGGTGTAGTCCGGACTCTGTGCTGTGGAGCGGCGAATTCAGCCGTTAGTTTCGATAATAAACGGCTAAGATTTTAATTGCATTTCGGTACGAAATGAACGACAAAATCGTTCACCCTACAGCGCTGTGGTGCGGGGCTGCACCTCAGCATAGCCAAATCAGCTGGGATATGGCCGTAGGTACTCCAATTTTTTGAACAATCGCACAATGTGCTTGTTTAAAAATGTGGATCCAAAAATTGTAACATTACTGAGACTAATGTTTGTACGCGCTTATGGCACTGTTCATTCTTTAATGACACTTTTGTAATATATTTGTGATAGTGTGAGTGTTTTCTTAAGAAAATTGAAGAGTACACATCAGCTCTTAAATCAAATCAATTTTAACCCTTTGATCAACTTATCTTGTGTGGAGGCCCATACTATTGTGTTTTATTAGATGGATTATACACAAATTCCCAAATACTTATACACAGTACTCATAAAAGAGTAGGGCTCATAGAAGAGTTGCTACGCTGATCACCCCTCCCACCCTTTTGATTAAAAATAAAAAAGAGTAGGACTCATAAACATTGCACAAATTTAAGCGGATCCATACTAATGTATGGACCATAAAGGTGGCTCCGTGTCACTTCAATATGGGAAAGAGTTGATTTATCAAGTGATTATTTAGTGCTCTTGAGATATGATCACGTTAATACTCACTTCGTCTCAGTTTATTGTGATCTTATTTCTTTTTGGGATGCTCCAAAATGATGTGCTTGTTTCAAAACTTTCCAATTTTGGATGTCCATATTACCGTTTTACCCCTCATTTCTCCATCCCAAATTCAAATTTTGAACTTGATTTGAAAGGAAAGTGGAGCAAATTAGATATGTCTCCATTCTCTCAATAACATGACAAGGAAAGTTGACAAAAATTCATATTCACTCTGTCCGGATTTAATAGTCCTTTTTTGGAATTCGTGTCATTTTTCAATCGGGCCTAGTTTATTTTTTTGTTGAGTTATATGATCTATTTACTGACAAATTTGAGTTTATTCTCATTTACTTCGGAGTTGCACGATTAATTTAGTACCAAGAATGTAAAAAAATATTTAATTATATGCAAAAATATGCAAAATTTTAGTTCATTTTTTGAACTCAAGAAGTCTATGATATTTATAATGAACTCTGTTATGTAAGTGTCGCTAAACCTTTATTAGTTTGATCTTCTATATATTGTCAAAAAAACAAAAGAATGAGCTGATTGATTGATGGAGAGATAATTCAGTGCTTTTAGAACATTATCACATGATACTTATGCCTCATTCCTTTGCTTTTCAAAAAGTATTTTCAAAAAATTCCCCTTAGATTCTTCCTAAGTTTCCATTACTTTCAAAATTTTTCTATCTATCTCTCCTAACTTATTACCCCTACTATTTTTCAAACAAAATTTCAAAAACCAAATCCAAACACAGCATTAGCAACTACACAATTACATGGAATCCATAATGATGCGTTCCGGGCCAATGGAGGGACCGAGATTGCCTTGTGTTTGAACCCACCTTTCCATAATTAGGTAGGGATCCATGCACTTATGTGAACCTTACAAAATTACTCCATACGTGATTGCGAAGGCCACGTTTTGTTAAGATTTTTATTTTTCGTTTTACGAGACAGATCATTATCTAATAATACATCACATTTAATTCAAAAAATAAGTATATCTATTGGAGTTAACTTTTTATAGAGCCCAATATAAATAAGTATTTATTGTAGTTAGTGGAACACATCCTGAAATGATTGTGTGGTGGATAAGGATTTCAGACGACATGTGTTCATGTTCCAAGAGCACCCAATAAATTACCCTGATATGATGATAGCCGCTGGTGGTGTGAGTGAGTGTGTCGCTGTCTCGAGGAGGCCGAAAGCGAAACATCGAACTGTGTGCGAGAACAGAGAGTGGAGAAGATCTGGTCCGTTGATTTTTCCCCACGTTAAATCTGGGCCGTCGGTTGGCGAACCCGCCAGGAATTTGTGCCCCCCGGGATCTGATTCTCTGGTTTGAGAAATCAGGGCGTCTTATCGAGTAATGCTAGGTACTCCGGAAACCTAACTCCGACAATCTCTTGAAAAGAGCAATTAATGGTTGAGATTTATTTTGATATGTGTTCCATACATTAAAGCGAATATCAATCACCGATCGTTCTTTTCGGGCCATTTTCGAAGTAAGTTTTCGAGGTACATTAAGTAAATAATCGTGAGATTAGTAAAGTTTCACCTTTTGTCCTTTTTGCTGGATAAATAAGCTTTTCTTTTGTATTTATCACCTTTGTTTTACCTTTTCATTCTTTCGGTCTTTGGATGAGATGAGGACCTCTGCTTTTTTGTAATTTGAGATGTAACGGTTTTGTTCGGTTAACCTTTTAGTTTTAGTTTAATTTTTAATTATTATTCTATTTTTTTCTCTAATCATTTTTCTATTTCTTCAATTATTATTTTCTCATCTCTCACTATCTCTCTTCAATCATTATTCCTATCTTCAATTATTACTCTATTTCTCTTTCCACCCACTAACAAAACTAAACTAAACAGTATAAACTAAACTCCCAACCAAACAAAACCAACATTTTCGAAAGAAAAATCTTAACATTGCTCCATGGACAATGAATATTCTGTACGTTCAGACATTAAAGTTCGGCTTCTTTCGTTCAATGAATATGTTATTTTATCTCTTCTTTTTTTTATTGAACTGGACCATCTAATATTGCAAAGAAACAAATTTGAGAGGAAAAAAACTTTTGCGTTATTTAAAAGTCACATTAACCTTTCATTCTTCATTTTTGTCCACCCATATTCCCGAAAAAGAAGAACTACCTTCTTTATTTTGACTATAGAAAACATGGCATTTTTCTCTATATTTTTTCAAGGTTTGTAATGTCTTTACATTATCAATATGTTAAGAATAGATCAATTGAAAATGCTAAATTTAACAATAATAAATGAAATATCTAGGTCATGTCAATAAATCAAATTTATGTCCTCGGAAAATCGGGAAGTGATTTTCACACTTTCTTTTTCTCCATTGGCCCCCTCTCTTTTTTTTCTCTATTAGGTAAAGTAACTCTAACACTCTTGCACGTCTAACCTAAAATATTTTTTCTTCAAATGCCTTAACTACCCCTCCAATAAACTCATGAATAGAAATCCCTTTAAAAGATTGCCCATACAAACAGCCAAGCAATTTGAGCCCATTCATGACCTGGGGAGGAACCGAAATTACCCAGCAATTCCATAAGTAAGTAATTTTCTAACTAGTTCATGCAAAAAAAAAAATATTGGAAGCTTCTTTGTCTAATTTGTGCTCCGCAAAAAAATAAAGAAAACGTAAAGTAGTAAAGAGGACAGACGAAAATCTGGGAGTGGTAAAGGATTTATTTTTCGCCCAAGATACAAGGGTTATTTCTGTCATTCTGAAAACAAGAGGAAAATTAAATTATAAAGTGCAAGGGTGTTATAGTAACTTAACCTGGTAGAGACAAAAGAAAAAAGTGCAAATGAAGAACAGGAGAGTGCGAAAATCAATCTCCAAATTTTCCCCCGTTATTGTTTGGTCCACATTCTTGAACTTTAGGGACTTCCAAGGCTAAAAAGCGCTGAAAAATAAAAACAATTAAACACGAAGGCATGTCTGAATTCTGAACTTCAACAAAGGCATCCGATTATGGATTAGTGCTTTATTTATTTGTAACTTTCGGTTATAGTGATCTCTTCCCCCTTCCTGTTTTACCGATTCTCAAAAAACAAAGGCAACGACCAAACTGAGATTCCAAAACAACTTTTCTTGATTTAATCTAAGCATAATAACTTACAAATAATGTATTAATTCCCCTTCGAAAAGACAAATCAACCAAATAATGTACAAACAAACACGCCCTCGAACTCCGAAATCAACGGAGGAACCATACAAAATAGACAAAACACCACCATTAACATTACCACAGCCCCTAGGCTAAATGCTTCCAGCAGCTCTCACCTCAAGAACAGCTGGGGCCATCTTTAACTAAAGAGTCATAAGCACAAATTTGCATCTAAATGCACAAGAGTTCAAATCTACAGGTACTTTTTAAAAAAATAATTACGACCCAAAAAAAATGGCGCCTTAGCTCCTTTCCGAAGTGAGGCTACCGAGCTTCAAATGTTAAAGCCCTTGAAGCAAATCCTTTTCAAGATTACTATCCAATTGAAGCCGATAATAGAACAAGGACCTCATTTCCTCAACATTTGACTCCATTGAAAGCTCGACAGGGGTTTTACCTTCTCCGTTGACAGCATATGGATCTGCCCCCCTGCAGTTGAGCACAATAAACCGTTTAAATGAGCCGGATGATCAATACACGGCAACCAGTATTATGGGGGACTATACATGGAGAGAAAAAGAGCACAAGGAAAGAGGAGAACATGCATGGGCAAATAACGCATGTGATGAGTATTACTTCCCCAATTTAGCTATACAGACTGCTTTGGCTGATTTTGGAAGACATGTGACAGATTGGAGAATCTATGTTGAGGATGGGGGCATCGACCAATTATATTATTTATTCTTGCTTTGGAAGCAAAACCTTATCTCGAATAGAGCCTCAAAGAAAGTATAGTAACCGTTCTTATAGACAACCCACCCATAGATAATAGAGAATTGGATGCAGGAGCCATGAAGGTATCAGTCCATGCTACTGATTTCATATTAGCAATTTCGTATTTCAGCACTCCACACTATCAGCTTTACAAAGACCCAAGGTCCCCCAAGAAATAAATATGTTGCTTTTTATATCCTTGATAAATAACAGAAAGTTCAAGAGATTCGCTTACACAGTTACACCTAAAGCTATGATGAATAAATAGACAAACGGAACTAACACAATATAGCCTTCTTTCAGATGAAGTAGTAGTACTTGAGTCAAATACGACAAAAGGTGAATTTGGCTTACATGCAAAGCTAAACCAAAGTAGTTTGCACTTCAGTGAAGGAGACTTAACGCAATAGTTGTGCACAAATATGAAACAGCAACCAAGCCAAACAAACCTTTGCATTAATCATTTTCCCAGTGTCCCAATCAATTGGAGCTGAGCTACACAAATCTTTTCCCCCCATTCTACTCTGTCAAGGTCTACAACATTAATTCATTTTCATAAAATCATACCACCTTCAACCTCAAATTCCATGGCAACTTATGTCCCTCCCCTAACAGTTCCATTAACAATCGTGCTGTCGTTTTTCTCTATTGTTACTTACATCTAAGTCCCCAATAAGCCATTCAATGCAGGAACAAACACTGTTCTCAGTTTTAAGTGACCAAAACAGCTCAACCTATTTTCTCTCAGCTTGTACAAATATTGAAACAGTGAATTATAAAATGATCTGTACGAAGGATGTGATAGTAACTATGATTTGTAGCCAGGATCAGTAATTACCTTGTAAGAAGCATCTTGACCAGTGTAGCTTTGCCTCCGCGAATACAACGATGAAGTGTTGTTTGACCTCTTGCATCAGAAGCATTTATGTTTGCACCATACTGTAGGAGGAGCTCCAGCATGCCAATGTCAGCAGTTTCACAAGCCACGTGAAGCAAGGAGCACCCCTCAAGATCCTCCATTGAATCGCTTTCACTTGTACCTGCTGCTAAGTTTGAAGCGTTCAAGGACCTTGCTGGTGAATCCCCAGCTAAGATTCCAGAGCTTTGATCGAGGCTTGTCTGCTCTTGCAGCAGCATCGCTTTGGCAAGGGTTAAAGATTTGGATGACACTTGCTCATGGACAGAGTTTACATTTGCTTCAGAGTTTACAATGAGCCGATATACAGATTTCTTGTCGTTGGCACGAACGGCCTCCCAGATCTGTTGTGCCACCGTACGATTGTCCCTGGGCTTCCGAACAAAGAGTTTGTCTGCATACTGCAATCAGAAGAAACATGATCTCACTTCACTATTTTTTTTATAAGTAATAAAATTTATTGAGAAGGCATCAAGGGAATACGACCCATGTACAAAAGAAAGCAAGGAATGATCGCACTTCCCTATTTTCCAGAGCAGATTTCACAGAACACCTAAGAAAAGGCTAAAAACTTAAAAATGAAGACACACTCGCAAACCCAGAATATCTAGAACAAAGGTAAAACAACTTTCATAGGTTCTTAATGCAAATAATTTAACTGCCTCCTCAAATTGCCAGACTGAGCAACACATTTCAATGCTTTTGATTTCTTTTTCCAGTTTCTTGGTTGTGTACTTTGTCATAATGAAGCAGGTTACTTTGGTAACGCATTAAACACATTTCTTCCAAATTGGCAAGGGACTATATGGCACTCAAAAAGACTCAGGGTCTTATAAATGAAGTAGCATTCAGAATTGGTTCGTGTGTGCACCCACATTCACAAAAAGTAGCGCCAATCAAGTGAACCAGAAACATGCTCATAATTAGTTCACGGTGGGGCAGGTTATGGACATGTTCTCGTATCTAGGCCCCGATTGCCCGTACAGAGCCACAGATCAGCAGTATAGAACAAAGGTAAAAGAAGGGGAAGCACACCCACATCACATGATATTGTTATTCAAGTCATGCAATTGTGATTGCCCTTTATTGAAGTGTAGATGTAAGAAACCCAATTGGTATTGTAGCATTACTCTTTCAGTGTTCAGTTCTTGCAGATAAGTTGTTTTAAACCAGGACTACTACTAGATAACTAAGCAATATACTGACATAGGCACAACATTAATTAAAAGCAAGAGAACACTGTGAGGATCAATCATTGAGCATCCACTTATAATACTTAACCTAACAATATATTCTCTCTCCACCATGCTTCTGGTGCCTTTCTCAAGCTAGTGAATGTACATATCAAAACCGTGCAAGTATTCATTAACCAATTGATACATCTCTCTGTAAACATATCTCCTGCCATAGATCAAAATTTTGGTATAATTACGCTATCCGGAATATTATTTAAAAAAAACTGTCAGGAATATGAAAAGAACCTCCTCAAAGTCACGTGCAATCAAGTGGAAATGAAAGTTTTCAGAAAATGAGCACAAGAGAAGGATAATATGCATACCTTTGCATGAATGAATTTCTCCTTTACTGAAATAGAATCAGAATGACTAGGCTTCCCAATAAAAAGCATCTGTGGCTTGTCAGACTTGTACATTCTTCAGCATCAGAACAGCAAGTGAATATTAGCAACATCCAATACTAAGCACAAATTTATAGCGATAACAAAGCTCTTGCATTAAAGCTTTCAAAATTGAAAGTGAAAACTCCATTTAACTATAGTGGGGATTATTTACCCTGTAGGGACAAGATCAACCTGAAATCCACTTCTTGATTGCAAGTGCTCCTCCCATACTGAGTTAGCAAAGGTATTGCCCAATGACTGGAACATACTTATCACAGAAGGTTCCCAAACTTTAACATCAAGTGTCAGTGACCTTACCTGCAATAGAAACCAACCATAAGCAAAAGAACTGAACTCAACCAAACAAGCAACCTCTTGGGGTAACCTAAGATATTGAAATGAACTTATTCTGACTTCTAATTGTAGAACAATAACAATATCATCCTCAAAAAACTTCACACTCTTGAATCATTTACTAAACCAACTCAATAGAATATCAATCCCACAAAGAGGCACACTGAATCTTTCATCTATTCTCACACGTATCCAATTGCCAGAGTACAGACTATGGAGTAATATGTCAGCAAGGCGAAGCATACTCATCAAATCCAGCAAATACTACCAAGAAAACGTGTTGTGCAAATCAAAATACCGTGGTTGTTAAAGGTGAGTCAATATTAGTAACGATACTTTCAAGTGAGTCGATATTAGTTAACTCTGCCTCTGGCTCTGCAGTATTGATGTCTTCATTAGGAGCACTGGCCTGATGAACAGCATCTTCATCCATCCCAAAGAGAGTCCATGAGCGATACGGCAAAGCCAGATTTAGGCTAAAGCAAACTTGCTTTAGCCCCAATATTGCTTAAGCTTACAAATGGCCCCATTCCAGATATATCCAAATGGCAACATACTTAAATTTCCAAAAAGAAAAAAACATACCACAGCGCCCCAAATTTCGAAAGACAAAAACAAAACAAATAAACATAAAACATTTGTGTAAAAACCCAACAAAAAAAGAACCACTTCCAATTTATTGTTAGAAAAATCCTTTAATCTCTTCTTATTTGACTTTAGGCCCCCTGAAACATCACGTATGGGCAACCTAGGGCCATCAGTTAAACTTCCAAGCAATAGTTACATCGGAGGAATGCTGAGAAGAGCTACTAGCTTAATGTACCATACAAATATGATGATCATGAACTAACTTAATCTACTGTACCAAAGAGTTCCCATCCCGTCAATAGGACACGAATTTAAGTTGGCAGGATAGATGAGAAGCTGGATGAAGGGGCATTAAAATAGACCTTCAATGGAACATTCTCAACCTTACGCTGGGTCGTCGGTAATCTAAAGGTGTAATCCTAATAGACTTCGGCAGAGGCATCAATTCTTGGGTTCATTCCAGCAAGTAATTCAGCAATCACTATTATGTCATTGATGGACAAAGTACAAACTATTACATGAACAGAACCTTTATATTCTTTGTAAGCAATATGCACCCAAAAATTGTTACAATAGTGTCTTAAGATGCTAGCACTATGCACAGAAATATGCAACTTACCTTTGATATGTGCACACCAAGGTTCCGGTGAACACCAGAACATTCGATGCAGACAAGAACACCAAGATTTAAGGATGCCCAATCGGGTTCAGGGGCACCACAATCAGCACATCTATCGTTACCACATACTTTTCGTAGCACATCAATCGGCTTCTCAATTTTCACAGAGGTACGTTGTTGTGAACTTCTCAATGCTCGTTCATGATGTCCAAAGCCAAGCCTCTCGGATGTGTATTCTTCAACTGGTGCATGATCAAAATCAGAACTCTCAAATGAACTACTCTCACTGCCAGATCGATGATGACCACTTCCCATGGGACTAGCCAGCAAACACTGAAAGAAAACAACTCAATTATCAATTAAGTATGAAAATCAAAGACCAGTTGTGATAATGGACTTGGGAATTACCCTCTCAGGAGTCTGCGAACTCAGTAGTGAAGCGATGACCCCAGTTATCTTCTCAATCCAGTCCATTTGATCCAGGGCACTTTCTGCCTGCACTGACAGGCAAATACAAACATTAAAAATAACACTAACTTTCACTGACAACATAGCTACTCAGAAATAAGATGATTGGTATGAGACACACAACTAAATGACCAAAAATAGTGTAACCTACAGTAAGGCTACCTGCAAGGTGTAATTCTTTGTTGGTGATATAATCCTGAAGCAAAACCTCAGATCCGACTGGTCGGCATCAACTTTTATTGTCGATGTCAGCAGGTTCACGGTGTGATGAGCAACAGATTTCTCGTCGTGTACTCCCCCATGATAATGAGAAGAAAGCCAGCGACTCAGCAATCCAGAACCAAGTTCAGAACTATTCCTCTGACCAGAATGTTGACTGCCAGATCCCTAAAAATTCATAGTGATACAAAGGCAAGGACAGAATTAATACTAAAATGGATGGACAGAATCCATACTTATATTCCATATGTGATTAAATTTCTTCCACCAGAGGGCCGTCATTATGGGCCCCACCGTGCGTCTATTAGTTATATGAAACGTTCATCTTGTAGGGCCCGCAAATTAGTATTTGCATTTAAAAATTTAGCTTGATCAGACATTGAAAGGTGTATCCAAATTTGAATCTTGATTTATAAAAGGCAAATGATTTTGGCACTTCAATTTTTTATGATGGCACTCCAAAACTTTGTCTTTATAAAATGGACATTTTACCTTTAAAATTATTAATAGAATCAGACCATCTATTTTATAAAGTAAAATTCAACTTTTGATATATACATATACCGATGTCCGATCAAACTATTCTTTTTGCACGGATACACTACTATGTGGGCCCTACAAGATGAACGGCAAAGATTATATCAATGAATGCTGTGTGGCCCACAACAGCGGTGGTGGAAAACCCACCGTTTGCACCGCCGGTGGAAATAATTAAAACTCATTCCATATAAACAACTTACAGATGGTTTGCTGCACTGTTTGCGATAGTAGTACAGCATTCCTCTACTATCAAGGACAAAAAACCTTCTTTTCCAGTCACCTCTCAAGTTTGACGAACGTTTTGAGAGATAACCTTGTCGAATAGTTTGAACCTGGAATTATGATCCCAACACCAAATGTCGATGTTAATGCGGAAGTTAACCCAAAAAAAAAAAGGTAAAGAAAATACAAGTGGACATGATCTCTTAACCTTTCCCTTTCCAGCAGATTGCATGACGGCTTCTATCATTTTATGTGAACTTCTACCAATTGCTTGTATGCCATCCCCCCCATTAGGAGATCCATGAGAACCATTTGAAGACAACCTGCTTTCTCGATCAACCTGCCTTTTGTACTCTTGCATTCTCTCATTAAGAGCTGCCTGCTCATAGTTGGACCTTTCTCTTGATTGTTGTGCATAAGTCAAGACCTACAAGCAACACATGGCACTTCATATTTCTCAACTTTAATTAGAACAAGTGGAGCCCAGAAACATCAATGCATTAACTCAACTCAAAGAACCTAGCACTATACTATTTCCAAAGCTATCTCTCTGCCTTTATCTCAACATATAGCCAAAGGTGGAGAGCTAGAACCCAAATAGCTTCAGTATACAAACAGAAACATAAGCAAGACTAGGATAAACAAAGATGAGAGCATAGTTTGAACTAGTAAATGTTATTGTTAGGAATAAAAAAAATTGTGTGTACTTTCCAGCACAGCTGTGTTCTTCAATGCCAAACGCAAATTCGAATCATAAGAAAACAAGGTGCTGGCGGATTTAAATTAACTAGTCTTTGGTGGCGGTAACCGTGACCTGGGATTGAATCCCGCCATCATCAGTACATTGACCTCTCTTTTTTTCAGGAGGGGTCTATAGATGAACCATCTCCATGAGTTTGATCACATAAAGTCAAGCCGGTAAAATGGATTTAAAAAGTATTTAAGCAACTCAGATGTGTTCTTTTCCCATCCCTTATTTCAGTTTTAACTTCTCTTCTAGCTTGAAGGACCAAAACTTTGATTTATATGGAAAAACTATCAAATTCAAAATAGTTGGTTAATTACCTACAAAAAGCGATTCATGTTACTATAAAGGCGAATATAACAACAAACCTGATTGATGTATGGTTCCATCTGATGCAACAGCTCATAGCCCTAACAAATTAACCAAGGTTTAGGGGGTCCACAAGCAATTCAGCACGAAACTAAAAAATTTGCACAAAATGGTTTACCTGTTTGAAGTAACGGAGATGAGCATCCATCGTACCACTAACTGCTTCCAAAAACTCAAACCTCTTTTTTGCTTCCACATTTGAAAGAGCAGTTACCTGGAAAGCATCAAATTTCTTAGCCTCGTATACTTGATGCAATTTTCTGATTGTGGATAACCAGTTATGGTTGTAAGCACAAAATATTTAAGTTACCAGGTTAAAGCGAGCTTGCTCAAAAGTAGACCTTGCATGGTGAAGCTCCTGGAATAATCCAAAAATATAAGCATTTTATGAAAAAAAGATGTTCTCTACAAGGTTTAACCAGTTTATCTTTTGGTCTAGATACACATCATTCAGTAACATACTGAATAATACCTCCTCCAGAACTGTAGCTATATGATTCTTTGTTCCTTTCCTTAGCGATAGAAACTTCTCACGAGCCTGCAGGATGCAATGATTTAAGAAACTACACGGAAATTCAATATTCAATTACATCAATCTAATTTCTCCCACAGTAACTTGTCAAACTTCTTGGATAAACAAGACTGTTTTGGGCACTTCTTGCTAAATTAAAATGGACGGAAAATGCCATAGCAGGACATATTCTAAAAAATTTGGGGTTTCCATTCAGATATCATGGTTCCCCGATATCATGGTTCCCCGTAATTTGTAGCACAGTGAAAATTTGTCAAACCCACATATAACCAGATGATCTTAATCAAGGAAGTGCTACAACAATCTTTATAATAAGTGAAGGAAGAACCCTAATATAGCACGACCTGAAGGGAAATTTTTCGGGAAGGTAACATAAAACAGGCATGGAGCTTGGGTAAGTGGGCAACTGTTGTTAGAAAACGGCTTTAATTTCTTCATTTAAGCAATCTGAATGCCTCCTAAGGTTTGAGTCTGTTAACTTTGATTAGTCTATACACCATCCATAAATCCAAACAAACTAAAAGCTGCCTTCAACTGTACTTCACACTCCCAGAGACTAGCAAATAAAAGTAACTACAATTGTGAAAGTTTGTTTGGTAGCTCCAAATCTGCATCCAATCCAGTGTGATCACATAAAGAACCACTTCACCGAAGCAAGAGCACTTGCCTTCCACCTTTGAAATCACACTGTATTCCAAATTTCTTCCCCGACTGAAGACTTGGCAGAATTTTGAGCAATCTGATGTTGGGAGATCCTAGAAGAAAAAGAGGCACCACCGTATTCGTCAAAGGTTATTACTTACCAGTGAGTTAGTAACCAACCAGGCCTTTAAGTATGAACTTTTTCTGTACTTCTTAACAATCTCCCATCTCTCTATTGTGCGATCTTCAGCAAAAGTAGATACCAAAATCTAGATATGGAGTCAAGGCTGCCCTCACTCTTACATACTGCCTCACTTCACACCGCCATCTCGCATGGCGTTCTCTCTCGGAAGAACCTTCCACATGTGTAGGCCAGCGACACGTACCCTACCCACCCGAGTATTTGACTCGGATACCAAGTTTCTCAGTCAAAGGTAGAACTCAACCCTAAACCCTAGCTATAAGGTGACGACTAAGATACACTATTGACGCAATGAGGTACTTTGCTTCACGCTATCTTCTCCAAGCAAAGTAAGAAAGGTCAGATTCACATGTTTGACGAAATGACCCCAGCTCCTTGTTGAGGCTCATGGTTTGTTTGAAGATCACACAGCGCAACCTACGGGGGCTTTGATGCTCCAATGCTCTCACATGCCAATCAACCAAACCCCAAAAAAACTGAAGGATCAATCCATTTTAGCCTCTACTTTTATCCAACCCATAATGCACTACCCAGAGAATCCAACACTATGCATCAGTAACAAATTTTTTCACTTCAATCAAGTAATTTTTCACCTAGCATCGCCACACGTCTTTGACAGCCACACACACCAGTAGACAAGAATTTCCTATCACAACCTCTTTCAAAACCAACCATGTCTATGCCATCCCTACCACCTATACACCTTTAGATTCATGTTTTCCCATTTTTTGTGCAAACCAATCATTAACCTTGACAAACCTCTCTTCCCAGCGTCCTACATCCACCCCTCAAACTCCCAAGAAACCAAGCCTTCAAAACCCTTCAGACAACCCCTTCAACTACTTTACCCAACCACTCCATTTCCAAATGAATCAGAGTGAGAGACCTACAGAAACTTCTCCCTCATTCAACCATCACTATTCTACTCTCTCCCACACAATATCAAAACAACTCAAAAGATTGAGACACAACATCAGGAGCCCTCACAGAACATAATCAGATAGCTAACTTCCTTCAAAGAAAAACAACTCGATCGGAACTTTAACTGGAATGCAAACCAAGAATTGAAGAGGAGAAGCCCCAAATCAACCCCCAAATCCAAAATAATCTGAAAATGAAAGACTGAGAAGAAAGGAAAGATCAATGGAAAACCCCCAAATCATAAAATCAGTCAGAAAAGATTGCATATTACCATTTGTTTTTCATCCATTCCATTTGATTATTTCATCTTTCACTAACAGATGTACTGACAGAAAGTGAACTATTGCCTACTTTTAAAACCTTTTGGAGCTACGAGTCATTAGTGGTCCGCAGGTGCCTTATTTGATCTAGTGAGGATCTAAAGGAAGGTAAATTTCCTTTACCGTCCTGAGCGGTTCACAGGTCCCTTATTTGATTTAGTAGGGTGAGTTAGTGCCTCAGTTGCAAACCCTAAAATTACTATCTTGATTGAAGGAGAAAAAGACTACAACTTCTATGTCAAATTTATTGAGTCTTTTTGCTTTTTTCATGATTTATTATTATCATCAACCATCGAAGTACCTGAGATGAGAATCACCTGGTCATAAAGAAGGCTTGCCTTGTCAAAATGCTTCCGTGCTTCCTGCACAAAATGACAAGATCCCTTATTAGCTGATACAACTTATAATAGGAAAGAGAATGAAACTGCTTTTACCTCTAGCTGCTTTAAAAACTTTAATTTGTTTCAGAGAGTTGCTTAAGTCCTAAGATCACATGCCTGCCCGTAGAGGCGAAGCCAGACTACTCTAGATGAGCCAAACAAGTGCATACACTATCGGTAGGCCTAGAGATACAAGACTGTTAATCAATTACTACTAAAGCTACTCCATAAGCTCACTCCACAAACTACGAGACCTTCACTGAAGTTGGAATCAGCTACTTCCAACGAATTCTAGCATAGATGTTATCCAGCACGATGAATTCTTAAGCATTATTCATGATTAGGATGTGCGTGTGTGCAGGAAGGCACCCTCTACATTCTGCAACGAACTTGTTGCTAGAACATACCCATGCCTCATGGCTCACATAGTCACATATGTTAAAAGGTGACTGGTGTCCAACAGACAACATTATTAACCATAGAAAATTAGCAATGAAATTTAGCAACAATAATCTACATTAAAATTTGAAACAATCAGTGTCTGAATGCAAGTATATCAGCCCAGTAAATAGTTTACACTGGATTCACTACTATTTAAAGCGACATATGAGCATATTAAAGAATTCAATTTTACCAAATTCCAAAACTAGTAGCTATACTAAGATGTCATCATTAGCCCTTGACAAATAATATAGATAGAATACTGAACCACTCCACTCACAGAAGTAAACTGGCAAAACCTGCATGATTCACGACCTTTTCCGGTTAATCGAAGATATATTATGCCACAAATGTCAATCGATTGTAGAAGTTAGCGGCATTTAGTACCTTCACATCCTGTAAATCTAAATTGACAAATTGTAGCAACCTGTCATTCAGCATGTGTTCAACCTGAAACAGAAATGGAAAATGTTAGACGAAAAATACCATCTCTACTCCAAACAAATAAGAACATTGTATAGCTGATGCACTAGTAAAGGGAGCAACAACACTCTCCTTTCCTTTTTTCAGGGGGTTGGGGTTGGGGTTGGGGCTGGGATAAAGTAAAGCATCATGACCAAAATATTAGGGCTATAACTTACAGTAATGTAGTAAAACCACATGTTAAAAGAAAGAGTTCTTTGGAATCTTTCTTCCCGGAAATGCCCTTCATTCTGAACAAAAATGACAATGAAAAGAAAGACTTCTTTGGAAAACTATTTTGGGAATTCGTTGGGTGATAATTTCTGAAAATAATCCATTTTGAATAAAGACTTGTTTGGCGAACAAGCGTTTAGCAACAACACGTAATCGAACATATTGACATTCAGCATCGCGTTAGGTGAAACTGGCAACCCTGCAGCTCAATTCTTAGGGCTCCACCATGTGGTTGGGGGAGTGGGGAGCGAAATGAAGGAAGGGAAGTAAGAAAACTTCACCTGGGATCTAAGAACTTCCTTATATGTCCCTATTTCCCTCAATGCAATAGTAAATTTTGTCATAACAGGGCCTGCAAAAGCAAGCAGAATTTTCACTCAGCAACACAACTGATATACTAATATCTTACACACCACCAGACATGTAGAGATCTCATTCAGAACCAGTGAATTAAATTCAACTTTCATAATTTGTCACAGATAGAAATAAAAATGGACAGCGCACACACTTAACATGACCAAAATCACCAGATACTCAAGGTGACTGGTTAAGTTGCGGATGTTTAACATTAACATCAAAGAGCACTAGTATCGGCAAACAAGTTTTTTTCTGCAGTCCACATGCCTATGTTTGCCATGAGCCATCTACATTCAAGAAGTTCAATTTTGAAACCTCATACAAGTCTATGGATCATTGTTGCAAGAACTTCACAAACTTCCAACCAATTTCTCTTCTACCATAACCATGTACCATGTATGAGAAGTCCCAAGTTCCTTCAGTACCAAAGCAATGTACAGTACTGTTAACAAAGAAAGGTGCTCAGTACATGTCGTGAGGCAAACGTTCTCTTGTTCACAAAACTATAGGAATCATATAGCGTACCGAACTGGAGAAGAAATCACACAATACAAAGTTGTAGCTATCTTATGATACACGATACGTATCCCAATAGGTTACAGGATACATGAAATGACAAAACTGACACACTACGCGTATCCCAATTTGACAACACCGGTTAAGAGTGAGGGCACCCTCTCTCCAATAGCTAGCTTCTGGGGTTACCAATACCTTGTAAGAGCAGAAGGATACGTGACATGTACTGCTGAGCCAGCACGTGACATGTGAGCGAGGGTTTGAAGCTAAGTCACACGTTGCTATGGGTACCAGTTACCACACTAATGTTATGTATACAAGTGTGAGGATACCCTCGCCTCAACAACAATTATTCAGATTGAGTTCTACCCAAGACCGTAAAACAATGACAGGATTCAAACATTATTATTTAAAAGTGGAACCTATATATTCCATTTGGAATGAAGCTTATTACTCGCATTGGTTTCAAACTGTAAGGAGAAAAAGAAACATTAGCTAATAGAACAAGGAAAAGCATGTGAGAGAGCTAAAACCTTGACTCAGATTACCCGACTCCATTTATCTTGTCAATAATGAAATGAGGCCATTTCAACCTTACCTTTCTTGCTAGCATTGTTTTCTAATTCCCTCCCTTCTCCCCAAGTAATAAACAAGGGGAATAGCGATACTAAAGAATGAGATTTCCAAGTTCCCATTCCACAAATTACTGACCTCAGTCAAAATCATCCTCGCCTTACCCAATACTCAATAACATCATACAGAGTATCACTTTAACTTCATTTATGCTCAAGTTGCTCAGCCTGAGTCTGTGCACTAGCTATCTAAGAAGCAAGTATTTAAGAAGAAAGGCATCACCATTACCGACTCTTTAATTACTGAAAACTAGAAACAAAAGGACTGACCTACATCCACATCACAACTGCAGAATAATTTTGAAGTTTGAAGATAAAGTACCAAACGGTCCAAACATTTAGACATACCTCCAAAAGCAACACTAATTGGATCATTATGACCTCCACCAAAAGTTTCGAGGGCGCTGGCAAAAGCAATGTCCCCATCATATCCCTCGCCAAGCCCTTCACTGCAAGTTCCAAAGCACATAGAAACATCACCTTGTTTTATGATAAAACATAGAACATCTTACCAGATATCACACGTGATAGCCACCGAAAACACAAATAAACAAGCTATCAATACATTGTCACTTGCTCTAGAAGAGAAAGGAGCTAAGGTCATCCATGATCCAACCAAGAAGTAATGCAGAACAAGAAGATATCAATTCTTTTGAATTCATTGGGGTATTTCTATCCATATTCAAGTCCAAAGGATTACAAACATCAAAGTGTCCTTCAAGTTACTCCTATCGACCGCCTTCACCTCACAAATTTTCTTCCAGTCGTACAACAATACTAAATTGAGAATATCTATTAGAAAAAGAAGACCAACTTATCCATCCAAGTCCTTCCGAAGACAGATCTGTGGTCAAGAACTAGAAGGCACAAATTTGAAATATCAACATGGACTAATACTCCAATTACAGTTTAAAGTCAAAAGGCTATTGACGAAGATTGACTAACGGTACCTAATCAAATCAAAACAGCAACAGCAAATTTATGAAAATGGAAGAATGAATACAAAAAGCAAACTAATATGCATCGAATTCTATTACATGATCACACATGCTTAATAATGAAAAAATATAAACAAAAATGTTGAACTCGTACAACAGGAAAAAAATGAGACACATGATTGACAGTGCACTCACGTGTATTTCCGACATCCTTTATAAAATTTTAAACTTCTTTCCCCCAAGAATTCAGCACTTTCCTCCAAGCATTGTATCTGTCTCACCAAACAAAGACATCAGCAAAAAGCAAAGTCTATGAGAAACCAATGAAAAAACCTGCACGCAATCACTAGAGCTTGTGGCCATTACGAGAGTACTGATGCATTAAAACCCAGCTATCTGACACACTATGTGAATGGATTAAAAGTTGCAACTTCTGATTTGACCCACTATTCCATTCAAGATTCATGAAGAGTCGATATGCATCTATATGTGACTCTAACATAAGAGAGAATCGGTGATGAATCTTACAAATTATGATTCATGGTTTTGTCCGATTCACAACAAACTGCGATTCATGCAATTCTTCATCCCATTTGGCAAATTCAAAACACTTTTACTTCTTTCTTTCATTAAGAAACAGTAATACGACTTCCTGGTGTGCATGGTACTAAAATAACCAACCGATGCATAATTTGTTGATCGCTGGGTCAATACAATTTTTAATATAATCCAAGCTGGGTTCTAACCTCCTTTTGTTAGCATTAGTTTTCATCAGACATAACTAAATGTATCTCCTAAGGTTTAAAATAGCTTGTACACCAGAAATAGTTTCATTTTCATGAAATAAACATAGTTCACCATAATACGAGTCGAATGAGATCATTGACATGGACCCAAAGGTTGTGTAATGATTTTCTTTTATTGCTACATGATGCTTCTAAAGCGAATTGATAGAATTGGCCTTTCTCCACTATAAGTCAGCATGTCAGTATTTTGATGACAACAACGAATTGAAAGAAATTTACAGACCGACAATTTCCATAAGAAGAATCCCAGTATTACAGGTTTGAACTTGAAAGCTGAAAGCAGGAATTGCAGGCACTTTAAATGCATTGTTTGGTTCAATGTAATGTTGTAGGAGAGAATGGAATTGTCATCTTAGCTTCAAACTGGATGACTATCCACCTAAACAGGTGATACTGATTCAGTTTATAATCTACGTTCTGTTTTATTTTACAAAACCCAACAGTGGAATCAACATTCAGAGGAATGACTGTTCCATTCCAGCTTACTAAACACTACCTACCAAAACAGACTCAGTGGTGCAGCTATCTTTGAAAGTTCTTCACAGATTATAATCGCAAAACTGTACACAAGAGCATTTGAACTTTTGAACAAGCCACAAAGCTGGCATTTAAACTCTGACTGAATCCAGAGGGAAATCCAAAGTTATGATACTTATATTTACTCCCTTATAAGTTGATTGTGCTAAAGTCAATGCCATAGAGTTGTCCTTACCCCAGTATAAGCCGGCATGTCAGCATTTAGTTTACTGTGCTGATTTGACAGACCGACCATTTTCCAGAAGAAAATGCAAATTGCCAGGTATCAGAGGTTTGAACTCGGAAGCTGAGAGCAGGCATTTCAGGCACTATAAATGCATTGTTTGGTTTGATGGAATGTTTGCTGAGAGAATGGAATTTGGCATCCTTAGCGTCCCAATGAACTGACCATTCACCTAAATTAGCGAATACTGGCCCAATTTGAAACGTACATGCTGCTATATTTTACCGAAAGGAATGACATTCTATTCCAGCCTCGTTCCAGTTTAACAAAACAGACTCATTGGTGCAGTTATCTATGAAAGTTATTCACAATATCGCAGTCAACAAACTGTACACAATAATAGCATTCGAACAAGCCACAAATCTGAACCCCAAGGGGTTGGCCGGGTGATCAAGGCCTGGGAGTCTGGGACTTAGGGTTTGCTCCTCATAGGAGGTCTCAGAGACTCAGACTCCTTCGATTTTGGCTCCCAAAACTTACCTTTCTCTCAAAGCACGGTTCCCCATAGTATTCACTCCACTCACAACTCTCATCTCTCTATCTATCTTTCTCCAATTATTATCTCAAACACCTCCCTTTAGAACATTTACAGAACAAAGTCCTCATGTTCGAAACCTCCCAGGTGCTATCAACTCCAACGAGACAGTACATACAAGCTTTGTCCCCGCTTTAATTAGGCCCTGCTAGTGGACCGTGGGATTGGTCACAAAAATTAGTCGATGCACATGTAAGTTGGCCCGGACACTTGAGTTATCAAGAAAAACGAGCCCCAAACCTGGCATCTAAACTCTGACTGAATCCAGATGGAAACCCAAATAATATTTATTACTCCCCAACTTTTTAAAAAAAGAAAAAATCAAAGTGATGATACAAAAATGCAAAATTTACTGAGCAAAAATTCAAATCCTGCTAGCTGCAATACATAAATTGCATGAAACAACACCACAACCAACCCCACACACACCCACCCACCCCCCCACCCCCCAATTGGGCCTGCTAGTGGACCGTCGGATTGATTAGACGAATTAGTTGAGGTGGACGTAATTTTAAAAAAAATAACATGACCGAGAGAGAGAGAGAGAGTCAGAGATATTACCTGCTTGCGGAACATGGGAGAATCGTCGAGCTTGGCGAAATGCATATCTGAGACGGTATTTGGTCCTCGTGTCTGTAGTAGTATAACTTTTCCAACATTACACCAATGCTCGATCTTCTGCGATTAAACCTAACCACAAAAAATTCCCTCAATGCTCACAAAACCACTCAAGATCTCTCCTTTTTCCCCGATCTCAATCATAACACAACCCTAAACAATCACCTTTACTTCAATCACATAAAGAAAGAAAGAAATAAAAAAAGACTCGCTTGAAACCTAGAACAACTACCAAATCTACCTAAGCCCGATTTGGGGTTCAAAACTGAGCTAAATTGGCTGGTTCGAAACCCTAGACAACGAACTGGGCAGTAAAAAGCAGGAACGGAGAGAGAGAAACCCTATAAAGCAGAGTGTGATTATTAACGGTGTTTTCAAGATGTTTCGTACTTTGTACTACTGGTAGTCTTCTGGGGAATTATTACTATAATTTAATTTAAACTAAAATTTAGTGGCTTTTTAAACACGATTCCATAAACCGGAGAAAGATGAAAGAAACAGAAGAGAGAGAGAGAGAGAGAGAGTGAGAGTGAGAGAGAGAGAGTGGGTGACAGGATCCAAAAAGTGAACACAGAGCTTGTTCTGTATTTCGCTTTTGCAAGATTTACACTTTACGTCCTTAATACTTTCCCGTACTTCTAAATATTGACCCTTGAAGCATTTGTGTTCTCAATTTGATCCATGAAGGATCGTACTGTTTTTCAATGTACGCCAATTTGTTTTTTTGACTTAGCATGGGGAAAAACCCAATGGCCCTCCAGCTTTTGTAAATGGTGCAGCAACCACTCCATCCCCGAGACCGATATCTCCCTAGTGAGATTTCTCTTTCCCATCTCCACTAACCGCCGCCACTACCACCACCATAAGAACCATCTTTCTTATTTTATCCTATCAGTCTTCATGAATTTACCTCTGAAAACACCCTCTATGTCCTCCCATTGTGGCAGTAGTCTATGAGAGAATATCATTCATCCCTGCGTACGCATACAGTATCCATCATTCATTCATTTTTATTGATAATCTTCCATCTTCATTTCCCTCGATCAAGCATCTAGTGTTCAAATTCAAACAAGATACATAATGTGGATAATATACACACTTTGTTATTATTAGTATAAAGAAAACCAAAAGAGAATCACTATAGTATTACTTACAGTAACTGGTATGAATGTAAAAACTTAATTTATAAAATTTTACATCTCAAAAATAATTAAAAAGAAGGTTAAAGAAATAATTTACGATACATAAATATAGAATTTATATAGAATAAGTGATAAGTCTCACCTATATGTTTTGCCTTCGACTCCAAAAAGAATTGAACCAACTCTTACCCTTTTGTGTTTTATTTATGTCTACATAATAGACCCCCTGATAATAATTGGGGCACATTTGACAATTGCAAGATAGCGTAAGATAGGAAATTAGAGAAACATGAAGGGGTCAAAGTATCTGTACTAGCTATTTGTTTTTACTTTTATTTTCATGTTTGTTTATTTTTTTTGAATAAAATCTGTCATATGTTAAGGTACGATGATTTTTCCTGTGAGAGTTGTGAAAGCGACACATGACATAATTCAGTTTTATAAAAGACAGACTCAATCCTGCAAAGGAAAATAAATATTTTTTTGAAAAATAAATATTTTTTTAATTAAATATAATGTATTATGAAAAAATTATCTGTATCGTAAAACGAAAAATAAGTACTTACAAAATGAAAACCTTAATGAAACGGAGACAATTTTAATTTTTTGCATAAAGATTAATTTCTCACAAGAAAATTATATAGCGTGCAATCGATTACATGATTTGTATGGTTTAAAGAAGACTTAATCATTATCTCTAATAAAACATATATATTAAATACTAATTAATTTCCTGTAGTAAAAAATATGTTTTCAGCAGAAAATCTTACAGCGTGATTGATTTCTCATAATTAAAAGTACATGAAATCTTCCACTCGATCCCTATCATTAATTTTGCAAATCTCTCATTTTGGGTCCCTATCATTAAATATGATTGATCTTGGTGGACTGCTAAGTTAAATTGCAAATCTTTCATTTTAATTTTTCCTTGGGTATCGGTAGGCACATTTTGTGGCATAAGAGAAGACACATAAAAAAAGTACTCCCAATAATTCTATGGGGACGATGGAGGGTGCACTAATGGTACACAGTTTGACACGTGAGACCCCACTACGGGATTCTAAACAAATGATCCAAGTTATTCATTAAATTCATAATAGTTCTTTCTAGTGGCCCATTTCTCTTCACAATTTCTTCAGAAAAAGCACTTACAGTTATCCGATTGAATTGAAGTTTTTACAAGGTCAAACAACGACAGAATAATTTTAAAAGTAATGAACGGTTGGGATCATTCGTTTGAATCTCCAAATGAGACCCATATGCCAACCATCCATCCGTCAATTGCCATCAGATCGTGCATCCGACGGGTCGGGTCTCATATCGGCAATAACAGCTATCGATCGTTGGTTGCCGAGATGAGATCCGAGCCGTCAAATGCACAATTCGACGACTCAAAAGTGTGCAACATGGTACTGTGCACTTTACGGCATAACACCAACCCGAAATCCATTCTATTCACTCACGTAAGTCCATCGAATTCTTGTCCCTTGTCCTCATCTTCAACTACTTACCATTGAAGAGGAATGGAGACACTGGCTTGCGGACAAAGTCATACGTTTTGGGAAGAGACTCTCCTTAACGTTATCCCTCTTGTGGTCAAGGGGAAACTGAATTCATGCCATGCTTTCGTCTGTCACAATGTCTGGGACTGGGATGAAAGGACAATGCTACATAAGTTCTTTTATCCTTTTATGACCTCAATAATGCTACGACACGGTCACTTTCCGACCACTCCTCCCTTACGTACGTAGTCTTATAATTAAAATATGTGGTGCCGACACATATATGGGAGATGAGTGATCGGAGACTTATCGGTAGAGAGCGTACGCGGTAATAACTAGATAATAAATACTACGTATTTGGACCTACATACATAAATACATATGGTAGTACTTCGTTTTTTTCAGAACATGCATAAATACACGTGTGTGATCGCGAGAGAATGCGAAATCACGTTTCAAAAACTCTTCGATCTATTAAAATTTGTGAAAGTGATAATTTAAAACGAGAGCGTAGAACAAAAAAATATATATTCTCGGCGAAAGTCAACGTCGTTAGTTGTAATTAAAGGGCACTTAAACTCCTAGAAAAATCATGCATACCATTCAAGTACCACTCCACTTGCAGAGCGTAAAAACAAATATTGTAATCAATAGCGAAGAGTCTTAGCGAAAGCACCTTATTTAATTCAACTCTCATCTCATCTTATTTTTCTCTTTATACGTTTTTCGATACCTTTTTCTCTATATCTCTCTCCACTCATTACCATTCATTACATCAAAAACAACTTTCAAAAAATTGAACCAAACAAGGTGATGTGACCTAGGATAGAATATTACTTCATCTGTACTAATTTGTTTGTCTTCTTTTTGATTTGAACATGTCTCAAATTGGCTGTCCAATTTCAAAATCAATGTGTCAGATTATATATATTTTCAAATCAATGGATAAAATTTGATTTTCTTAATAAGTTGGAAACCCGAGATTGGACAAAGAAATCAGGGCGGAGAGAATAGTATAGCTTTCACTATTATACTATCCGAAGTTCTTGATTTCTTAATCAAAGTAGATTGAGTATTACAGTACTAGATTGAGTGTTACTATAAAAATTACGATTATTAAAGATATATAAAAGTGTAAAAAGATCAACTTTAGGATAGTGAGTATGGCCTACGGTGTCTTACCTTTTGACCCAATTGTCATTTCTTTTTCATTCTTTCCAATTGAGAGCTAAAATCCTTTTTATTTTCACACTTTTTCCGATACCAACGCATCTGGATGTTATTTTTATTTTATTTTATTTATAAACGCATCTGATTTTTGTAACTCTTCAGGAGCCCTGCTATTGGTACTGACCAATAGCATATCGATGGGATACTAACGGACACGTGGGATTCATTTTGGATCTCATATGGATGATTCAAACTGTTCAATATTTATTTTTAAAAAAGTGAGTGAGCGATCCTAAAATCTGAATGAAAAAAATGAAAGATTGGATATAGCATCTACACATATCAGATTGAGCTGATTTTTACAGGCCCACTTGAATTTTTTAAAATTATTGAACGGCTCTAATCATCCATACAGAATCCGGAGTGACCCCAACATGCCCGTCAGTACTCCATCGATCGGTATCATCTTCGTCGGTCCCTTTACCTTTTTCGACTTTTCAATTGCTCAATTAAAGAGTTTTGATTTGATTTGCGAAAACTGCGTGTACATTCGATTAGGACGAACCACAACGATGTTAAAGTCAAATTTAGCAGCTCCACTTTTGTGAAAGGAAAACAATTAATGTTTTTATATGGGCTAATCATGATTAATGTATAAAAATAAAAAATAAAAAACAGTGATTCCAGTTTTTGGTGGTTTGTAAATTACTACTCCTTACATTCTTTAGACAAGAGTTGGGAATTTCTACTGTACGTGAACCATGGGCTTACGGTGCCTGTTTGCGAAAAATTCTGAGAGCAAATTATGAGATTCTGGAAAATCTGTAGTGGAGTGTTTGTTGCAAATTCTAACTCAATAGTGGGCACCTCGTAGTGTCGTAGTCTCGTGCGTAAGATTTAGGTTCAACCCTCAATATCTACGACTAGCACTTACTGTTTTTCTTGGAGTTTTTGTGCTCAGTAATAGGGAATGGAGGGTGCGACCAGGCTTGGTGACCTGCCTGGCTGCCTCTGGGCGTGACATAAAGCCTCCAAATCTCGCAACGAGTCCCCGGGAGGAGATCGAAACCCAAAGGTGCACTGCCCCACGTAGGACCTGAGCAATCCGAAGGGGAGAATGGTTCAAAGACCTGAGTCATGAGAGTCCACCACTCTAGAGTTTAAGGGAGCGTCCTTTGCACGCCTTGAATCCGCGATTTCTCATCCCACCAAATAAGCTGTGGACCGCCAGGGCACTATCTTTACTTGTGTTTTCGCTTTCTCTTTGATTTCAATATTTCCCTTTAATCGAGCTCCTAGTATTCAAGATCCTGATAATTTCTTTCTCTTTCAAGCATGTCAGCATGTCTCTGAATATTAGAGAGAGAGAGAGAGAGAGAGAGAGAGAGAGAGAGAGAGAGAGAGAGATTGGCCTGAATTATAACAGTCGAAGGGAGAAATGAACGAGAATTTCCGTGGTAAATAAAAATTACACATTATCTAGGAACATTTACCTTTTATCAGGAGACATCAGCCTGGCTACATACTTCTTTCACTCATATCATTAAACAGACAAACAACATGTATAGTTTAGACTCTAGAGGAAAAAAATTGGGGAACAGCAATAATTTTGTAACGCTCTCTCACATGAGGTGGGCCTATGTATGTACAGGTTCCACCCCATGTGAAGGGAGAGTTGCAAATAACCTTTGTATTGAAAATTTCCACCCCGAGCTTGAACAAGCTTTTTTGAGCCAATCAAGCCTCGAACAGCTCGCAAGCGGTTCTATTCGTTTGCAGCTCTACTACCTATTACCTATTATATAGTATTTCGCTCAAATTACCTATAGGTGCTGATGGGTGAGCACTATTAAAATTTTAGGACTTCACCTTTTCCTCTGTTTTCTACTCTCCAAGGCATATTCTAATCAACACAAGAACCACCACCAAAAGAATCTCAGTAAACATTATTTTATGATCCTTTAGAATTACTAGATCTGTGCTATTGAAGTGTATAATTTCCTTTGTTTATTATGCTGGAAAAGGTGTTTGAATTAACAAATGAGTAGATGACCTACTTGAGACTAATGAGTTGGAATAAACATGTTCATTCGACCAAATACTATTCATAAGGATGATTTCTTGGTGCCAAAAATCTCTCCTTTCTTATCGTTATTTGTGTTCTCCTATTGTAATTCATTCGATCTCAGAGGGGGTGTTTGGCACTTAATGATATCTAATTAAGTTGATTTTTTGCATAGTTGTTCTACTCGACAAGCTCTATAAAATGAATGATTCCGATTATCGAAGCGAGATCGGTGTGGGCCTCAAAATCGGGATAGCAGCCCCCCGTGTCCCTCAATCCCACTGCATAGAGCCTTGATGCAAATAAACTCGCTTCGTAACCACGAGAATTAGTTCGTCTTCTTTTTCTTACGAGCAAACACTAGCGCAGTTGGTATTTGCGTGCTGACCAAAATGTCGTTCTTTCGTTTTTTTATTCATTATTTAATTACCTTCCTCGTGTGTAGCTAATATAATTAACTTCATTCTAGAATGATTTATATATTGATTCTTAAATTTCCGAGGAATCTTTCGGTGCTGATTGTGAACGACTAATTTGACCGATCTTTTCGACTTTGTTGATGGAGTTGGCCAAAAAGGTTGAGAAACAGAACCATCTGTGTTTGAAAATGGAAAAAATGAATGAAAAAAAATTAATAAGGATTATTATAAATTCCGTCCAAAGGATATAAGATAATAGGTAAAAATATATTAATATTCGAGAAATGTGTATTGATATTTGTGAAAGTATATTAATATTCGTGATATATACATTGATATCCAAACTTGTTTGGAATTATGTGCATATTAAGGTTAGCAAAACCGAATTAACAAAGCGAACCGGGAAAGAAAGATAAAAGAAAAGGGAAAAAAAAAAGAAAAAAAAGAAAAGAGAGAGCAAAGGGCCGACAGATAGGGACAACTCACGCTACAGATAGGCAACATCTTTTAGCTTTTATCACGATTTGCAACAGTAATCCAGCTTAATTAGTAGTAATTTTTTTCAAAACATACTTCTTTTTTTTTAAACGGATTTCCAGAACTTTACGTGCAAGAGAAGAAGCTGCAACGGTAAAGAGTTTCTGGCGGGTAACGGCACGTTCGGCGTCGACTTAAGTCTTATGCTATGGTCACTTTAGGGTGCCACGATTTTTGCCCAACAGCTTTAGTGAGCATCCACGGCAACTTTTGGTTGGCTTGTACGCCGGGAAGTCTCTCCGTTTGGTGGTGGCCAGTGGCGACTTGGTGGTGTGGAGGCGCCTGTTCGGTGCGTGTTTTGGTTGTAGTTGTTTGATTTTTAAGCAGGGTTAGAAGTTTTTTCAAATGGTTTGGGGTTTTATTTTTGATTTCTTGGGCTGGGCTTAACCCACCTTGGTGGGTTGGGTTTCTTTTTTGGGGGAAAAATGATGGCCAATGACGTGTTTTGATAATTAATATCCGTCAGGAACATTTTCAGTATTAATAAATGTTCTTAGCATGTTCTTGGCATATATTAATTATCAAAACACGTCTTGGGCCGTCATTTTCCCTTTTTTGTGCTTATTGTAAGATTTGGGCTTTAGGCCTATAGGTGTTTAGGATTTTGTCTCTTAAAAGTGTTTAGGCTTTGTCCCAACTGATTGGACTTTCGAACTTTTGGTTGAAATCTCCTCCTTCTTTTTTTCTTAGTAAAATGTTATTTTTGTCGATAAAAAATAAAATAGAAGAAGCTGCAAAAGTACACAAGAAATGCCTCCTGGCCCCTCAATGCTTTTTTCACAATTTTGGTTCATAAAAAATTTCAAGTCTATGACTTTCCGACTAACTACCAATGTAGTAAAATTGAGATTATGATCATATTTGTCCAAAACTCTAACCAGATTTTCAGCAACGAAAAGTGTATCATCATCCCCATCACGATCCACCTCACATCCTTTAATTTCAGACTCTGATGGCCGATACAATCTGTGATATACAAATAGCGGACCAACGACCCTTTGGATTAGTATACTTGAAATTTTTTGTATTACCGGCAGGGTGGAGCCAAGATTTTTATTCAAACAGAATACAAATTTGATATGGAGATATACACAATATTCGTGTTTTTAGGAATAACTGTGAACATAAGTCTTTTAAAGTTATAATGACCAAAAAAACTCAAGGACATAAATTTTCTCAAGTACTGAAATTGAGAACATAATCGTTTTAATTACCGGATATCTTCAACGGTGGAAGGGTTTTTTGGTCATCAGAATTGTTTTCTACCAGCTTATCTAGCCAAACAAAACCTCGCATTTCTATTGGTTTCCACCACAACTTGACGTAGTTTTTCCTCCGCTCCCATAGATTTAAAGAAGCTACAATGCCAAACACAATGTGACGGTGCTGTATTTTTTCTAGAGTATTAGGGTTTTGGCAAATCGCGTTTTTCTGTATTGGAGGTGATATGATGGACTAATGAGAGACAATTCTAGAGTTTTGATTGTATATGTTTAAAGGAGATATGAGTGCTACCGAGTACAAAATTTAAGCAAGAGAGATCACGGAGGACAAGTGGTTGAAGGGTATTGATACATATATCGTGAGTTACAAGGACAATATATTTCTTGGAGTAATAACCTACTCCAAAAATATTGTTGGTCACTATAATGATCACAATCCACCAGTACATCTCTCGACGTATGAAATTATAGCTCGCGTTAGCTGATGAGCTTTTTCTTGGCGGTTGTTCAATGATTCGCAATGCGACGGCGGAGTTGATATTCATAGTACAGGGGGACAAGGGAAGACCTTTGCAAGTATCTAAACGCTACTAGGCACAACAAAAGCCTAACCTCAAACACTGTGACTCTCTCTCAACAGAGATCATTTTGTAGGCCCATACGTCGTTCTCAATTTAGGTAAGGTCTAGACTATTTTGATACGGGGAGATGGTTAATCTAGTAAGAACTGTTCATGACAACTGAATCTCTTTTTTTTTCTTCGTGGCTCACGTATAGGTTTGCTTCTCATTAGTGTAGAGTGGGAAGTTTGGTCCATAGTATATCTACAGGACAAGACAGCTTAATATTGTGAATGTCCTAAGGGCATGTTTGATAGCAAATTTTGTTTGGAGGGGATTGGTAATAAGATGGGTTTAGGATAGAGATTGGTAAGGAGATGAGATTGGTAATGAGTATGTTTGTTTTGCATCGGATTAAACGATAGGAGTATTATCTTCCATATTTGTTTTACATGGGATAGGATTGGATGAAAATGTCTATTTCCATTTTTACCCTTATGCAAAATAGTAAAAAAAATGAAGCAAAATTTAACTCTTCTATTTTTCCCTGTGGCTATTATATAACTATTACAAAAATAAAAATATTACTACAATATTTGTTCTATTTTCTCTTGATATCCTTTTTTCCTATCTAGTACTTATCTTTTGTAGTTGCCATCCAACAAAAAAATACAGGGGGAATTTTTTTTTTTTCGGAACCTGCAGGCCAACGCCTGGAATAGCAGGTGCAGTAATAGGAGCAACACAACACAACTACTGGACTGTAATAACAATCTAAGCAGTGAGGGTAATTGTGTCAATCTATATAAAAAGGGAGGACATAAAAGTCTTCCAACACCAATCCCAGGGGGATGGGATTGGTAATAACACCCCCCCCTTGGGTTGGGTAATCCTTCCAATTTGTGGGATTCACAATCCCATGGGACTCCTAATCCCTCCTTCCAAAATCAAACCAAACAATCAACTACAATCTCAAACCACTTTATTAGTCCTATCCCAAGGCCTTGACTGGCTATCAAACATGCCCTAAGGTTACACCGCAAACATATGTTGCATAATGCTAGTGCATGGTTTGAGTCGATTTCTCTACGTTGTACTAGCACTCTGGAGCATATGCTTGCGGTGTTTAACCTTAGGACATTCACAATATCAAACAGTCTAGTCTTCCCCTGTAGATATACTATGGATCAAAACTTCCCACCCTATGCTAATGAGAAACAATTTAAACAATACGTGAGCCATGAGAAAGGATTATTGCAAGATTTTTATTTAATAACATTTTTTTTTATTTTTCCATGTCTCGTGTCGTGCCCGACGAGAATCGTGTTGTGTCGTGCCTGTGCCATGCCGTGCCCGTCTAAGACCGTGCTGTGCTAGGCCGACTTCCGTGCCATGCCCGTGTCGTTCCCGCTCACTTCCATGCCCATGTCGTGCCGCGTGCCCACGAAGACCGTGCCGTGCCAGGATTAAACCGTGCCTATGTCGTGCCATGCCGCCTTCAAACGTGCTGTGCCCGTACCGACCCGGCCCATTTGACACCCCTAGTTTCAACTAGCACTGTGGTTAGCTTGTCTCAATCTCAATTTATGCTCCAAACTTTTTGCTAAAACATGAGCGCGACTGAGCGCGCATCACATATAATCCTTTAGTAAAATTCTTTGCTCTTAATTCTGGTTTTACGCTCTTACAATAATTTGGAATAGTTTCAAAAAACTCTTTCACCCTTCAGCTCACAATCCCGCCACGGTTTCACACCAGGCACTAGGGGTGGGCACGGGTCGGGCGGGTCGGGTATGGCCCGCCACTCGAACCCGACCCGACCATGTCGGGTAGGAGAAAAACCAACCCGAACCCGAACGATGGTGTACACCCGCCCGTGCGCCTTTTGGTCGGGTCGGGGCCGACCAAACCGAGGTAAAGCTACATGAATTGTTCATGTTTTGGTCGGGGTCGGGTTTGGTCGGGTAGGGAAAAACAGCACCCGAGCCCCGAACCGAAAACTGAATTTTTTTGAAAATTTGAACCCGACCCGACCAGACCACATGTTCGGGCCCGCCCGAAACCCTTCGGGTCGGGTCGGGTCGGGTCCGTCGGCCCTCGGGTAATTTGCACACCCCTACCAGGCACCCCATTATGTTACTAGGTTCATCCACTAAATTTTTTGGGGCAAATTGGGATGCATGTTGTCCCATCCAAACAGATATCGGCCGTTCACCGAAATAAAATTTGAGCCATTCGTTGCCGAGCACGGATGGCTCAGATGGGGACAACAGGGAACCCGGGTTCTTTTTGGGCTGACATTTGGTTGACCCAGCCCAAGTTACATAAAAGACTCCTACACGAATCGGGTCAAACTTGGCCCAAAACCCGCTCCTGCACTTGTAAGTACACCGCCTCGTTTAAAAAAAACGGTATATCTATCTCCTTTCAATCATCAGATAGAGATTCGATCTATGGATTCTTCTCTGATCAAGAAACCGATGGATTCTTCCGAGCCAACGGCGGAGGACAGTTTCAGGGCCAGAGTCCAGAAAGCCTTCGGACCTCTATCCTCGTCCCAATCCCCGTGGTCTCTCACTGACGACGAGATCGAGAAGAGAGAGTGGAATCGGAGCAGCGGCGGCACGCGTGACGACGACGTTACCCCGTGTTCTTCGTCGTTCGACGGGATATCGTTCTCCAACAAGGATCGGAAGAAGAGGGACTCGAGGCGCGTTCGAAGAGACCTCGAAAACGACGGCGTCGAAGATCAAAACGACGATGAGGATGGTGGGGAGGGCGATGGTGCTGACGGTGGGGATGAATGGGAGATTAGGTCTTCGATTGGATTGGATCGCACGCTTGATAATGAGGTATCGTCTTTTTTCTTCATTAAATCGCTACGGGTAGGGCTGCAAAGTGCAAACGATTCATCGAGCTGTTTGCAAGCAACTCAATGCTCGAGTTGTTATGTGCTCGAGCTACAGTATTGTTTTAAGCTCGTTTAGGAACCGAGTGTAAGAGATTTAGTTGTAACTCGGTTTCAGTGGGTAGCCATAAATTTAGCTTGGAGGGCACCATTAAACATGGTCTTAGAATTTTTTATTTTTTACTTATAGTAAACAGCCATAATATAAAAGAAAAATGAACTTAAATTTTAAAATTTGCTACGATAGGCATTTAGATAACAAGTCTTTATGGAAAATAAATACATAAAACAGAACCTTTTTTGGAAACTTGACAAAGATACTAGGGATGCAAGTGTTATAAGAAAAATGTGTATAACTTTTGGATACAAATGATGCTTTTGGATACAAATTATCATGGCCTTTATAGTCTGGGGTTAAAACTGAAATTATTGAAAATTACAGTCACAGACTGTCTCCGCCACTGCTCAGCTTGATTATAAAAGCATGACTCGTTTGTAGAGACTCTGCTCGTTTGTAGACGATCAGGTAGTTTTAAGCTCGTTTAGTGAACAAACCGAGCTCGAAAGCCTAAGTAATGCGGGAATCAAACTCGAGCTCGATTATTTCGGCTCGAGCTCGAGCTAGACTAGTTTTGAGCGAGCCTAGCTCGAACACATAAAAGCTTGGCTTGGCTCGGCTTGCTTGCAACCCTAGCTAATAACCACATGTATTCACACACTAATAAAAAGATTTTAATCTGGCATTCATGTACATCAAAAGATAAGATAATGGTACATTCTGCAAGTGTGAGTATATATTGGAATTGGAGAGACAAGATTGTATGTAAATATGGTATTGCTGTGAGCTTTGTTTACAGGGGTTGATTGTTTCATCTGCGTAACATGTTTGAAAATGAAAAAGTCTAGCATTTGTTTTATTCTTGCTTGCAACACGTATTGTTAACTTACTTGGTCATCATAGGGTGGTTAGATTAGAAGATATCAAGTCTCGTTCAGGTATTTTGTCAAAAGCTCCCAAACAACTTTAATCTGATTCTGTGTGGCCACAATGCAATTTTTTTCTCTGAAGAGTGGCCACAAATAATTGAAACTCTAGATTTCAAGTTCTTATCTCCACTGCCATACACTCAAGGCGGGGCAGTTTTTTTCTCTTGTTTCAAAACAAGTGTAGCGAACGTTGGTCTTAATCAAGTGGATGTGAATTGTGAAGCCATTGCTTGATAAGTTTATGCTAGCAATAAGCAATTAAAGATTCCACAATGATTCTGTATAACAGATCACATTCGACTTGAATATAACATCGGAAGTCTGCTGCATCCAGGAAAGCTTTAGAAACAAAGAAGTTAAATTGTTGTCCAAATTCGATTGACATTTGCCATTTTGACAATAGGGTGATAATATTTTGACGATCATCTTTCATGAACTGTACAAAGCTATGTATTGTTTAGCATTTGAGATTCATATTTTCGTATGTTTAACTTAGTTGGCTTTGGTTTGTTTGTACTGATATTTTTATACATCCTTTATAAGCTTGTAGGGTTGCTTGTAGTTTTGGTTCTTTGAATCTTTTTATTATATAGTCTTGTTTGATTTTTATTTCTTTAACTTTGAGATATTTTGTTATTTTTATTTATCAAGTGTCAAACTAACTGCAGGAAGAGGAAGATGAATATGACATAGTGGCTGCGGGCAGAGAGAATGCAAGTGATGTCTTGTATATGAGGGATGTCACTGATCATGGACCATATTTGAACTCTTACAATATTATTCCCAGCTCAGTACATGATTCCCATGCCAATCACTTGGCTGCTAAAATTAGGCTGAAAGAAGGTGGAGGAGAAGCTAACAAAATTGATCCTCATTATAGTTGTGATAAGTCCATGCCAGACGTTCAGGAGCCTAGTATTAAAGCATCAGGAGATGGTGGTAAACTGAAGTCAATATTAAAGAGGAAGAACGATGAAGCGACTACCAAGGAGCAGAAACGTGTCAAGTTTGACCCAGGTTGTAAGGAAGATTTTGAAGCAGTGTCAGAAAATCCTAAAGACTTGTTGACGTCAACCACAATTTCAGATGATAAATCCTCGTTGCACAGAAATACATTCGGGGTTCCGGATTATTTACTTAATCCTTCTAAATATACACGTTACAGTTTTGATTCAGCTAGTGAAGTCGATGATGAGTCGAACCGTCGAGTTTGTATGGACTTTCTTAAGCTCGCAGAAATGGCAAAGCCTGAAGAGTCTGCGTCACTGTTGGGGACTGCATCATCCGGTCTTCCAAAATCAGTAACGTTCATACCAAGGAAGAAGGCAATGGATGCTACACCAAGAGATTGTAGCAATGAGGCAAAGCAAAACCAAGAAAATGATTCTGAGCAGTTATTGATTCAAAAAGGCTGTCCTCTTGGCGTTGCTGCTGATGATACCGAAAGTGGTAATGTTAGAGACATGGAAGATGAACTGGAATCAAGTGCTGCATCTTCAAGTACTAGAGTTAAGAAACAATGTCGTAATTACCGGAGCAGGTCGAACTTGGATGACACTGTTACTTGATGTTCCATTGGTGGTCTGAAGAGGTTGCCTAAGTTGGTTTTATGCTGTAATATGCTTTTAGATCTTGGTGTCTCAGTCACTCCTCGTCTTTGTGGATTTCAAATAGCAAACCCCAGGTTGGCTAACTGCTGGTTGGAATTTCTTTTTTCTTTCTGATTTGTACTGGTTGGTTGGCATTTTTTTGAATGTCAGTTGAGTTGATTATGTAGGGTATTTGTTGGATAACGATGAAGCGGTTGAATTTGTTTTTTCCCCTCTTCTCTTACTGCGAGTTCAGTGTTTTTTTTAGGCGAATTTTTTTCTCCACACCCATAATGTACATATCTTGTGTTGGGTTATTGGTTTTGATTTTTGTCTATTTATTTTGTAAGTAGGAGTATATTACTAGTAAGGAATGAGGAAGATGGATAAGAATATGCTGCCAACTGAGGACTCAATTTGATCCAATTTTTTTCAGTGATTTGGTATCATCCATGGTTGTGCCAGTCCATAGCAAGCACGCCTTGGTTTGATCCTTGATTTCTTTTTCAAGTTATGGTCTTTTGTTCATAATCATCGTCATTACCACAGCGGTCCAAAGCCTGCAATGAATTGTGTTATTACTCATGAAAAGCTCATGCTTGGCTTGGTACCAAGTTCGTTCGTGTTATTCTTCATCTGAAGTTAACCGGCTTTGTAGCTACCCCTGTGGGCTACTGCATTTCAAAAACACAAGCAATGTCACCTTAGGATCCTATGCTTTCAGTAGCCAATTGGAAACAAAGCCCAAAGGAAATTCCTGGCTCAAAAACAGCACACAAAAACTCAGGAACCGAGGGTGACAATTCAAAAAGTGACGACTGAGAACCGATTTCTGATATCTGTATCAGTAACAGCAACATGATGAAGACAAAATCTTGATATCAACTTGAATTACATGAAAGCTGATAACTCTCAAAATCCATGATTTATTCTCTGTTTCACTACTCTATAATAATATTGGCAATAAGCCACAAAGGAGGAAAACAGGAACAAAGAATATAAAACAAAAGAGGGGAGGGGGAAAGTCCTATACTTTCAACTTCACTAAATCCTTCAGCCTCCCCAACAATCTGTTGTGCTGTGATTTACCTGTGTGGCTATATACACTATGTTCTTCTCATAGCTGTTTGCTATAACTTGTCGGCGATTCTTCCCAAAGCACCAGCCACCTTATCCAGAACTGCAACTAAGCTATCCATGTGGTCTTTTCGTTGCTCTCTATCCAATTGAATATTGGTGTTCTGAGCTTCAAGTTGAGCACTCAGCATTCTGCCATTTCTTTCTAAAATCTCGATCAGCTGATACTGCAGGGTGTTTGTTTCCTCATCTCCGTCTGCAGCAAACCGTTTACGTTTACGTCCTGCCTCAGATCTGCCTCCCATTTCCGGGTTTGAGGTTTGCTGCGTCCCATGTTTGGCACCTGTGGACCAAAAGCTAGTTTCAGCAGGGTATGACAGCACAACATCATCTTAGGAACTGTTTCTTGTTAGAAAGCATCATGGCACTAGTGCATCAGACGTATAGGAGAGAACAAAACCACAACTCCACATTATAACTAGAGCGCGCACTTGTGTTTCCAGCCATTACCTCTTTTTAGTTTAACAAACAATAATTTATCCTAAAATTTAGGAACATAAACCAAACTCTTATCCCAATATTTTCAATTCTGTGCTGACTACAGCCAAACATTGATGTCTAAAGAGACCCAGGACTTGGCTTTAACAGAATGAAGAAAACAGTTTGGAAGAGCACATAGATTACCAAGTTTGGATATCAGAAATAGAACTGATGGAACCAGATAATTTGCCACCATTTCCCGAATTGCATATTTGGTCTTGTGGTTCAATATATTCTGTGACTGGAAAATATCCAGTCCAAATACATACCTAATTCAGACCCAAGAACGACATGCTACCAATTTTTGTAGAACGAAAGATCCTAGTCTATGGTTATATAGTTTGACTTAGGAAAGGTTAGCCAAGGGAAGGTGCATTCACAGGAAATTACTTTCTTACAGCCTGGCCCCAATAGTCAAACCCATGATCATGTGGGGAGCAAACCCACCAACCAACTAGGCTAACCATTGGGGCTTCCTTTTATGTACTCCACTATGAACAGATGATACACTTGCATTAAAGTTTCAGTAATAAGCCACAATCAGAACCGCGCGAAGTGGATTCAGTTTAGAATACAGTCAATACTTTGTCTCCGTAAAAGATGGTTACAAATGAATCAGCATGATCACATATAAACAATGGATGGATTTGCAAATCCAAAAGGTTACACAGCAAGGTGCGAAACCATCAGTCCAAGCCAAGAAATACTTGTACATATCTAGCATTATATTAAACAACAGAAAAATGAAAGAAAGCTTCAAATAAGAAGTCACTAGTGTCTTCATGGAAAATCCCATCACCAACCACCAAAAATCAGAGACCACCAGACCTTGGAAATTAGACGAGAAAAAGAGAAAAGGATCATAGAATGTTTAAGGTCCACATATCCAATTCAAACTCAGTCAAATTCAACAATCGGATATGACAACGAACAAGCATGCATATATACTGAGAAATCGGGTCAAACCAACGAACACATAACGCACGAAAAGAAATCAAGAAAATAAACAAAGAATGCAAGACACAGAGACTTTTACGTGGTTAGTACATCACGGATCATACTAGTTTCCAGCATAGAATGGATTACAAGTTACATTGGCTGCGTATAGCCAGTATTTATACCCTAAGGCTTACATCATTAATTACAGCAATACTCTTGCCTAGGTTTCGAGCAAGTCAAACGTCAAATATACCGAATCAAACATCACAAACTCAACAATATAGATACATATACACACGGAATATTTTCATTATATGTATACGTATACACTACTATATCACATGATCTTGTCAAATATAGCCTAGAATTGAATGCCATCCAAACATTACCTGAAAATGGGAAAGGATCAGGTACACTTGTCAAAGGAACCTCCTTCGCCGCCGCAAATTCCCTATCACCACCACCACCGCCACCGCTACCCTCCTCTTGCGTCGACTGCTCGAAATCCGAAAACAACCCATCCTCCGCCGCGGCGCTCCGACCGCTATCAAAAACCGCCTCTCCCCTAACCTCCCCACCTTCCTCCTCCGCCTCCTCCCCCGCTGCCTCTTCCCCCTCCTCCTCTGCCGCCGACACCCCCAGACCCAACAACAAACCCACCGGAAAACCACCCTCCGCCGCCGCAGCCGCCGTGGGCCCACCATCAAGAATCTCATAAACCTCCCTGTCAAAGAACCCCGGCAACTTCCTCTCTCTCCTCAGATCATTCCTCATAACCCAGAAAGAATCCGCCTCGTCCTTCACCTGGGTTTTCTCCCATTCTTTAATCTTCTTGTAATCTCCGGCCAAGTTGCTCCACCGCTTCCTGCACTGAACCGGGCCCCGGTTCACCCCGTGCTGCTTACAGTAACTCGAGACCGAGGCCCACTTGGGCTCCACCTGGCCCGCCCCGAGTCCCATCCCGGCGACCCGGCCACGTCGGACCCGGGTCTCGGCCACCCTCTTACCCTGTATCAACACAAGAATCTCTTGCCTGGTCCACCGTGGCAGCCGCGCCGCCGATGACGATCGGTCGCCGCCGTCGGTGGCGTCGGAGATGACGGCGATGGGCGGCGGAGCGAGGGTCAATCGCTCCAGGGCCATACGTTGCTGGGGTTTTGGAAGCACGTGAGGGAAGAAGTGTAACGGGGTTGGATTGGTGGGGAGTAACGGCGTTTTGTGGGAGGGTTGGTTTAGAGGGGTGGGGAGGGGTCATAAGTCATAACCCATGTCGCAAAATCGCATCTTTCTCTGTAATTAGAGAGAGAGAGAGAGGAGAGAGACTGAGAGAGATTAGGAGCAGGGGTGGGAGAGAGAAAAACAGGGGGAGGTTTTAAGGGGTTTTGTGATTTTGGGTGATTTTATTGGCCCTTTAATTCTAGGGTAATCCAATTTTTATTTCTATACTTAGAAGTCGTAGGGTTTTAATGTTATTTTTATCTTTCCTTCTGGAAATCATGTCATTTTGCCTGAGGTCCGTTCTGCCAAGAAATTAAAGGTGATGTATTATAAGGAAATAAGTTGTTTCGTAAAGTGAAAAATAAATATTTTTAAAAATTAAAAACTTTAGTGAAATGGGGCCTAAGGCTACAAACGAACTTTGGTGTGAAGTACTCATTTAAGTGTAGCTAAACTAGCGTGAGCTAGAGTCAAGTAAAGTAATCAAGCTAGAGCTCGACTTGTTTTATGATTGAAGCGTTTGAGCTCGTTTTGTTTATTAAACGACTCTCTACAAATGAGTTGAGCTTTTATAAGTTACAACGAACTTGAACTTGCTCATTTACATACGTTTGCAGCCGCAGGTTGCTGCCGATAAAAATTCAAACACTTTAGTTCATAATCTTTTAACTTTTTGCCCGAATTTAAAGATTCTAGAAATTTTATTGGTACAAAGAATTCAAAATACTTAATTATGTAAGAAAGTGTTTTATTTTTCATCCAAAACATAGCGCAACTTTCCCAAAAGAACGAACATCCTGTGGGTGGGAGTATTTTTTGCAAAATTTCAAGAATGAGAAATGGTTAAGGCACCCCCATACGTTACCTCTACTAATATTTTGGTATGTTTGTAAAGGTCATTTTCTTCATTCGCCAAATAGGATCACATACAACCTATTAGTACCAAATTTCTGTTTTCATAAATGTCGCTTTCCGAGCAATAGGAATATGTCACAAAACGCGTTTTGGTTGGTAAATATTTCTGTTTTGTTTACTTTTCTGTATTATTTTTACTTTTCAAAATGTAAAAAATATTCCATCTTCCCAAATGTAAGATGGTTATTATATCAATTAATCAAAATTTTATTTTACAGGCAATTGCATTCTTTAGTGAATTAGGATTTTTTTAAATATGAATCAAGAGGTGAAGTTATATTTATCTACTCGAAGGCCGGCTGAAACCCTTCCCAAACCAGGTGAAATTCAGGGTATGCTATTGATCAAGATTTGAACTTCATAAATGTACAATTAATCGGTACCATAAATTGAAAACCATATAGCATACACTCTATTACTATTATTCTTAATATATTTTTAAGGGCTGTTTTTATTTTCAAATCTGGTCAAAATCTTCCTTCCATTTAGTTACCATATCCATGAATATAAAACTAACAATTACTTGGGAATCAAATCTTCAAAAGTTTCCAATTTTATGACAATTGTGTGTGGCTAAAATAGTGGGAGATGATTTTCCTCCTAATCCCAATGGAAAGGACATTAAACATTGACTTGATTAGGGCATGCCCTACCAACAAGTAAAAAGAATCTTCTCCACTTTGGCTTTTTATCCTCCCCCTCCACCTTTGAAATACCATTTTTGAATCATTAGCCATAATCTCTCACTTAATAATGCTTATGGAATGGTCCCTCCCAAAAAGGTCCACTTTTTTTTGTTGCTATTTGGGCAGTGGATTGACAAGAGCACCATTGGCATTGGTCCTCCCCCACAAGTAATCTCTCACCAAATAATCTAAAGAGATAGGCTCTCACTCTCTAATCAAATCATTTGCCCTAAATTGTAATCAAAGAGGGTGATTATATATTAAATTAATCATGTAATGGGGACTTGGGAAGGTTACGAAGACAGGTTTGGAATTAGGGTTTGTCCTTAGGGAGAGGGTTAGTAGGGGGTCACATTCTTGCTTTGTATGCAATGTGGGGCCACTTCAAAGGTTGAGATGCCTTATGGCCTGCCGAAAAATTATTAAGTGCTCTGCAGAATCAAGGTGGAATCAAGATTTTGATCCAAGGTGGTCAGCTTAATAAATATGTATTTTTTATTGAAAAGTAAACTTATAACTATATCATAAAGATTTTGTTTTCAATACATTATATTTGTACGTTGAAATGATTATATCTTAATGCAGTTAAAAGTAAACCAATCATTTGTTTTTTCCTTTATGCTACTTTAATAGTCATGTGCTTATTTTTTATTTATGAAAAAAAAGAGAGTGTAAAATATTTGATTTTTTTTATCAAATCAAACCAAAATTATTAAAATTGTAAGTAGCTATATATGAATAATTATCAATAATATTCAAAATCAAGTATATTAAAAATAAAAATTTCAAAACTCAAGGGGCTCAGGGAGGTCGGGGCCCAACATAACTCCGCGCCTGTGTGCTGAATTACCTCATTGTTTTCCAAATGGCCAGATTCCTAACAGTACTGACACACATTGATGTCAGGTTTTATGTATACATAAATGTATAGATTACTAGATTCGGGGTTGGTGTTGTGCAGCTGCTGCACAGCACCGTGCTGCACGGTTTGGATGCCGTTCGTTCGGCAATCCAACGGTTGCAATCTCATATTGACAATGAACGGCTCAGATGCAACATAGGTGGAGATGAAATTTTAATCGTTAGATTGCCGAACAGACAACATCCGAACCGCGCAGCACGATGCTGTGCAGTGATGAGGGGTAGGTGACACTACATGATAGTGCCCCAACAGCGTTGAATGATCTTGGGTTGCCCGAAAAATATTTGTGGGATATGTGGGGATAAGGAATCCTTTATTCATCTGTTCTACACCATATAATATAATATCCATAACATAGTTTTAGACAAAAAAAAAAAAAAAAATCTATGGACCCAACTATAGAATATAACTCCAAACACAATTGTGTTAGCGCTGTTCAATATACGTGAACTCATATGTATATGAAATGGTTTTCGACACAATTGTGTCTGGGAGTTGCGTTCCTAAAATTGCTCTCTCTAGATAATATGTGTTCAAAAAATTCTAAAACTACACACAAATACTGATCAGGTAGACCCCACACACTGCACATTGAGGTGGGACCCATCTATCATGTGAGAATGTGTGACTGCTTAGGATCATGTGAGAATGTGTGACTGCTTAGGAGTAAGACTGGCAAAATTGATGTGTCTCCATTGGAAGGGTTCTCCTGAGCTTATTTAAAAAAATATCCCTGTCAACTTAATTGTTAATTTTGAAGAAAACAGAAAGAATTACTATCATTTTACTAAGAAAAATATTTTCTCTACTGTACCGGTAAAATATTAGTGACAAAAAGTCTTCTATCTTTTTCGTGAAGAAATGATTTATTAGATAAAAAATATGGGAGTATATGAAAAGCAAACAAAATAAAAAAACATTAAAATTTGAATAACCCCTTTAATGCACTCTAAGTGACTTCTCAAATATTCATTGACTGACCAGAACGTGAGACTGAGAGGTAAGTCGTATATTTGTGAGTAGCAGTATTAGAAAGTATATTTATATTTTTTGAAGTTCTCTAATGCATTCCATTTTTTATTGTACTTGATTTCTTTTCTTCTTTTTTTTTTATCTTTTATGACAAATGAAATTTTCTTTGTCGATTTAAAAAAATTGACTCACCAAAATCTATGGTGGGTGTTTGCGAAAAATTATTTTTGCTGATTTTTTGAGATTCTAGTTTTTCAAAATCAATTTTTATAGAGTGTTTACCAAAAATTCTAGATAATAGATTCTTGAATTCTACCGATTTTAAAAACCCAAAAAATGAATGAGATTTTGAAAATTTCAAACTTGGGTTTTGGTAGCTTTTGGAGCTTTTCGGATAAGATTTCAGGTTTTAAGTTTCATCTTTTTGAAGTAAACTTTTATTGTAATTTAATCATAATTTCACAACTATGGATGGTAAACACGTTTATCTCCTTCTACCAAAATCTAAAATCGAGAATCTGCAGCAGAACCTAAAATCTGTATCCACAACTATCGCAAACACAGTCATAGCCCTTATCTGAATAACTGGCATGAAGAATTTGCCTCCTTCCGCTGGGCCTTGGTGTTGCTCTACAATAATACTCGGTCCAGTACTCTTCCTTCCCCTGGGCCGTTGGTACCTCCGATTCTTCTCTAATCATGGCTTGCACTTGGGGATTGTGCTATGCAGTGGTGTGCGTAGCACCGTGCTGCGCACCTCTAACCTGTTGGATCGTGCATCCGACGGTTCGAATCTCATCTCGACAATGAACAGCTCGAAGTGCAGTGCACCTCATTGCACAGCACCAATCCGAAGTCCGCTTGCACTACTAGTCAAGATTAACCATTCACTTTTTTCTGAACACACTCATGTTAAGGAAATGAGTTCCGATTCGTAGTTCAATCTTTACGTTTTTTCAATAAAAATGCATTCTATACCAGTCGATATCCGATCAATATGATTTTTTTGGCCTGATGCTCTCGACGAGATTAAAAATGTGATCATCGAAGAGGAGCCCTGAAAATACCCAGGAAAGAAGCCCAACAGGGCGGTCTAGACTCTATACCATTTTACAGGAGCTGGACATCGAGAAGCAGGCAAGTTGAGTCGCGCCTCTTGATAGGAAGCCTATGAAATGTTCTCCATGTTTGCATCTCATAGTTACAACTTCCATCGGAAATTTGGGCCTTCTCCATGGTCTCAAGCTCCTTATGCAGCGGAATAGAACGACGGTGAAAAAAGAAGCTGATGCTTTAAAATGTTATTATCAACCTTGTCACTTCGGCTACGAGCAGTCATCGCCTTTTCAATTTAATCATCGACTGCAGGTTCTTCCGATAATAGTTGGGTGATCCACTAGTGAAGCATGTCATATGGGAAAACAACAAATGTGCGAACTTACTATCACAAGACGTCAATCAGATGACATCGTTTTCCATTTCTAGTTTATCTTCCAATTTCGTTGTGTACCAAAATTTCAAATGTTGGAGGACAAGAGGTTACTTTTCACTTCGGCTACGAGCAGGTATCACCTTTTCAATTGAATCCTCGACTGCAGGTCCCTCCTACAACGTCTAGGTGATCCACCAGTGAAGCATGTCATGCAGGAAAGTAACAAATGTGCGGACTTACTAGCACAAGACGCAACATGACCGTTTTTTTTGTAGTTTATCTTCCAATTTCGTTCTGTACCAAAATTTCAAATGTCGGAGGACAAGAGGTTACTTTTTACTTCGGCTACAAGCAGCCATCACCTTTTCAATTTAATCATCGACTGTAGGTCCCTCCTACAACATCTAGGTGACCCACCAATGAAGTATGTGATGCGGGAAAGTAACAAATGTGCGGACTTACTAGCACAAGACGCAACATGACATCATTTTCCATTTCTAGTTTATCCTCCAATTTCGTTTTGTACCAAAATTTCAAATGTCAGAGGACAAGAGGTTACTTTTCACTTCGGCTACAAGCAGCCATCACCTTTTCAATTTAATCATCAACTGCAGGTCCCTCCTACAACATCTAGGTGACCTACCAGTGAAGTATGTGATGTGGGAAAGTAACAAATGTGCGGACTTACTAGCACAAGACGCAACATGACATCATTTTTCATTTCTAGTTTATCTTTCAATTTCGTTTTGTACCAAAATTTCAAATGTCAGAGGACAAGAGGTTACTTTTCACTTCGGCTACAAGTAGCCATCACATTTTCAATTTAATCATTGACTGCATGTCCCTCCTACAATAGCAGGGTGATCCACCAGTGAAGCATGTCAAGCGGAAAAGTAACAAATGCACGAACTCAATAGCACAACACGTGAGATGGCATCGTTTTGCATTTCTAGTTTATCTTCCAATTTCATTTTGTCTTAAATTGTTCGTTTTTAACCCCAAGTAAAAACTTGGACAATTAACTCTGTGTTGGGATACGAGTTAAGCTAACACTAGGTTAGATTATGTTAATACTCCTAAAACACGTGAAAAAATCTATAGGGGAGAATCTCATAAAGTTAATAATCAGCAAATACTGTATTTTAGGAACAAAAGTCTCTGAAACAACAACGAGGTCGAGGAGGCATATGATTACACCCACATGCTAATGTTCCTCTCTCTCTCTCTCTCTCTCCTCCTCTCTCTCTCTAATCATTCTCTAACCAAAAATTAGTAACTTAATTATAGAGCCTATAGACTACTTTAATTTGGGATTTTCATTTTTTAATCCCCATTTAAATTATTTTTTCTCCATTTGCATCCCTGTCTTCCTGCTGACATTAATGTCCCTTGTGCTCCAGACAATATACCCCTCTGGCAGGCCTAAATTTAGTACTAGTTAATTAATCTTTAATTCCTAATAATGAAGCATTATTGCTTACCATATATGAACTTGCTAATGAGGGCTCAATAACTAGTTTTTGGAGTAAGCTTGTTTGCAGTCCCCGCCGCGCCTTTAGAGTGTGGCGATTTCAGGGTCATTTCCGGATCCAAAAGATTGATCGAAATCATCGGGACCATGACCGTATCAAATAATCGTGTCGATCGGGACTCAATAAATAAATTTTGTCATGCATTTATCTTATATAAAACAATATTGTGACGCACTAGATCCAAACTCTTTTATCTCATTTATCTCAGAAATAATATATGCTGACCTCATGTCTACCTAACTCTGGTCAAAGTGATTTTCAATATGACCAATGCTGTCGAAAAGATCTAAAAAGCGAACGGCTCCGATCTTTTTCCGTGACCCGGGAAGAGCCCGCAACTAGCCCAACCTGAGGTGCAGTTCCCTTTGGAAACGACAGACAAGCCAATTCCTAGTTTTTAGCCTGGATGCATGTCCATCTTTACTTCTTCTTCTTCTTTTTTGAGCACATGATGCATGTCTATCTGCATATTTAATTTTGAGCATGATGAAGTTTTTATTTTTAGTTTAAAAAATGAAACGATTTTATAAATTAAAATTATTGGACAAAAGGAGTTTTATAAAAGCGAGTAAAAACTACTACATTTACCTGATCGAAAGTGTTTGAATTTTGAATAGGGTGAAAATGTGTTGAAATATATATATGGGAATTTTCTCCCCTCAACCAATCCTTATTGGACATTGTCCAGCATGGTTCTAGTATATAATTAATGCCTGCATTTTTTTTTTTTGTGGTTCAACAATGGATATGCAACGCTACTCCACATATCTGTCGAGGAGTATTCCTCTTAACACCTCATAGTTATGATCTGTAGATATGTTGAGGCTGAAGTTAAAGTCTCGCATCATGGTACGGACACGAAAGAATGTATTTAGTCCACCAAACCGTTATGTCTGCACTCTGCACTAATTTCACCGTCGAGAAACCTAGCTACAATGGATACTTTTGTCCTTTCCAAAAAGATATAGGTAACTTTTTGAAATCTACTGCTTCTTGTTTTTCCTACTTTGGTTTTGTCCATTTTGGTAGGGTTGCCTTGCCTACCCAATTTTTGTGCAAATTAGTTGATCTAATTGTTGATCCCTCTCAGTTTCTGTCGTAACAAACAGAAAAAGACCCACTCAGGATTTGTCATTTTTTTGTTTAATCAAGGAGCCCAGTAAACTCTCAAGTATGTTAGGTTTGAGTTGAGTAGGAATTTAGCAGAGGATAAGGGTCCATTTGGTGATGACACATTGAGCCCCTAGTGTTGTAACTGAATCTGTTTCTCCTTTTTTTTTTTTTTTTGAACCGTCTGGGCATTCGGGTCAGTTTACGCACACATCAACTAATTCCCTCCTCGGTCTGGTCAAAGGCAGACCATCCAAGCGGGGGGACTAAGGGACTCACAAGAACTACTTTTTTTGCGGCCTGACCCTAAGAATATTGGACCCTGACCAATTATGTATGGAGCAAACCCAGCACCCAATCGGGCTAAACTCTGGGATCCTGAATCTGATCTCTTTTGACCATGCAATTATGATATGAATCAAAATAGCAACTTTTCTTGTAACTTTTGTGGCCTAATCTGATCCTTAACCATATTCAGAAAATGAAAAAACAACTTGTTTGATGAAGTGTATGGGGGTATATATCTCTGTTTATGCTATATAAAACAAATGCATTCTACCAGCTCCTGCTTGGGCACACTGCACAGTTTGTTTCTCTTTTTCCTTTTTCTTTCTTTCCTTTTTTTTTTTTTTTCCCCAGAAAACGAGAACATCATAGTATTATATAGGAAGCCTAGGTAGCAAAAGAGCTATTGGCAGATAATTGTGCACTGAGCACCTCGAATTAAATACTTTCTCCGTCCCGTATTGTTGGTCATATACGAAAAAACGTGCAATTTTTCAGATTAAAAAATAAAATACTTCCTTGCACAATTTTTAAAATTTCTTGACACAAAATTAAAGAACTCATTGAGATCTTTAATTGGCTGTCAAGAAATTTTAAAAATAAAGCACAAAAGTATTTTATTTTTTGATCCAAGAATTGCACATCTTTTCGTGTAGAACCAACAATACAGGATGGAGGGTTAAAAATTGGCAACCTTAATTTGCAGGCTTGCAGCTGAGCGTACCAAAACTGGGGTCACGAGCCAACTACTCCAATGTAGCCGTAGGCAATGTACCAGTGCATGGTTTGGTGTTTGAAGGTTAAAAGCGTAATTTGGACCAATAAACAAAGCAGTGATGAAGTCGTGATTTAAATTCTGCAGTAACACTGTTCAATGGGGAGTCCACGGCCACTCGGAAGAACGACAAGATATGCGGGTGAAATGAGGTACTAGGACACCACGTGGCAGTGCCCCAAGACCACTGAATAGATTTTCGTAATATGTGAGAATGTGTATCGAAAATTCAGTTTTCCTTTCTTTTGCAATATTATTTAGGTATTGTTTTTCCAATTGTTGAGCGGTTATTATATAGCAAAACTATAGCTCTAAGCCAAGTGTGTAATTTTCGTGGAGATGCAATTTTATCATAATTGTCAGGCCAAATTCACGAGGTGCGAAAACAAAATTAAAAATGAGAAATTTAGAGGTCACTACGCCTCCACCACTGAAATATGTTCACAAAATTTTAAAAAAAAAAAGAAAAGAGAAATTTGGTTTTGTTCTTAGGTGTCTGTCCGAATAAAACATTTGATGACTATTTCCCACCTTCTCTCCATGATCTTCACAAATTCAGTGCACTTCTGAGTTGGAATTTGAACTATCTTGGCCACCTGTTCCAAGCTATTAATTTTTAATAATTCGAGCTTATTTGGGGTCACATGGTTAGACTACAACAAGTTACTATTAGTCAGTTGTCCTCCGTAGGGGAGTAATGTGACGTCGTAAATGATACTACTAGTATTAGATTGACTCGTGTACACGATCTTGTGTGCTCAAGGAAGACCATCATTTTAGGGAGTACGAGGTGAAGGCCCAAGGGACTTCCGGTTGGTGCTGTGCAATAAGGTGCACAGTACCGTATTGTGTGCACCTTCGAGTTGTCGGATCGTGCATCCGACGGCTCGGATCTCATCTCGGCAACTATCGATCGAGAGTCGTCCATTGCCGAGATGAGATCCGAGCGGTCAGATGCACGATCCGACGGTTCAAAGGTGCGCAACACGATACTGCACATACCACTGCACAACACCATCTCCGATTCCCCAAGAATAGACCAAGGTAGGTTATATTGTAGCAAGGTTGGACACGAGAAAAAATTAAGACCCGGATATGGCCATAGTAACTCTAATGCTCACCTCGGGAGAACAAGGAGGTATAAAGGTGGAGAGTTTGTAACACATCATTATCACATCAGAAGCCTACCTACCTGAATAGTCTAGAGCATACTATAATTAACTACTACTATTAATATTTAAAATACTGCTGTAATGAATATAATCTAGTAATTTTTTTTATTTTTTTTGAAGACTCTCACAAATGGTACGCCTGGCGTACCAACAGCCAAAACGAATATTTGATCTTCTACGATCCTTGAGGGTTAGTTTGGATGGTTGGTGGGTGTGCTGCCACACAATTGCTAAGGGTTCGATTTTTGGAGTTAGGTCGTAAGAATATAAATTCTTATGAGTTCTTTTAGGCCACGTTTTCACTACCGGAAACACCCCGGAATGGAGGGGCTGTATCAATTTGACCTGATTGAAAAAAAGATTAGTTAAAAGTTGATCTGGACACCCCTCGTCGTACTAACCCAAAAAATTGAGGTCGTGCAATGGTTAAAATGGTGAACATAGTCAATAGATTGCCCCATCTAGTCTAGAAAAGAAGAACAACTTTACGAGATTGGGCCATATATTGACAATGGATAGCCTTATCCTAAAATGATAGTACATCAGATAGACTTTGTCGGGAAACTAAACTTGATTTTTTTTTGTTTTTATTCAAATTTTTTTTTTGCATTTATTAGTTTTTGTCAATTTTTTTTTGGGAATTATTGCTTCTTCATGACAAGAGAAATATAAAAAGTAAAAAATTATGATCGAAATTCAAATTTTTTTAAACAAAGATGAAAAAATTCGCTTATTGGCTTATTTTTGTCTTTCTTCAAAAAATTAGGTTTCGATCATAATTTTTTACTTTTTAGATTTCTCTCGTCATGACGAAGCACTAATTTTCAAAAATTGACAAATGCGATTTTTTTTTAATACAGACGAAAAAAATAAGCCAAGTGATTATTTAGCCGAACGCCGTTGTAGATCTCGGAAAAAAGGGAGTTAAATCTAATTGGAGTTTGGACTTAATGAGCAGAATAAGTCACGGAACGAGACTTAATCAAGCCAGTCGTAAGTTGATCTTGTGCAATTTTTTCGTCATAGATTGGACAAGTTGAATAGTAGCTTGTGTAAATTTTGATTTGACTTTCAAAGAAATATTGAAGTTAAATTTATTTACGTAGTAATAAACTAATCTCAAAAGAGTTTTAAGTGGGAGACAAAATGACAAATACAGGTTGTTTTTATTTTTGATCCGAGACAAATACAGGTTCGAATTCGAGTATTTGAACCGAAAAAGATTATCCTAACCACAATTTTCTCTGAACACCCACATAAAACATTAAATCTAATCTCAAAATGCTTTCCTCCTCTGCTCCAATTCCCTCAAGTACCCATTTTTAAATTTTGTTGATTTATTTTGTCGAGACGAATTTGAAATGTGAGATATAAAAAGACTAAATTGTTCATTGACAGTGAAAGCAAATTTATTACCAAAAGAAAGAAGAAGTTAAGTTATTGAATTTTATCTACTCTGTTCCAGCTAAAACAAAAAAACTATTCCATGGTGCAGGTTATTTCAAATTATTAATGTCTTGTTCTCTTTACTTCTCAAAAAATATTTTTCAAAAAAATTCCCCTAAGTTTTTCATACTTCTAATATTTCTCATTTTTTCTCTCTATCTCTCTTCACTTATTATCTCTACTATTTTTCAAAAAAATTTCAAATCCAAATCCAAACACAGCATAAAGAAGATTAACATCGTCTTACGATTCCAGCCCTTATGTTTGTAGCCAACCAGCCATGTGAAGAACAAATAGGAATAATACAAGAAGTTTTTGTCGATACTCCGTCGGTGATCCTATTCGTTCAAACATATTTTGTACCGTCCGAATTTTAAAAAGGAAAGAAAGAGCGGTAGGACGAGAGGAGAGGAAAAAAAAGTAAGTATTTTACACGGTCCCGACGGGGGCCCAAGATTTCTCGGAATAATAGAGTACTCCTTATTATCTACTCCATCGTGCACAATAACACTGTTTGAAATAATACAAGAGAACTGAGCTCGTCAGCAGTTAAGGAGCAAAATGCAAGGGTGCAGTTGGCTTGTTTCTGTCCACTCTCAATAATCGATTCCGTTCATAATATAGATCTCTTATCGAGAAACGTGTAATTTTCGTTCAAAATCATATCAGTAGAAACCACTAAATACGTGATCGAAATACAAAAACAAATTGAAATTCAATTATTGGAACCAGTACCATGATTTTGATGATTTCGATCCTATCAACATGATTTTAAACCAAAATCATATCAGTAGAAACCCGTAAATATGTCTAGATCTTTAATATGAACGAAACCGATTATCGAGTTAAGTCGGGCAAGTGGCCGGAAACCAGCGAACTACACCCGTGCTATTTACTCCTTACCTGCCGGCAAGCCCAGTCCTATAAAAAAAAATTAGGAGCTTAATCCTCTCTAATCGTGCCACGTGGCGGCATTAGTACTAAAGAAAAAACAGTGTGGTCCGTTAATTCGGTGACACCAGATCATACCCCTGCTGAAAATCACACTTACCTTTGAAAGCTTTGCTTGCAAATTCACACACACCACGCATCCCAAGGTGGGGGCCACTAATAAATTTCACACCAAACACCCCTGACCCTATTTCCGTCCATTTACGAAACCGAGGTTAACTTAATTAAAAGCTCTCGGAGTATCGTGTTACGGTGTTGGTATTAGGGGTGAACACGGTTCAGCTCGTTTCGGTTTCATGAGAATTTTGGTGGTGCTGAATCGTTACTCACGTTTCTTAGAAATTGAAAACCGTGTCCCGAATGAAAAATTGTACGGATGAAGAATCAATCGGTGAACCGCGACTTGTTTCTATTTTGATTAACAATTTTATCACTACTTTTGGCTCTCAATTAATGTTCCATTGATTGTTTCTGAATAATGATAATGATAATGATATAGTAGAGTTTTTTAGCCAAAACTTAAGAATGTGGGTTGATGACATTTTGGTGTAAGACACCAAACTAAATAAAATCTAATGAAATTTCAAAGAGCCAAGCCAATTGCTTGTTTTTTGGAGCTTCAAAAATATGTTAAGCTAGCCTAGCTTTTTAATGGGATGACTCAATCTCAAACAAGTTTGATTTGGAAAAATTTGGATTTTCTACCCATGGTAAGCAGAACGAGTCAAGTACTAGCTTGTTCGAGCATAGTTTAAATATTTAATGGGTTTTTGAAAAATATTCGAATTTGATTTACTTATGCAACTACTACATCCATTCCAAAATATTTATCCAGTTCGCAAAACAAGAACTTAAAAATAATACATATTCTTCAAGAAAAAGTTCAAACTTTTTTAAATTAAAAGAACTCATTGATCACTAGTAAATTGTTATTGAATTTTTATTAAAAATCTTGTGTTATTTTAAAGTTATCATTTTATAGACTGGACAAACACTTTAGAACAGAGAGAGTAAGAATGAACAAATTCAAACATAAGTGAGTGCAATTTTGTTCACCCTCCTTAAAAAAGGGGTGAACATTACCATCTCTTATTGGTTGAAATATAGTAAACCCCACAACAAAATGATGTCATGCTTACCATGTAATACACTTTTTGGTGAGCATGACATCATTTTATGGTGGGATCCGCGTCATTTAAACTCAACTCAACATAAGTTCAAGTAGCTTGGTTCATTTAGAGGAATGATATTGACACTTCAAAAATTGATGCAGGCACTCCAAAATCAATGTAATTCTAAAGCCACTTTCCTTTATTTTTTGGAGTGTCTGTATCAATTTTTAGAATGCCAATATCACTTTTCTTCATTTATTGGTCCCTCCAGATTAGTCGAACTATACGTAAGTTGACCTGGCTAATTGAGTTAAAAAATATATATAAATAAAAACCAAAACTCTTGGAAACTGTAAAAATCATGCCATATGTGCAAACAAACTGTTTTTTGACCGCACAAGCGGGCACAAAATATTTAGGTGGTAAACGCCGTTAATAAAATAACGGCGACCATCTCCCCCATCTCTTTCTCTCTCTCTCCTCATGACTTGTTTCTCTCTCATGATCCAACACTCATCGGAGATCTCGGGTTTGTTGTAGGAACGCCTCTGGTCTGGTCCCTTCTCGTCCTCTTCTCAATATTCTCTCCCCTCTCTCTATCTCTCTCTCCAAAAACCCTGGGCGATCTCCTCCTCTCTCTCTCTGAAAAATCCACCGGGGATCGGAATCTCGCCGGGAGCCCCTCAGCTCTCCGGCAAAACTCCATGAATACCTGAGAGGCGGTCATTTATAGAGAGAGAGAGAATTTCTTCTTCCGGGTAAAGAATTGGGAAAAAATTTCAACCGGGAGAAGGAATCATACATTTGGTTAACGTGCAATGCAGGGGAAGAGAGATAGAGAGAAAGAGAGAGAAAGAAAGCGAGAGAAGGAATCAAGTTTTTGGAATTTGGAGGTCTTTTGCACGGCACAGATTCCTTTACCAGATCCCTTACTCGTTAATCTCCCTTTCCGTTTGCCGTAATCAATTCAACTCTCTCTTAATCTCTCTCTCCAATATTTTTTCCTTAACCTTCCTTGCCTTTTCTTTGGTTCGAATTCTTCGCCTCCTGTCTCTATTCTCTCTCTCTCTCTCTCTGTTTTTTTTTTCCTTTTCCAAATCCATTTCCAGAATTGTCCTCTCTGAGCTCTGACTATTACCTGAGACGGCGTCCAAATTCATAATTTTCTCAAGGTGCGTCTTTTTAATTTCTCCCTTTTCTCTTTTGGTTGAATTTTGTGTTTGGGAGCTACATTAGGCTTGGATCGTTTGATCAGTTGTCTTTGCTATTCAAAGATGGTATTTTTTGTTATTTTTATTTTTGCTGTATTGTGGTGGCCCTCACCATGGAGTTGTCTGTTGGTTTCTAGGGTTAAGCCCCGTGTGTGGTATTGAGTTTTCTTGGTGCTTAATAAAATTTCAGTCACCAAAAAATATAAAGTTAGGATTTTGTCCATTTTGATAATGTATGCTGTTCAAGGTGCGTGTTCTTTGTTTTCTCTCCCTACCCCCCTTCTTTTTTTTTCCCTCTTCTTTTAGGTTGAATTTTGTGTTTGGGAACTATTTTAGGCTTCGATCCTTTGATAAGTTGGGATTTTTGTCCATGTTGATGCTGTATGCTGTGCAAGTTTGTGGTGAATTTGGCGCTTTTCTGCGTGATTTTGAGTTCACTGTAGGATTTGGGTTTTCCTTGTCATTTGAAGCCTTTATGCAAACAAAAATAGAAAAGTTATTACACGTGGATAGCTCCTCCGTTGAAAGTTAGATATCTTACTTCAATTTCACTGGTTCTTTTGATTTTAAAGTTATCAAATGCAGCGATTCTGCAAACATTTCGTGGAGAGCTGCCTTTTTTTTTATCAGAGTCGGACATTTTGCTGAAAGTTTATGTCTAAAGTTGCCTTTGAAGTTCGAAGTGGTGATTTCTATCAGTTTTGTTAATGCATGCTGTGAAAGTTTCTGTTCGATTTGGAGCCATTGTTTGTGATTTTGAGTTCGATCTAGCTGATCTTTCCTTTATCGGGGCTCTGACTTATTATCAGAATTCAAAATTTTGCTGAAAATATCTGTCCAAATTCACACAGAGAATTGAAAGTTTTGATTGATCGCAAATTACTGCTTCCATTGTTTGTGATTTTCAGTTTGATCTAGCTGATCTGTACTTTATCGGGGCTCTGACTTATTATCAGAATTCAAAATTTTGCTGAAAATATCTGTCCAAATTCACACGGAGAATTGAAAGTTTTGATTGATCGCAAATTACTCCTTCTTTGTTGTGTTCAATCGGAGAATTGAAAGTTTGTACCAGTTGGTGTTGAATTTAGGGTTTTTCTGTGTGATTTTGTGTTCGAGCTAGTTGATCTTTACTTATTTCGGCGTTGTGGGATTTGAGTTTTCGGTAATGCAAACAAAAGTGGAAAAGTTCTTAGAAGATTATATGTGTTTGTAGACGTTCTAGTTTTTCAGGTAACTCGTTTTCTCATACGTTTTAAAGTTAGAAATTTTATTTCAATTCAACTGCTTATTTGATTTAGGTTGTCAAATACCTCTGTTTTTGCGAACATTTTGTGGAGAGCTGGCTTATTACCAGCATTGATAGTGATTTTCACACTCCCCTTTTTTATAACCACACTCCATTTTTTTTTGGGTCAAATGTGTTGTGAATTTACAATCTTGTCCTTCCAAGTGTGAAAGAGTATACATATTAAAGGTTAATTTTGTCAATTCACATCACAAGAGGACAAAAAGGGAGTGTGGTAATAAAAAAGGGGAGTGAAAATCGATTACCTTGAAATTTTGTTGAAAGTATCTGTCGAGTTTAGAGTGTTCTTTTTGTTGTGCTCATTTATTGCTCTTGTCCTTACCAAATTGAAAGTTTTGATTTTAGTTTCCCCTTTTTTTTGGTTGAATTTTGTGTTTGGGCACACTAATTAGACATCGATCCTTCTGATGATTTGTCTTTGATGCGTATCCATTGTGATAATATATGCTGTGCGATTTGCTGTTGAATTTGGGGCTTCTCTGCGTGATTTTTAGTTCGAGCTAGTTGATCTTTCCTTGTTTGGCACCATGGGATTTCAGTTTTCCCTTCCATTTGAAACCTTTATGCGTACAAAATTCGAAAAGTTCTTGGAAGATTATATGTTTCGGTAGATGTTCTAGTTTTCAAGAAATTCAGCTTCTCATATGCTATGAAGTTGGAATTTTTAGTTCAATTTAACTGCATATTTGTTTTTTAAGTAGTCAAATGCATCTATTTCTGCAAACAGTTCGTGGAGAGATGGCTTATTGTCATACATTATAAAGTTGGAATGTTTAGTTCAATTCAGCTGCTTATTTGAATTTAGGTGTCGAATGCATCTATTTCTGCGTACATTTTGTGGAGAGCTGCCTTCTTATCAGACTCTGGAAATTTACTGAAAATTTCTATCCAGATTTGGTCCTATATTCAATATCTGTCGAAACTTGAAAGTTATTTGTGGGAAGTTTGGTTCTGATCCCACCAATTGCGCTTCTTTTGTTGTGCTCATTTACTGCTCCTCTCCACCAAAATGTGATGAAGATGCTTAAGTTTGTTAGTGCACATATATGTCTTACTTTCATTTGGGTGGTATAAAAAATTTGTAGTATTTCTTATGTATTGACTTATTGGGCTGCTAATTTTCCGGTCCTGTTTAGATAATGTGCCGTTAAATCTATGCTCTATGCAGATCTTTTTCAAGGAAGCTGGGAACTGTCCTATTGTATTGATTCGGTGGGGAAATCGAGTCAACAGCTTCCAGTTCCGTTTGCTTTTTGTGTCTGAGTTGACCATGCCATCAGAAATTGTGGAAAATGGTTTGCCGTCGTCATCTTTTTTCTCAGACGAATTGTGTTTACCTAATGAGGTAGTGATTGCTTGTCCCTTGATCGGATTCTGTTTTTATTGTGCAGTTTGTTTAATGGAAATTTCTTGTTAATAACTCAAGTAATGTGATCTTTCCTTTCTAAATGTTGTGGACATATTCATAGTTTTAGCTATCTTCAATCCATTTCTCATTTATCCTTGCCGTTTCTACACTTGGCAGAGACAAGTTGGGTTTCAGAAGACAGAAACTGCAGCTGCTGAAAATGGTGAGTAGTACTACATCTGTGATCTATCGAATGCAGGTCTCATAGACCTATCGTAGTTAGAGGGTAATTAATGGGTTAACAACCAGCATGGGTTCGAGGTTTCTCCATAGACTCTAACCCCAGACCTCCTCTTGGAAGCTAAGGGTGCATGTATAAGTTTACCATCCATAAACCTTCTAATTCCTTGATGTTTATGACTAACACTATAAAGTACTTTTCTATGGCAAAGTAATCTTGGCTTTTTCTTCATTTATTTCACTATTATAGATGTTTTATCAGCAAAGTCTTTTTTGTTGATTAATGATGATCCATGTAAAAAGATTGGCTTCAATGAAATCAAATTGAACATCCCTCTGTGGGGGAATATTACTTGAAGCAGTTATCAACCCTACTTAATGAGTTAAAGCAGAAGTAGATGGCAACTTGAAATTGCATGCATTGAGAAACAATTACAAATGGAGTGTGTCTTTGTGTGCTTTGGCAGAGCATTCTGTGCATGATGCTCCAAGTGTTGTCTTGTATTGTTTTTGGGAATCTGGTATATCTCATAGAACCCAACTTAAACCATGGAGTCAAAGATGCATCCATTTTGTTTTTATTTGAAAGTGATATAGCATAGCCACAGTCTATAATCATGTTTTACCTTTTAGCCCCCCAGTTTTTCCTAATGCTGAGGTGTCCTCATTTTTTGTGTGCCAATATCGTATACATCAACGGGGGTTAGCAGGGAGTTAGTACGTTAGTCTACAGGGAAAGGCTATCCGTAGCCTTGAATCCCAAATGCCCACGACAGGGCTCGAACCCTGGCCTCCACATGGGGAGGACAAGGAGATGCCAACTGAGCTAGAGCCCATTGGTGCTGAGGGGTCCTTTAAATATGCACGTTTCCCAGTCCTATCAGATATATTCCTGCAACTAAACAAACAAGTGTTATGATGTTATCAGAAATTGACATTCTGATGCTGTTCAAAAAACAAAAAAAAAGAAAAGAAATTGAGATTCTGAGAATTCTAAAAACACCCCCCATAGTGGAAGTTGGGGACAGCTATGATTTATCAGCTGATTCACAATATCTGGGTTTATTAAATGGAGTTTATATTACTCATCAAAAAATGCTGTCTAGATACAACCTGTTGGACTTCTATTTGATGAGGTTCTGGTAGTCTGATTTTTGTTTACATAAAAAAGACTACATAATTTGTATGTGTCATGGTACAATATGGGACTGCCAAACAAATGGAGGGATACCAAGTGGACTCTCATCAAATTCCGCATTAAAAAGGACTAAACAAGCGGAGTCCTACAATTGTTTCTGTGGTTCTGCCCAATTCATGTATTCGATGGTGTTTTTGTTGATTTGCCCTGTAGACTCTTTGAACCATGGCTCGTAGTGATGTTATGCTATGGGCATGCTGCCTTTATTCAGGTGTAAGAATGGAGGGTGTACTAGGAACAGAAGGCAGAGATTCAGTTGCTTCATCACCCTTGGAGAAACGGATGTCAGTGGAATATCAGATTCCAAATTCTTTCAGACCTCCCTCTCCCTACCTAATCCGAAACCAGAAAGCTAATTTTAGCTTGGAGAAGCATGCAGTGGGAGCAGAGAGAGCAGCCAGCCATTCCTCGCAGGGACTCATTGACCATAATTCAGGAACAAGATCAAATTCGAATATGGAGCCATCCTTTTATTCTATGGATGGTGATGGTATTCATGTCAGAGGTGCTCAGTATGAGAATGGTCTCTTCTCAAGCTCATTGTCAGAACTATTTAGCAGAAAATGTAAGGTCCCCACCTCCAAACAAGAAGAAACCTCACAGCCAATGAATGTCTATTTATGTGGAAGTGCCTCCTCACTGGTTTTAGCTTAGAGACTCGAAATATTCAATATTTACCCGTCTAATGGTTTAATCAATATCTGGAATCAGTTCATAGCTGCTTATTTTACTTAGGCGCCATTTGGCTGTCTGAAGTAAAAGCATTGGATTGAACTAGAAATCCAATATCATATCCTATGGAACATGGCATATAAAATACATTGGAGGGTGTGGCATTATTAATCCCATAGTAGTACTATCGGGTTATGTATCACTTCACCTATTAGTCCAGTCAAACAAAAAGGGCCATAGGCTAGATTCAGTTGCTGATTCATTGATGCAATCTGTTCTTTATGTGTGATATGAGTTTCTGTGCTGCAGTAAGGGTATCATCAAGTGATGGTTTATATGGCCATTCTTTTGGTGCCAATGCCTCCCACTACAAGGAAGATGAACCTTTTGAATCCCTTGCGGAGATTGAAGCACAAACCATTGGCAATCTCCTCCCTAACGATGACGACTTGCTCTCTGGGGTGACTGATGGCCTTGACCACGTGCCCCAAACCAACACTGGAGAAGACATTGAGGATCTAGACCTTTTCAGCAGTGTTGGAGGATTGGAGTTAGGAGAAGATGGCTTTCCTCAAGGTCAAAGAGATTCTGAAGATAGTCGGCTAGGGGGTTCTATTGCTGGGAAATACTCTTGTGTGGAACGTCCATCTCGAACGCTTTATGTGCAAAATATAAATAGCAATGTTGAAGATTCTGAGTTGCGAGCCCTTTTTGAGGTGTGCTATTTTCTTCCCTTCCTTTTGATATTCAAAATTATCATGTATGTAAACTTCTTGTTCTTTCAATTTTGACCCTGTTTGGCTTGAATTCAGCAATTTGGAGACATCCACACTCTTTATACAGCATGCAAGCAGAGGGGCTTCATTATGGTCTCATACTATGATGTCAGAGCAGCCCGAAATGCGCTGAGAGGGCTTCAAAACAAACTCTTAAGATGTAGGGAGCTTGACATATATTTCTCAATTCCAAAGGTACCTTAGTCCCCGTTCATACTAATTTGCTTTATTCCTGACAATGTTACCATGACTACCATATGCTAATTTAGCTAGTAGATCTCCCTTCATCTATCCCTTGCTGCACATATTGTCTTCTCACCTCGCGGGTTATCCTTTGTCAGGACAATGCATCAGAGAAAGATATTAACGAAGGCACTCTTGCGCTTTTTGACCTTGATTCCTCTGTTTCAAATGAGGAACTCTGCCAAATTTTTGGCGTCTACGGTGAAATTAAGGAGGTTAGATTCTTTCCTAATTTTTCTTCATTGGACTTGAAATCAACCAGTGTGTCAGTTATATGCCATTCCTTTGTCTCTAAACTGCAGATCCGGGAGACCCCACGCAGAAGTGATTGCAAGTTTATAGAGTATTATGATGTTAGGGCTGCAGAGTCTGCTCTTCGTGCATTGAACAGGAGTGTCATTTCAGGAAAGCAGATTAAGCTTGAAGCTAGCCGTCCTGGGGGTGCTAGATGGTGGTATTGTCCCACAAACCTCAATGATTCATTTTTTGATCTTGATCTCACTCTTCTTCCTCCTTTTTTATTTACATTTTACTCCAACCATTTCACCATGTTAGTCCCTCTTGGGACTTCAGAGTTCCAAATTTTCAAGGGAGCATGCATTTACTGCACTCACATACTACAAAATAGAAAGATAGTGATTTCCATGATTGTCCTTTTAGTGCCCCTTTTAAACACTTTGTATATATCACGTCTTCTGTATTTTCATATTTGAATAGCTGAAGACCTGTAACTAGCGCGTATCTTTCTCACTCCTTGGAAAACCTTTGTTTTTCTTTTGTTTCTTCACAGTTTGACGCCACCATTTCCTCCAGAAATGGCGCAAGATGAATCTGCTCCATATCTCCGACAAAGTCTCTCTCCCATTAACTCTACAACAGGGTTTCCTGGTATGGTTATATCCAGTGGCATATGTTGGTCGTTACATATTGATTCAAAAGAAGGCAATACATTGTGGTGGTCTCACTTTAATTGTTTCCAGGCCGAGTTTCACATCGGGGAATCACATCTGGCATGGATAATGGAACTATTCCAGGGGTATATTCTGCATTCCAAGCCCCTATTAGTCCATTGGTTGGTAACATGTTCCATCACGGGATCTCATCTAGTGTTCCCAACAGTTTACCCTCTCTGGTGAGAGTTGAATCACTTGGCAATCAGTCCAGTCTCCCTGAAGCTGGCCATTCACAGGGCCAGCCGAAAATTGAATTCCAGATTTCTCCGAATTTTCATCCGCACTCACTTCCGGAGTATCATGATGTTTTAACCAATGGTGCTCCCTACAACTCTCCGGGTATTTCTGCAAATATTAGTGTCAGGCCATCCGAAAGAATTGAGAACCGCCAGTTTTGTAGAGTAAGCTCAAACGGTCATCCACTTGAACTGAGCGATGCTGGTAAGTGCTATGGACAATAAGGTACCTTTGTTTCTACATTTGTTTCAGCCGCTTCGGCGGCTGGTGAAGCCATGCCATCTAAGAGCACAGATACAGGAGTGGGACACGGACATAAAACGACACCAACACGTTATTGCTCAAAAAATTAGGACGCAGACATAGTTGTCAAAATCGTATGATTCACGATTCGTATCATACGATTCGATACGATTCGGTGGGTAAGTGATATGAATCGGCTGCCTGAATCGGGAATAGCTGCGAATAGTAAGTGAATTGGTGATCCGAATCGGTGAATCGGTTGATTCATTTAAAATTTCTGAATTTCATTTTTTACTCTCGTTTTGCTTCTTTTGTTGTTTGAAAAGGGTTCAAACTATTTTTTAAGCTCTTTAATATTGTTATATGTCTTCTTTTGTCTATATTATTTGAATAGATAATAAGAAAAGAAAATTTATTACTAGAGTGAATCGAAAATGAGGAAGATAAAGGGAATCTAACAACTCTATAGACCATATAAGGTTTGTTTTGTACTTATAACTCTCTTGTACAAAAAGAATCATAAGTAGGATTTTCGAATCATCATCTCTTGGTAGTTGCAATAGAAGTAGCTTATCTAATACTCCACATTATTATCAAATCATCATTTAGAAGAAGGTTTGTATTGATTTAGGTCTTTCATTTGTAGTATATATTGTTGTTACCCTAATCAATAAACATAGGTTTCTACGCATTACAGAAGTCATGACCGAATCGGAGTGATTCACGATTCGATTCAATTCACGATTCGAAAAATGACCATCTCGATTCTCGATTCGATTCACGATTTGACAACTATGGACGCAGACACAATGGGGGATTCATTGAAACAAAAGTAGATCTGTATTATAGGTATAGATGATTTTATTTACAAGTCAAAAACATTTTCTATAGAATAGTAATATGAAGATATAGTTTGACAATTACTAAGTAAGTACTCATGAACTAACCGTCCATGATGATTTTAGCTCTGAGCCATATGCGTCCTTGAAGTGTCACCATCGTGTCCCCAACATGTCCTATGTGTCCCCAGGCATTTGCCACAGAAATAATAGAATAAGAAAATCAAACAGTTATTTAGGCACGTCCGACCCATGACTAGAGCATGTCGTGTCATGTGTGACTCGTGTCAAACTTGGATACTTCAGGCTAGATGTGTCCGGGCTTCTTACCATACTTCAACTGTAATCTACGAGATAAAAAATATTAGGAAGAGATTATTATGAAAGCACATTCTAATTTTGACGGTATTTTTTTTGTTTCAGTATTTATTTCTTCTGGGAATGGGAGCTGTTCTCCTGGACATCATTACATGTGGAGTAATGCGCATCACCCTCAGCCTCAAGGCATGATGTGGCCAAACTCACCAACTTTTGTCAACGCCGCATGTACTGCTCATCCCCCTAATGCAATTCCCAGAACACCATCTCATATGTTGAACCCACTATTACCCACAAATAACGTCCATGTGGGGTCAGCACCATCTGTGAATCCTTCTCTCTGGGACAGACGACACAACTATTCTGGAAAATCCCCCAATGAAGCCGGCTTTCATCCAGGTTCTCTTGGGAACATGAGAATTTCCAACTCGCCGCATCATTTGGATTTTGTTTCCCAAAACATGTTTCCTCATGTCAGTGGAAACTGCATGGACCTGTCTATTCCGTCTAAAAATGTTGGATTGCACTCCCCTCATCTAATGTTTCCTGGGAGAGGCCAAATGAGTCCTGTGACGAGTCCATTTGAATCTCCCAATGAATGGGCTAGAAGTCGTAGAAATGAAGGCAGTTCCAATCAAGCTGACAGCAAGAAACTGTTTGATCTGGACATTGACCGCATAGGGCGAGGTCAAGACAACCGGACAACACTTATGATAAAGAATATCCCTAACAAGTACGTTTTAGTTTTCTAACCATGTTTCTTTTTTCTGCTGTTAGTCGTTTCTAGCGTCATTTTATCTTTGAAAATAGTTGCACCTTCCACCCCAAAATGTAATAGTCATAATCTTACTGCAAATTAAACAACAACTTGACCATGATTAATACCATGCCACATAAAGGCAGAAGCCGCAGAACTAGAATCCTACACTACCTATACCTCTACTAAGCATGCCATGTTATATACAACGTGGCAATTTGCTTATGATGCAACATTTTTTTCGTAGGTAACTTTCGGAGGCTCAAAGTTGAGTCTTTTTATTTGGCAATTCGACCTTAAGCCCCTTAGGTGTCCCCTAAGGGACAACAGACAACTAGCTAATCATGCAATGACATATCATGCCACATACAAGTTTCAAACTAGATGCTTGAACCTAGTTACCCTGTTTCTTGCTGGCTTACACCCGTAGACCATGGTACATGAGTTGATTATTCACATCCTTTGTCAAGTAGTTACCCTTAAGCAGGTTTGTGCTTTTGTTTTTAAGTCTATACTCTGTATTAGGAACATGAAGGGCTGTACTATCTTGAAAAACTACTCCAATGATAACCATCTATTGCCTTATAACGTAGTGGAAGCTTTGCCAAGTGGCCTTTGGCCCGATGGCGTCAGCCGTCAGGAGGTGCACTTGGGTGCTAGGAGTAATGAGGGTAGGAGTTCAACTCAGTGCTAATCTAACTATTCTAACAATACTAACTTTCGCCAAGCAAAAAAAAAACGCAGTGGAAGCTTTAAATTTCTTTCATCCCATTTCATTTGGGCGAGACGGAGGCTGTGAGTCACCTGGGCTACGGATTTGTCGGTTTCATTAGTTTGCCGCTTACTCCTACGAAATAGTTAACTAGCTGTGATTTAAATACCCCTCAGCTGGTTTAGAGTCGCATTAGGGCTCGAAAAACAAGTAATTTTTACCAGGCAGATTCCCCAAAAGAGTCCGGATCCCATAACAAAATTGAGTATTGTGTTGAGTAGTTTATTAAAGACGTACTTTTATCCATATGTTTGCACCTTGCAATATTTGCTTATTTGCCATGAATAGTTAAAAGAAATTCTACAAAGAGAAAATGGATTATGGGATATGGGTCTGGGCACATAAAGCCAGAATTTGACGGTGGAAGAGCAAGGCCCATAGGAAAACTACTGCAATGTTAACCATCTATCGCCTTATAACGTAGTGGAAGCTTTGCCAAGTGGCCCTTGGCCCGACGGCATCAGGGGAACTTGGGTGCTAGGAGTAAGGAGGTTAGGAGTTCAACTCCCCTACTATTCTAATGATACTAACTTTTGCTGAGCAATAAAAAAACATATTGGAAGCTTTAAATTTTGTTCTTGTTGGACTATTTTTAGCATTGAATACGTTTACAAACCAAGAATTAAACCAAAGAAAGTGGTCAAGAATTGACACATCATCAAGCAAGGGCCCACCTCTTCATCCACGGAACTATCTGGGTGGCCATTGGCTTACTGAATTGTCGATTCTTGAACGCTTACTTTGGGTTAATTCTTGGTCTCTTGGCTTATTGTTTAGTTATATATGTCTTGCATTTTTATTTTATTTTTGTTGTTTGAACTTGAAGAAATCTTTTCAGATGCATTGGATGTTCTTTTTCTTTTGTTCCCCTTACTTTCTCTACTAGGAACTAATTGGTTTTATGTTGACATGGTTTCAATCGTAGGTATACTTCGAAGATGCTTTTAGCTGCAATTGATGAAGGCCATCGGGGAACATATGATTTCGTTTATCTACCCATCGATTTTAAGGCAAGTGAATTTTCATTCAGAGAAAGAAGTATTTTGATATAACCGAGGAATTTTGGCACCCATGCATGGGAAATTTATTTTCCTTCCCCTTTTTTTTTCTGCAGAACAAGTGCAATGTGGGTTACGCATTCATCAACATGATTGATCCTTCCTTGATTATCCCATTCTATCAGGTTTGTTTCATCCATGCTGTAAGAAGATGCCATTTCTTTCTCCCTTTTCTGTAGCTGTTGTAAATATTTTCTGGTAGTCACTATAGCCTGTTATGTATGCCTAAAGCTGATACAAAAGAATTCTTATTTTTACAGGCATTTAATGGGAAGAAATGGGAAAAGTTTAACAGTGAAAAGGTGGCATCACTTGCTTATGCTCGCATACAGGGAAAAGCTGCTCTTATCGCCCATTTCCAGAACTCAAGCTTGATGAATGAGGATAAGCGGTGCCGGCCAATCCTCTTCAACACCGATGGTCCCAATGCAGGTGATCAGGTGTGTGCATAACTTACTCCATATACTTGTTATCAACAGTGTTATAAAGCTTCTAAGTTGGCGGTGAATCTAACCAGAAATGACAAAATCGGTGTTACTTACGAGGGATTTTTTCCTTTCAAAAATCCCTCATAACAAGAAATATGGTATATAAATGCACAAGTAAAACGAAGAATAAGAACTTTTTTTTTTTTTTTTTAAAGGAAGAATTAAAACTTAAAACTGGCTTTTCCTATCTGCAGGTGCCCTTCCCCATGGGTGTAAATGTTCGATCTAGACCTGGAAAGACTCGAGCTATGGCCGGTGAGGAAAACCATCAAGAAAGCACATTGTCGAATGGGGAGGAATATTTCGATGGAGACTTGTAATCAGGGTCTGCTAAGGGTTCAAACTGGGCTTAGCAGCTTACCTCTTTATGGGCACTAACCTTCTATGAGTGAAACCAGCTAAGACCGAAATTAACCCCACCCTGTATTTACTAACATGTAAAGGGTGGTTCTCCGAGAAGAAAAGGAAAGTTCGACTCGAGCAAATGAATACTAATTTGGGTGGTTATTTCCAGTTGGAAAGAGGAGCGACAAGTGGAGCTTCAAAATTTTGGACAATTTTGCCAATGTTGTTTCTAATTACGTATGTACAGGAGTTCCCAAGAAACACGGAGAAATTTTGCTGCTCTGTCGAGGAGGCTTCTCTGCCATACTTGTATTTCTGGTGTTTTCGCTTTGCTCTACTTTTTGTCTGTTAAAGGGTCAAGACGAGAAATCAGAGTGTTTGACAATTTTGGGAAGTGATGAACTAATGAACTCTTGCACGAATTCTTGGCATTTGGATAGAGGATGGGCGGTCTTATTTTTTCGCAATCGGGTTGTCACCTTCTCTTCTAAATGTTGGTATATATGAACTGTTTAGACCTGGTAATGGTAATAAATGTTTTATCCAGTTACTTTTGTTTTTCTTTCGAGGTACAGATCTGTTGCAAGACTTGCAACTGAGCGCCCCTTCCCCCCACCCCGGGATGAAATAGTCTGTATGGTTAACTAGCCAAAGAAGCCCATCACCCCAAAAAAAAAAAAAAAGGGAAAGGAAAACTAGCCGAAGATGGAAAAAAGAAAGAGAACAAACAGAATTTTGACAAACATACATCTTTCTCTCAATTTTCTAGGTTTTTTTTTTTTTTAAAAAAAGAGCAAATAGTTAGGACCATCCATGAACTACGATCCGGATCAAACGGTCCCAATCATAGCGAATTGGTATGGGGATTCTGGCTTTCCGAAGGTAAAAATGGTATACAGATGATAAATTCACACTCATAGCAAAAAAAATCCCTCAAATCATATAACAAAATAATCCCTCATAAATTAATGTTGATGATTGTCATATATAGATACTACTATTACTAAAACGATCGACAAAATGTTGCACATCCGGAATTAACTTCATTCCAAACAAATGATCTGAAAGAGCTTATGCACACCGTCCCGCTTCCAATGGGTATGACATATCTCAATCCCGTTGTGTATCGCAACGATCTCTGATCCAGGTAACCCTCACCTGATCTCATTAGCTTCCCAGTTTATGTTTATTTCCAATTTGCAGAAATGAGATTATACCCATAATTTTACTGTAAAAGAACTCATAAAAAATTCTCAAGAGAATAACGTATCGTTTGTTCAATTCACTTAGCCAAATTTGCTAATTTCTTGTCACCTACAACCAAAAGTTTTAATCTAGTCTAACAAGTCGTTGACAACCCAAAATTGGAGAAGTACCTGATGTACAATCTCAGAAAAATTATATTCACATTGCCTAATAAATTTGTGACACAATTGGAATGCCTTATAAAAACTTTGTTGGCCTTCTCTAATCGAAAAAGCAACAGCCTGATATAGGAGGAAAAAGGGTCGAAACAAATCAAAGTTAAGATAAGCATCAAAGGCATCGGCACAAACAAAAATAGAGAAAAACTTCATATCCTTTCTGATATCACAAATCAATATATATATATATATATAGAGAGAGAGAGAGAGAGAGAGAGAGAGAGAGAGAGAGATAATACTGTAGTTTGATATCCATAAAGTAAACCAACTCGCGTTTGTTCTGTGTTCCACAAAAGATCCTAGTGCTTCAGCAAGATTACCAGTTGCAAAATATGGAAAACTAAAAGTACTCTGCAACTGCCAAAAAGACCCTACATATAGGATAAAGGACATACAAAATCTTCATCTTGCACCAATGGTTAAGCCTTCTGCTTTCTGGTCTTCACCCTGGCACCGGGAGAATCATCAGCCTTTCGCTTGTTAGTTCTCTTAACTGTGTTGTCAACTGCTGCTTTTTTTGTTTCTTTACCAGACTTTTCAAGTTCATCATCCACTGAATCAGGTTTCTCAAGAGGTTTTTCAGTGGGTATAGAATCACCACCACTTGCTTTCTTTTGCTCCTGGGGTTTGATTTTGGTTGGAGACTTTTGAATACCTTCTTTGCCTTCTGTGTCCTCTTTCAGCATATCAGAAGTTTCACTGCAAAGCTCTGCATCATCAGGCACCACATCAGGCTTCTCATCAGTGCCATCAGTTTCCTCACTTGCTTCATCATCCTCTGTCTGTTTACTTTGGCGCTGGAGTGATTCTATCACTCCCATCAACTCTCTATTAACCTACCATGGAAAAGGAATCATGCAAGTCAAATCTCATTCTCAGTGACAATACACATTTCTGACTTAACCATGATGCAGCTCGTGTATCAGCAATTGTGGCATTTAGTAAAACAAATTAGTATACAAGTTGATGAACAATCTAAAAAATGGCTGGGAAAACTGAATCACATTGAATTTTTCTTAATCTGCTACTTAAATTCTGCTCAAATTTCAAGGGAAAAAGGCTAAAAAAAAGTTTTTCTTTTTGTGTCTTGCTCAGGTACTAAACAGGAAAAGGTTCTCATCTTTGTATTTAAAACAAAGGAAAGATTGTCTATACAAATTTACATAGATTCTTGGAAACACTAAACTTGCTACCTAAATAAAAGGTTTTAAAAATGGTGCCTAACAATACTACAAGGATATGCTAGGCTTACCTGTGGATTTTGAAGGAAGTCGGAAATATCATTTGGGCAAGATGGGCATTTCATGATATTCTTCTGTGTTCTTAACGTCCGTCCACCTTCACATGTCCTCTGTTTTATGAAAGTTTGGCCAGCAAAAGAACTCTCCAAACAGGACTTGCAGAAATTATGAGCACAGGGCGTAGTAAGGGGCAGATTCATTACTTTCCGGCAGATACTGCAACTGAATTCTGTGGGGTAGAGTACATTTTGTGAGCACACACAATTGGACCTCTTGCTCAGAAGTAAAGCAATAGAAGGGACAAACTAAAGTTACAAAGAGTACAGACTAAATTAATAGGAAAATGCATGTTAAAGTTCAGGTAAGAAACCATACCCTTGAGAAGTCTTTCTTGTATGGACAGAGCGGGTCTATGACGTCTAACCTTGGTTGTCCCATCCTCTTGTACACTGTCAATTGGTTTCCTACTTTCTGGTGGAGGTTTTTTCCACATCCAGCAACCTTTTTCTTCCTGATATACAAGAAATACGAAATTAGTACCAGTTACTCAAGTTCTAAACCACTATCACTACAGCAGGAAGGAAAGATGTATATTACTAATGTTCAAACAAATATGTTGTTGCTATGAATAGAGGCCTAAAAGGAAAATCTCCCAAAAGAGTGTAGAGAGAGGCAGCTCACATCATAATCCCAAGAGGCAACACCCTTTCTTTCAGTAATATCAGTTGCATTCTTCAACTCTGGAATGTTTGGCAAAGGCCTTGGGCGGTCCCCATTGTCATCACTGCAGATAAAATGTAAAAGGTTTAATAAACACGTACATAAAAACAACGACAGTAATGAGAAGGATGCTAACAGACCTTGTCCATGGGGCAGGGGCATTGTCACATCGAACAAAAAGGTATCGACAAACCATAAACCCCTAATACAGTAAAATTGTCAGAAGGTATATTCACAGGCCTAATCTATCATATTTCAGGAATTCATACTACTAGCAATTTATCCTACTTGAATTCCAGCTTTGCGCCAACATTTTTCAATCCTGTAAATCCCATCATAGCGAACGCCTGTTTCAGGTGCATAAGACGAATCTTTCTCCTTATGGGACCTGTCATCAAGAAAATAAGCAGGTTAGAACCGATTGCTGCTTTGAACAAGAGAAATGTTGGGAAAAGAATTCCAACAACCTTCTCACAACTAGAAAAGTCGGGAAAGGTATGAATCTCATTTATGTATTTTTTGAATCAAACCCAAATAAAGTTCTTTCTTAACAATTATAGGTAGATTCTAGGGCCAATGTTCTAAAACAAGGAATTAATCGGCGATTAATCGTTGGCGGGGGTCTATCCAATTAGGTCCGACTAACGATTATTCGCTGATTACTAATTAACATACACCAATTAATCGCTTGAGGGTGGCTAACCGCCCAACTAGCGCCTAGCGACTTTTAGAACACTATCTAGGGCTACTACGTATGTTCCTAACACGACATAGTAATTTCTTTATAATTATTGGAACTTATCTGTTATTATTATTTTTCTTTTTTGTATTCCGATCATCAAAAAAGATTTGCTTCAAACACTTTATGTTCCTTCTATTTATAGAAATTAGACTCTAGCCTAAATTTGATTATGATGGTACTTTTTCAAATTTAGAAATAAATGTAGCACTTTATCTAAGAATGCCTGTTTTATTGGTTCTGGTACTCTTTATAAATTTTTGTATACCCTAAAGCTAGCTTGATGGCCATTTGCTAAATTCTTCAGGAAAATGTGACATCTGCATAATATACTATCTCAGGAACGCTGCAGCAAAAAGTATAGCTGAAATGCGTAATCGTACATTATTTAATGAACATGGTGAGTAGTATGTTCAGTAATTCTACAATACTCAGTATCTTGTGAATGTATGCACTTAAGACCACTGCCATCAATGCTTGTATCATTATCAAAAAAAATTGCCTTTCCAAATGAATAAATAAATAACAGTTGTGTAAATTTGAAATTGGATTCCTAGTAAGACAGTTCTAAAGACTCCTTTTAAACTATGGATCGAAATGAAGGAAACCAAATTTAAACACCTGCATGTAGGGGCTGCTCAGTGGAAGCTAGAATTTATACTCCACATGAAAAGAAATTGAATCAAGAACAATTAGTGGTTACTTAGTTGGTTGCCCTGAAAAAATACAAAGGGTACATGTTTTAATGTCCTCACCATAGTACGAGCATTGTAGAAACCGGTAATGGTAGATTCATTGAAAATGGTGAAATCAGTGGGGGTGATAAACCACAAAATATATCATTCATGAAGTTACGGTGCAAGTTCCTTTACCGATAACTTTAAAGGATGTTCTTATTTTTGTTAAACAACATAATATAATGGAACAAATGAATGGCCAATTACCCCATAATGAGATTGTCACCAATGAAGCAATTATAGAGTAACAAGAAGAAATTGCCTTACAAAGATCTCAAAGGAAAATGAGATCAGCTATTTTGGAAGATTATGTGGTATATCTACGAGAATCTGATAGAATTGGGAAGGAACCGGTTTTGTTTAAAGAAGCCATAGGACGCATTGTCTCTACTGAATGGATTGGTGCCGTGAATGATGTGTTAAAGTTGATGGAATAGAATGAAGTTTGGAATCTCATTGAATTTCCTGAATGATACATTTAAGGCCAAATGTGACGCTGAGCTTAATATCGAATGACATAAAGCCAGACTTGTTGCTAAGGTTTTACTCAGAAAGGAGGCATTTACTACAAAGAGACCTTCTCTCATGTATCCAAGGACTCGCTAAGAATCATTAAGACATTGGCGGCTTGTTCTGATTTGGAGGTTTTTGAAATGAATTTAACTGGTTTTTAGATTAGGAAGTCTATATGGATCAATATGAAGGTTTCTCAATTATTGTCAAGGAACACTTAACTTGCCAACTTATGAAGTCAATTTATTGACTTTTAAACAAGCTTCCCGACAATGGTATATTAAGTTCACCAGTGCCATCATCTCCCCTGAATTTAAGGGGAATATTAATCGGTGTATATATCGAAAGGGTATTGGGAGCTGGTTATGGTGTTTATTCGTATGTTGACGCTATGTGCTTGCGAATAGTCGTTTCTCTCATGAATTTTGAAACTGCAAATTATATGCTCACATATAGGATGTCTGTAAATCTTGAGTTTATTAGCTACTCAGATTTAGATTTTGTTCGATGCGTTGATAGTAGAAAATCTATTTTTGATTATTTGTTCTTATTATGGGAAGAAGCAAACAAAAGTTTTCAAGTAACTATCATTGCTTCATCAATTATGTTGGTTGAATTGTGGCATGCTTTGAGGCCACACTTCATGAATAGCAGTTGGAAAATAAATCTTAGGGCTTGGGAGTCACTAAGAGTTTATGATTCCGCACCTATTTTCTTCTCTAAGAAAAAAAAATTCATAAACAAAAAAGTGTCACTAAATGCATAGGCACACAGCTTATGATTGTAGATCCACTTAAGAAAGTGGGTTAGTGCAAAGGCGTTTAGTAAAAATGCTAATTGAACAAGTCTAGCATACCCTGAAATAGCTATAACTTATGTTTAAGGGGCTGCAATATGATGATATTATTTGACTCTGAGAGAGATCTCACTGACGTGTTTTTGATAATTTCCTATTATAAACAATGTACATACATGTATGTGAATGTAAATGATTACTGGAACAAATTATCGTTGGACCTGTGAAGTACACTCCTTATTTAAGACTTTAATTGAACAATTGCTAATGTTCGAAGGAACTAGGTCATATTTGGATATAGAACCGCTATGACCCATGGCCCTCATGACTGCTTTGCCCACATGATTGCCTTGGATGCCTAACAATTAAATGAGCTCAATAATTCTGTTGTGGAGCTATAATTATGTGTATGGAGGACATAACTAAATAATGAATACACTATAGCTTGTTCTTTCATTGACGAGGGTAGATCGAAGAATTCATAGATAAGAGGAGGAAGTCCTCTCCCTGACTATGAGAAAAAATAAAGAACAGCCTTTTCTCATCAAATAAAGTTCGGCTGTACTGAATGAATTGGGAGTCCAGGGAGAGAAATCTCTTCATAACAAGGGCTCAAGCTCTTTTCAGGTTCCTAAGCATTTTCGATTAACTATTTGTTCAGACAAGGTTCTGCTCAGATGGATCCAGGTATGTAAAATTAAGTTCATATAATTTCCACGTTGTGTTTATGTATTGTGAAAATCATGATCATTCTAGTTCCTAAAATTTATTGGGTTGTTCAATATTATGTGTAACATCATAATGAAAAACTTACAATAAACTGCACCCACCTCAATGGTGTGTCTATCGAATAGAACAGGCACTGTATTTAGTTTTACTAGATGCCAAAATAAAAGATTCACACAATTCACCTCACAACTCTGACAGGATAACCTTTGCGGCAACTGACCCGCAGTGCCTCATTACTTTTATCAAACTTCTGATCAAATGAGTGCATCTTGTTCGTTCTTTTGTTCCCACTGAGGTCTCTTCCACCACTGTTCACCAAAATAGATAAGCAAAGAGATCAATTTTCAACACTTGCATGGCAAGAACTGAAAAATAATGGAGAAATCATGAGTAGATGATCAAAAAATATAAAAAATCATGAGGAGCAGAATCGTGTTCATCTAAAGGCATTCAAACTTGACTCTTGCAACTGGTATGGCCACATCTAATCATACTTTTCAGCAAAATGAAACTTGGCATGAATTTAATAACCAAATGCTAAGGAAATAGAATAGAACATCCACACAAATGTTAAATCAACTAACAATGCACAGTTCTGATGTTTCTCAACAGTACGCAACCAGTACCAAATTTGCTAAACCTTGACCAATTATCTGATGTGTAAAGTGGCTCAAAATAGTTAATTACAAGGTGAATACCATCAATAAGCAGCCAGCTTTCATTCACACATTCAAATCATAGACCACACCAGACAAGATCAACTTAACTTACATCAGCAAGAAACAATCATTTTCAGTATGTTGTTATAATGTCACACAAAATCCTTTTTCATCTTTGTAATGGTGCCAGTGAAAGGCAAACACAGCCCAGAATGACCATCACTCAAAGTAGAGTACAAATGAACATACCTTCCAGTGTAGAGGAACCACTCGCCATGGTCCTCGTCATCTTCATATCCTCCAGAGAGCGCCACAGACTGGGCCCCATACTCTGACTGCCCAGCAATTCCTGCCACATGAGGAAAGTGAGCTCCCCATTGCCTGCACTCCATTCGACCCTCCCAAGTCTCACCCACCAACACACCCTGTTTCCTTTCTGGGTCATTCTCTGCCAGAATTGGTCCAAAATGATCATTAGGGACTGTGACAAAAATCTTTCCACTACAAGCATTAGCCTTTCCTGCTTTCTTTGCCCTTTCAGTGGTGTAAGCCTTGTCAGGTCGGTTTTGGTTGTGAACGAAGTGGTACTCCTTTGGTGGCCCCCCTGAAGCATTCGTTTTTGACATCTTGGCCATACGGATGGCAATGACAAGAGCAGAGTTGATTCGAGGATTGCTTGCCATCTTGGGCGGAATTGCATTGCGGCAATTTGCACAAGTTCGCTTTCCCTGACCAATCCATTTCTCGAAACACTTCAAGCAGAAATTATGACCACAGGGAGTCTGCAAAAGAGCCGGTGAAGATTAGCTCATTGCCAAAACCTTCAAACAAATTCTACATTTTGTTTAATGATTAAGAAAAGATGAACAGCTCTGCATTCAATCAAATTGCTACTTTGTTTTTACAAGAAAACAATCACAACTCATAATTACTATTTAGTACATCCACACAGTGTAACCTAAGAGGTAAAATCAGTAGTAGTACAGCTGGGTGTGCATGCACAACATAGTGAATTCCATCACGAAGATTAGGTGTCAATGTGTACTACAAACAAATCATGTTTCCAGCACAAAGATTTGGAACAGAGAAATGTCAGAGAGGTGCATGACATCATGAACATTTGAGATCCAGTATATACGAGTTGTCACAAAGAAGAAAGGTTTGTGCATATGTATTTTAAAATTTTGAAGCTGTGCAGAATGTTTCAAGTGAGGATGTGCTAGTATTTGAGAATTTGGGGAAGGAAAGAGGATCTCCAAGGAAAATCTTGGCTGGTTGTTTGCAAATATTGAGTGGCAAGAGTGAGGAGTAGCACCATATCCCCAGCCATGAAAACATTAAGAAATGGAGCCTAACCAAAAGCAGCCATTAAATTGCAAAGATACCTCATGCTGTTCTCAATTGACTCATTTTGCAAGACAACAAATGACAGAAATAGAGAGGTTCAGATACCTTATGCTGTTCTCAATTGACTCGTTTTGCAAGACAACAAATGACAGAAGTAGAGAGGTTCAACCCTTAATCAATGCTGTAATACTGTAAGAGGGTAATATTTTTCAAGTATCGTCCTGTATATTGCGATTAGGAATCAAGAACCATCTGGTTACACAAAATCTTCAAACTTACTGATTCAATGGACTGGAGATACTGGAATCCACCAAATTTTCCCGTACAATTATGTACATACTGAATAACTATAACATAGAAAACATGTGAAATCTGAAATCTTTGTAAACATCCAAAAAAACCATGGCAAGTTCGAAATCCAACACTTTGTAGGTCAACTCTCTACCCTCCACTACTCATAGGAATTACAAATCGTTGCCCCAAAATTCACCACAGATGACTAACAGTTCTTTAGCCCCGTATTTCTTAGCAGAATATCTATTACTCAAATTCCATCAGAAAAAATAAAGTGACAGTTGTCAAAGTTCAAACTCACAGCATAGAGAAATCAAGTGCTGATAACAACTCTTTTGAAAAACTATATCGTAACGGACCCCATCCGATTTTCCATACATACGAGTTGGAATATTAAAGCAAACGAGGTCAAGCTAACTGACAAAAAAAAAATTTGAACAAACGGTCAAATAACTTCAGAGATATTTTCCAATAGTTCCTTGTTTGACTTAATAAACTCCATGACAGTGAAAGACAGACAGATATTTCTTTCTTGATAAAGACCAGCTTACCGCACATCTTCAGACCAATCACACCATCAACTTAGAGGAGCCAATTAAAAGCGAAGGACCCAATTAAAGTGATTGAATTCCAGATAAATTTTGCTAGGGTCTAGTCCCCTCCTATTTTCTTTTTCTTTTTTTCAATTTCAGACCAAAAAAAACATATCAGAATCATTCATGTTTAGATCTCGTCCATAAGAATATTCATAATGGAAATCAATTTTATTGAACTTCATTTGCCATATGAATGAATCGTGTTTGTCTGATAAATAAAAAAAGAAGTCAAACATGGTGTCTCACACAAAAGCGGTTAGTCCTCATAGAAAATGAAGTCCGATCAAACTTATCTTGTCCATAATCTATCTTATCGACGAGTTCTACAAAATAAAGGATTCTGATTAAATCTTTTTACCCGAGACAGACCCACAAAAACGTAAAAACTCGAGCGAACTGAACCGTAACAAAACTGGACAGCCACACAGTCCCAATTAAACTAAACCCTAGCTAAACAAACCGGACCGGAACGCCGTTCCGATTACAAACTGAAAAGATAGACAGAGAGAAAGATGTTACCGTAACAGGTCTCTCCGGTAGCTGCATGCAAAACGAGCAGTTCAAACCCTCATCAAACAGATCCAAAACCCCATTCGCCTTCTCCACCTTCTCCTTCTCGTCGTCGCCCCGCCTCCCCCCGCCGCTCATGAGCTCCTGCCGCCGCTTCGCCTTCTCCTGCTCCGTCAGCGACCCGTCCGACTCGATCGCCCGGATCGCCGCCACGATCTCCGATCCGACGCCGACCGCCGCCGTCGCCGCCGCATTGGCGCCGCCGGCGACGAACGAGCAGTCGGGGCACTCCCACTGGGCGGCGGCGGCTAGGGTTTCCGGCGGGGCGGAGAGGCAAGCCACGTGCCACGGGGCGACGCAGGTTTTGCAGGTGAGGGTCTCGCCGTCGCCGGGCTTGCCCTTGCAGACCATGCAAATGCCATCGCCGTCGCAGGGGAGGTCGCTGTCGTGCGCCATGGCTGTGAAGGGTTGGTAGTAGTAGCACAAGGAAAGTCTCTTTGACTTGGATTTATAAATAGGGTTTTTTTGGGGGGGGATATGGGCGGGGTTGGGTTGAAATTTGGAAATTTTTGGGATGATTTTGAATATTCCCTCTCTTCTTCTTCTCTCTCCACTGGGGGAGTGTGAAAAGACAAAGGTGGAAATTGCAGTGCATCTCCCTGATGTCGGATGCTATGGCGTATGGGTGCCCCTAAGATATTGGAAACTGCATTTGACGCAGGTGTCTGGACACATGACACAAACGTGTTCGTAGTCGTTCGATGCGTATGGGACCTGCATGTATCAAACTATTGGGAGTATGTCTGTATTCGTAGTACGGCTTTTTACCCTCCTATCATGAAGCTTCGCCCTTTTGTTTTTTTGTAAGAAAATAACGGGCCTGGATAATCTTACTTACATTATATGGGAAAAATAAACTTAGATAGATAAGGTGGCTGTTATTAATGTGAAATGACGTGTTAGCGCATCATTCTTCTTTGCTTTTATCCTCTCTCCATGGCGCAACAGTTCCAATATTTTTTACAATTCATTTTTTTCTCCCTCTTTACGCCACTACACTGGTAATGACATAAACCATCTCCATTCTTATGTAATTTGACCTAGTAATACCGTTGTCTTTTCCGAACAAACCAAATTGATTTGGGGTGGATCGACTAAAAGATAAGAAATATCATATTTTGGACTAAATATTTGCTATTTTGACCAAAAAGAATGGTGCAATTTCTCCTAAATTGCTATCAATCAAGTATTTTACCCTATATACAAAAGATTACGGCTCTGCTCTACCTATCGGGATAGCCTACGCTAGTCCATTGTAGTCATCCACTTTGGTGGTTGTGAAAATGAGAGAGGATTGCATTTTTATGTAGGGTATTGAAAACTTACGACTTTGTTTGTTTATCTATATGAACCACGCCACTTGTCTAAATTTATCTTTGAAACAATAGAAAAGTTTAATACTCGTATGTGATACAAAACCTTTGGTACTCTACTCCCTTTATGTTCATTTCTCTCTGAAGTCAAGATCCATCTATGCAACTGAGAAGATAAAGTGAAGAACAACTAGAGAATAGTGTGTGGCAAAAAACTATCAAACAGTGTGTGGCAAAAAACTATCTTCACCCACAAGGGTAGGAGGGGAAATAGATAAGGCAATAGGGGTGATCATCAAATACATGCAAAATATATGAAAGGACTACGTAATTGTGCAATCCCATGTTACTTTCCACTACTCTATCACATTTAAAACAAGGGATAAAATATAATATCCCCAACAGCGAAGGTGGACTAATAGTAAAAACTATAAATATATTTTTTTTAAACATTCAATAGGATATATCATTATTACATTATGTATGAATTATAAAATAAAAATTACAGACACCACATCAATTATGTGAAAGTTTATGAGATAACTAAATCCAACAACTCCTCATTAGACAAAAAAGAATTCCATCGGAAGAACACGCATACGCAGGAACTCATGCAATTCATCCAAATGAATTATTCCTGCTCATACAATAGTAGTAGTAAATTAACTTTCGGCGCAAAAAAAAAAACAAATCTAGCAAAAATACAGTAGTACTCTAGATTGTGGAGAATACTATTAGCATTTGGCATTTTCTAAATAGTCATTGGGATTGGATTGGACATGTTGCTTGTGCTTTGATGTAGGAGACACTTTGACCGATAAAGCATTAAAAATTGATTAGCCTTCCTTTTTAATGCCAACCGTTGAGCTCATGCCACCGACAGGATTTAATACTTTCCCCGTCCCAAAAAAATACAGTTCATTACGAAAAGATGTGTAATTTGTGAAACAAAAGGATTTATTTTCGTTCCTTAGTTTCTGAAGTTTTTTACATTAAATTAAGAATTTCAATTAAAAATTTAATTTGATGCGAACAAATTCGAAACACTAGAGTGATTTGTTTTTATATCCCTTCGACTTATCCGAAATGTTCAACTTAGTCCTTCTAGTTTCAATTTCACCAAACTAAACCTTTAATTTGCAAATTAATTTCAATGTCATCCTTCCGTTGGCTCCCATCAGTAATTTGGACGGAAAAAGGTCATGTGCCCATCACGTGAGCCTCCCCCAGGGGCATATTTGCCCATTCCCCTCCCTCCCACGGTTCACCTCCCCGCCGTGCACCTCCACCCTTGGTCTCCTCCTGTCGCCACCGAGAACTCCATAACCACCAACCAGAGCTCACCTCCTCCGTACCACCATCACCACCCAAAACACCACCTCCACCCCGTACCACTCCATCCTTCATAACCTAGATCCCCACAACCAAACTCCACTACACCACCACCTTTTGGTTCCCCATTGAACTCGCCACCACCGAAAGCCACCACAACAAAAAATTCCGACAGCTATCGAGTGCATTCTCTTCCTTTGCTGCAAATTCCCATCAGACTCATCACAGAGAACAAGCAACAATGGCAGTAGCAACATCCTCACTCCTCGCTTTGAAGCGACTCCTCATTTCCCCCAAATCCGTCTGTCTCCTACCACTTGCTGTCCTTTCCCCCCCTCACCTTTTCTCCACCAAACATGAGTTTGTGGTCGATGCCTTCGCCCCCCATGCCAATGACTACGACGACTTCCATCTCGCCGTCATCCGCCGCTTGCCCTATCCTTCCTTCGCCCACGGTAAATCTCTCTCTCTCCATATGTAATTTATATATGAAGATAATTTATATACGGGGTGGAGGTGGTGTTTTTGGTGGTGATGGTGGTACGAAAGAGGTGAGCTCCGGATGGTGATTATGGAGTTCTCGGTGGCGACCGGAGGAGACCGAGGGTGGAGGTGCATGGCGGGGAGGTGAACTGTGGGAGGGAGGGGAATGGGCAAATATGCCCCTGGGGCAGGCTCACGTGATGGGCACATGACCCTTTTCCGTCCAAATTACTGACGGGAGCCAACGGAAGGATGACATTGAAATCAATTTGCAAATCGAAGGTTTAGTTTGGTGATATTGAAACTGGAAGGACTAAGTTGAACTTTTCGGATAAATCGAAGGGATATAAAAGCAAATCACTCGAAAAACTATGTATGAAAGTATATTATTTTTTTGATTAAAAAAATTTCAAGTTTTTAATGATGGTTTAACTTTTTGAGACGAAGGAAGTCGTCAAGGTTTTCAATATTTCACTTCATTAAAAAAAATACGGTACATACATTTACCAGTGAAGGATGGAAGTTTTTTTAATTTTTTTTTTACGAACAATATAATTCTATTTATATATAATCCCAGTGAAGGATGAAACTAAACGAATTTAAGTCTCTGTTTGTTTTGCTGAAGAAATTGATTACTGTTGTTGATGTTTTGATAATGGATTGGAGTAAAATTTAAGTGCAAAGTGGAGGAACTATTTCGTACAAGAATTTCTTAAATGCGAGATTGAGTTTGATTTTTTCCGGTGGAGTTTGTTTGTTACGGTAAAAATCACCTAACCTTTTATAAATGAGACGAGCTTGAACACTACAGAGCCCGTCTTATTTACAAAAATTATGAGCCCTGGTTCATTTACTAAATGAGCTTCTATAAACAGCTGAGTTTTGGATTTTTTAGCTCAACTCGCGAAATTCACAAGTCTAAAATTGGATTTCGTTTGTAGCCCTACTGGCAGGGTAGCTAACCCTAACCATTCTGCCATTGCAATAACAAACCTTGGTGCTCATCAAATGCATGAAGTACTTGTATAACAACCCGAATTATCAAGCACCACGATATTAAAAAGACCACAATCTATTTTTTATTCCAAAAACTTTACAATTTCCCACTATATCTAAAGTAAATAAACAACAACCCATTCTCGCAGCAACTCAGACAAGCTCGTACCACCGGCACTTAACCTGTAAGCTGGAGTCCAAAAGGATCCCATAAGTGTGTGAGACATAATAACGTGTACAATATAACACTAAAATAACAGCACAACATCAACCACCATGTATAACACTAACCACGAACACATTTCACATAAATAGAACCACATATCCGATCTTTCTTATCTTAGTATATGACGGGTGACAATTGACATACCACCTCACTAGCCTTATCACAGTCCATTGGCCAACTTGTTTTTTGACACAAGATGTTGCCAGTAATATCACAGTGTAAAAACAAAAAGGTGGAACACCTGCAGTAAATATTGGAGCGCGAATATCAATTCCCTTAATCTAATCACCCTGTCACATACCAAACAGTTCCACGACATATAGTCACCGCATATAACACAATCAACAAGAACCTAATATTAATATTGTACAAAAAACATGTATCTCACACTTACCCTCAAATCGCCTTATCAGACCTCATAACAACAAAAACTCATAGCCATATGCTCCTCACGTCTCTGTAAAAACTCATCGAAAACTTATTTGTCCTTGAAAGAAATCCATCGCTCTTGTTTTTATACCCCGTGCTAGGTAAGCTCACAAGGTGTCTAATTAAGACACTTGCCCATCCACCACTTAATTCATTTTCTTGTCATTTACTGATTTACATTTTACACAATAGATGTTTAAGTCTGTGCCTCACAGGGCCGGTTTTGAGATTTTAATGGCCTAAGGCGAACGTGGACAATGAGGCCCTTAATAAAATTTATGACAATAAAATAACAAGTAGTTAAATGATTTTTTCAAAGCCAAATGCATGTATTCGATAAGGAAAAAACCCATACAAATACTAATTTTTGATCATATTTTCTCTTCTTTGATCTCTAATTCATCTTCTTCTATTTTATTGTGTGTTCACAGTTCAGGAGATTAGAGCTGTTAAGCGTAGAATATGCATAAAACTTATGTAGGAACCCACCACATGGGATCATTTTCCAAGGGCTCTACATGAAGACAGTCGTTCGTGATCTGCATGATCTGCATTTTCTTTTTTCTTTTCTTTGATTAAGCAAGTCAGGTTGGGCCCAACCATTGGGTCTGTGTCTCTTAAGTGTAAAATAGGTGGTTTGGGTATTAAAATGGGCCTCTAGTGTTGTTATACCCAAAAAATTAAACATATATAATGGGTACCCAAAATAATAGGAGGCCCTAATTTTTACACATTCTTGGAGGGCTTAAGGCGCCAGCCTCTTGGGCCTTAGCCCAGAGCCGGGCCTGGTGCCTCACATGCACACACCAACGTACAAAGTCGCCCACCAATAACCTTTTTCTCTTTTAATTATTATCTTCATCTTTTAACTTCTCCTCATGTAAAACAAATCCATGTAAAAGACATATAAAAAACACATATACAGTAAATGAATAAATTAAGGAAAATGCACAATGAGATATTAGAACTTGCCCCAGTCCGCAACAATTATTTGGTTCTAATCCAATTCAGAAAAGTCGGGTAAATGAAAGTGGTAAACTTCATTGTTGCAGCACTCAAAATCCATTGCGACCAAATCTCCGCATTTGTTAGCCTTTCGATTGTGGTCTACAAAAATTGAAATATCAAGACGATTTTTGAAATTGTGAATTAAAATATCGTTCGATCATTCTACTTCACAAAAATACTTCTTGTTGTCCAATATTTGAAATTCTCCAATATTTTTTTACTAAGTCTAATATTACCAAACGTTATTATTAATATTCCTTTTGAAAAAAAAAACAAAACTCATGGATGGCGGAGATCAAATTGTTACATAAGCTCAGAAAATAACAAATTGCCATAACAGATAAAGGTTAAGGCCCCGTTTCAGTACACGTTCTTTAAAAATAAGTACTATTTATTTTACATATTCAAACTAAAAAATAATGTAAATGAAAAATAATATTTCAAATTTTTTGCACTGTATTAAAGGTTTCAATGAGATCTATCAAATAAGATCCATATTGATAGAAAAATTATTTGCGTAAGATTTTGAGTTTAAAATTGTCTTATTAAAAAATAAATACTTATTTCCCTTCCAAAAACAAAGAGTTTGTTTATCCGAATGGGAGAGACAATTGGGTCTTGTAACAAGAAGGCAAGAATGAGAATGCAAAAAACTTTTCCTGCCCTAGTTTTGACTTCTCTTCTCCAAAATACAAAACCCAATTTGCCCCAGTTCAGTTGTACAAAAAGGATGATAAAGTACAGGAAAATAAATTTTTCCAGTAATTATCCGTTAGTCACCAGAGAAATTGTAGGATCCACGACTTCGAGTTTTTTCGGTTAAGGATTTAGTTTTAGTTTTAGTTTTAATTTTATTTTCAATCATTACCATATTTCTTTCTCCAATCATTACCCTATTTCTTCAATTATTACTTTTTCATATTTTTCTATCTCTCTCCAATCATTATCCCTATCTTCAATCATTACTCTATTTTTCTTTCTACCCACTACCAAAATTAAACTAAATTAAACTCCCAACCAAACACTACCTTCAACTTTTTTGTTGGAAAATACTTTTCTGCAAAATCCTTGTTCCCTTCCCTTTTCAAAAAGAATTTTTCAAAAAATTCCCCATAAATTTTCTATAGATTCTTCCTACTTTTAACATTTTTCTCTCTATCTCTCTTCACTTATTACCCCTACAATTTTTCAAATTTTTTTTCAAAACACAAACCAAACAAAGCAAGTCTTTCCAAAAGGAAGAAATTCTTGTTTTTCTAAAAGATTTTTTGTTAACAGAATATACACAGGAAAATAAATTTCATTTTTCTTTCCTTTACTTCACCTTATTTCACATTTTTTATTTTTTTACTTTTCTTGAAAACCAATTTTTCACACAACATTTCCGACAACCGAACGGTTTCACCTCACTTCACTTTTTTCACACAACATTTTCGATAACCGAACGAAAAGCATTTGCTGGAATGGATAAGTATTAAGTGTGGTGTGTCAAACAGTTAAATTTTTTTTAAAAATGATGAGGTTGGAAATCGCCGTCTGTGGGAATCGAACCCACGACGGCTGAGCTAAGACGGCTCTCATCATTCGTGGCTGACCCATTCAAAGCAACTCGTTATAGCAGACGATCAAGGACGGCGTCGTTTCACTGCACATAATAAATAGCGATTTACTCGCCGACTCCCTTGGTTTCAACCTCCAGAGAAGCTCTCCTCTTGGGAATTCGTTTCGTTTCGTTTCGTTCGTCTTCGTCCATTAATCTTTGGCTCAAATTCTCCCTGTTCATCGGCACATCCAGTCGTAGTGAAACCCTAGCCTGAGAAGGACCAAACCCACCAAAAGCAGAGGAAAAAAGAGAAGAAGAAGAAGAAGAAGATGTTGAGAGTTACAGGGAGGAGGCTTTCTTCTTCTTCTCTCTCAGGGAGGTCCTCTCACTCATCATCGTTGGCTTTCTTCTCCAGGAACCAGATCAACGGCTCCGATTCACCGTCCGACGGACCCACCAGATCCTTCTCCCCGCGCCACCCATTTGCTCCCAGCTCTGTTGTGCTGGATCAGATCAGAGGTCAGGCCTTTCACCATTTTTTGTTTTCTCTTTTTGGTTACAGGATTCGCATTAGGGTTAGATTTGTTCTCGCCTCTGCATCGATTTATTTCTCTAGTTGATTGATTTGATTTTTTGTTTTATGTGTTCTGATGTGAAAAAAGTGGGGTAATTTTAAGGAAGAGATGTGAATAAAACTGACTTGTTATGATAATTATCTTAAATTTTCATTTCTAACTATTACTAGATTTCAGCTGCAGCTGTGGAGAGAGCTGTCGTGCTTACTGATTCTCTCTCTCTCTCTCTCTTTTTAGGGTTAGATTTGTTTTCTTTTCGTTTCGCCTCTGTGTATCTATTGATTTGTCTAGTTGATTGATTTGATTTTTTTGTACTATGTATTTTAATGTGATAGAAGTGTTATAGATTTAGGGAAGAGATAAAAAAGCTTTTTGTTATGATTATTAAGTTGAACTTTTCATTTTCAAGTTGTAGATTTCAGCTGCTATTGTGGGGAGAGCCTTTTTTTATTTTATTTTACAACTTAGGTTGTTTCGTCCAGCTTTCGCACACCTCGACTAATCTTGAGGGTTCAATCCTACTGCCCACTTGCGAGAGTCCCAATTAAAGCTAGAGCAAAGCTCTCTATGGACTAGACCCCAAGGAGTTGATAGCACCTAAGAACCTAAGAGGTTTTGAAACCTGAGACCTAGGGCTAGGAGGGAGCAAACCCCCCAAGCCCAACCACTTGAGGGGGGAGAGCTGTTGTGCTAATTGGTTCTCTCTTTGTTGCTTTCATTTTTCATGAGTGAGTTCCAACTTCCAACGATAATCAGTTCATCAAGGGAGGAACACCTCTACCTCCCTTTATCCATCATCAAGGGGAGGAACATAGGGGTTCTTAGGGGTCCAGTCAATGTGTCAGTCAAAAAATAGACCTCCATGCTTCATGACTCATCATCAACTCTCCTCTTAATGCCTCTACCTTGCCTCATGCCCAATTCCTGTATCTGTTGATGGCTATAGTTTACTTGGTCTACCCCTTCCTCATATTCGTCGAGAAGTCTGGAGGTCCTTCCACTTTGAAAGCCTTCGAATGCCTAAAACTTTTGATCTCATACATACCCTTCCAAATGTGTGTTATGAGTTTCTTGGTCAATAAGGTAATTCACTATAACTTTGTCTGAAAAGATGTGTGTGCATACGTATATGTTAATCTGGATATTTGGGAAGCAGGAAGATGTAGATTGGAAATAAGAAATGCCTTGTCACGTTGGAGGATAATAGACAAGGTTTGACAATTGTTTTAGATTACACACTTGGCTGGAGACTTCTGGTTCAAAGCAAGTCATAGCAAATATTGCCCATGCCTGAGATTTAGAGATCTTGCTGTTTGACATCCCCACAAATTTTGGATGCTATTGCGCCCATCTATTCCTTATGGTCATGACACATACCCTTTCTCTATCACCTTTTTTTTGACAAGAAAATGACCTTTACCTTTTATTGCTCTTTTTGGGTCGGTAGCATATGCAGGGGTTGTTCGAATCATGTGTTTTTTCCCTACTCTTTAGCTCTCTGTGGAATCTTCAATCAAAGGTGAAAGAGGGTTGTGGAGGTATCATTATCTGCATTGCCAATGATCCTTGGGGTCAACATTAACAAGGTTCAAAGGCAAGGGAGTAAATTGCACATAATGTGCCTATCAATTGCTTGTTTACCTATTTATGTAGCTTTTCCTCAATTTTTCCCCTTGTTGGTGTGCTTGTCCTGTTATTATTGTTTCCATTGTTAGCACTCATAGCAATAATCGTCGGGCTATTAATATTTTTTGCCTCAAAATTTGTATGGTGATAACTTCTTTCTTTGTTTTCTCTCACTAGAAAGTTATAAAAATCATTGATTTTTCCAAATAATATTGAACATTGATATATGGTGCTTATTGTAGTAGCAGATATAAGCTCCCTCTCCATTTCTAGCATAGTGCTGATGGGAGGATTTGATGTTTCCGTTATAATCCTTTTCCCTTCAGTTTTGTCATGGTTAAATGCATTTATATCTGTTTGGTTTGACCGACATGCTTGCAAAAATCCCAAACACCACCCAAATTTTCACGTGAATGAATTAAAATTTTCAGGATATGCTTCTGATTCCCTGGCTACTGCACGCGACAAGGGTATGATCCCAGATGTCCCGGCAACTGTGGCAGCTGTCAAGAACCCCACATCAAAAATCGTGTATGACAACCACAATCATGAGCGTTATCCCCCAGGCGATCCCAGCAAGCGAGCATTTGCCTACTTTGTCCTGACCGGTGGAAGGTTTGTGTATGCTTCCTTGATCCGTCTCCTGGTGCTGAAGTTTGTCCTGAGCATGTCTGCAAGCAAAGATGTACTCGCCCTTGCCTCCATTGAGGTAGACCTCTCCAGCATCGAACCGGGGTCCACTGTTACAGTCAAGTGGCGTGGTAAGCCGGTTTTCATCCGGCGTAGAACTGAGGACGACATCAAGTTGGCCAACAGTGTTGACCTTTCCTCCCTTCGGGACCCCCAGGATGATTCTACTAGAGTTAAGAACCCTGAATGGCTTGTGGTGGTTGGAGTATGCACCCATCTGGGGTGTATCCCCTTGCCAAATGCTGGTGACTTTGGAGGTTGGTTTTGCCCATGCCATGGTTCGCACTATGACATATCTGGAAGGATCCGCAAGGGGCCAGCGCCATACAATCTTGAGGTACCTACTTACGCTTTCTTGGAGGAGAACAAGTTGCTGATTGGATGAGAGGAGGGAGTTTTGATTGTTTCTCCAAACCTCGAGTTGTTTGTCAACAGATTCATTTTCTCTTTTTTTACCAATGAAAGAATGCTTTTCATGACTTTTTTCTTTCCTTTTCATCTGTTGCTGGTTCTAGACAGGTCTATAATGTTATTAATAATGCAACTAGCCTCTTCTTGAGCAGTTTCGACTGTTTTAATGGTACTTGTACTTAATTTGACTTGCCTTTTTGGCTGTTTCGAATTGTGCCTACAGAGTGATGCACATATGACTAGGAAATCCGCCTTTTCCCAAGTTATTTGTAAACTTTCTTGTATTCTATTTGTTCCCAATTTTTTGGGATTGAATTTAACCGACGAATGTCTCGGGTTTCACTCTGTTACATCTTACTTTTCAGTGATTTTTGTTTTCATATGGGTTGTAGTCTTTCAGGAGAACTGTAGGCCTCTCTACATTTGGAAACGAGGTTTCCCTAGGTTATCCAGTATTAGAAATGGAAAGGATGTTGAAATCCTATCAGAAGTTCTGCATATTAATGGGTATGTTTATCCTCATTGTTCCAAACCAGTGACCGCAAGAAGAAAAAACTGAGCTTCTACTTCATTTTCCTTGCTTTCCTTCTATTCGTTCCTGCACAAATTGAAATTTCAGACAAACACAGTTGCCAGTTCGGTTTTTCATCCGGACATAAACAGGAGGGCGTAAGGGTTCGGGGATGTGTAATAATCCGGGAGATATTGTGCAACATAATGTTGTTTAGATGATGAATTGCAAAGTACCCCACCGGAACCTCGGGGGAAATGGAAAAGGTAATCTGACCAGTTACTAGTAACCTAATGTGGTTAGCCTAAGGATTATCACGTAAGCTGGCGCGGACCGTTACATGAATATAACATGGCATAGGATAAATGATTGGATAAAGGGCCGTGACACTGACACATACGGTGCTGGAAATATATGATGCCATAGGAGATCAAGTTTTTTTTTTGGATGGATGGTCAGGGGTGTCCGGGCTACGCGTGCACCTTTTGACTAATGTCCTTTCCGGTTCGATCAAAGGCGTCTCATCCACCATGCTAAAATTAGAGAATTCACAATAAATTATTTTGTTGCAACCTGACCCTGGGTCAATTGTGTGTGGGAGATTTTGCTTTTGTTGGTTGTGCTGAGATTCTGAGCAGTCGAATAGGACGAAAGAAGTTGAAGAACAAGGAAAGAAGAGAGTGGCGTGTCTTTTGTGCTGTGTGCAGAAAGAACAAAAAATTTGTAGGTTTGTATTTGCGAAGTCCAAGAGGAATGGAGGATAGGGGAGGATGTGGGATACATTTTCTGTATGTAAGCCTGGGAAAATTGAAGATTTTGGCAGTTCAAATACTATATCGTAAACATTAAGGTGAAGTTGGATAATGGTTAGGTTTGATTCTGGGTATAAGGAACCATCTAAGTTACTACTAATAACTTGGGTTTAAAAATTTTTGTTTATGTGGTTAGGCTCCAACTAGTTTACTGGGTCAGAAAGGGGATGTTATCGAGCGGCATCCCTGTCAAGCGGTGTCAAGCAGTCAATTTGGGTGTTCATCTCGGCACGGATGTCTTTGATTGAACCTGAGCGGACACAAATCTGAGCCGTCGATTGCTCGGCAAAGAAACGAATTTAGATTGCCGAAAAGAACGGTCGGATCGGCCGCTTGACTAGAAAGTGCCGCTCGGCAGCATCCCAATTCCGAGTTGGACAACTGTGACAAACCCTATACCAAATTGAATTTTACTGAAAATTTTGCAAGCCTAGTCTCCCCTCCCAAATTTACAACAATACTATTAATGAAGGCTCCGTTTGTTTCAATGTAAAATATCTTACAATGTAAAATAGTTTTTCAGAAAACAAACTTCAAAATTTTATTTTTTGGTATTTGATTGTCACTTGAAAATATCTTCAGAAATCAACAAAATAGTGTAGAGAGGGAGGGAGAGCTTAAACAGTGGAGAGATATGAGATTATTAGAATTTGAACATGAGTCAGGACTGAAGATCGAGGAAATTGAGCAGTGAGAATTATAGTAGAAGACAGCGAGTTCATTTCGGAAAAATAACTTACGAAAGATTTAAAGGTAAGTCATTTTCATCCAATTGATGGAAAATGATTTCCTTATTTCTTATACAATCAAACGCCAGCAAATAGGTAAAACATTTTACCAAAAAATATTTTAAGTTTTTCCTCAAATTGTGCTTAGATTTGAATTTACGCATCTGAGTTCATCGAGAAAAAAAATTAGAATGATTAAAACCGAAAAGGTAAAACTTTTTGAATCGTAGAGATGCTAAGGGCAATTTGTGATTTCAAGTCCGTTGCTGTTGATTTCATGTGAATTGGGAAAGGATTTAAAATGCCATGGAAGCTATATGATAACTTTACTAAGGTGTCAGCTCCATTGTTTTGTTTGCCCCCAAATTCAGGGTTGGACTCCGTTTTCTTCCTTGATCGCGGAGTAAAGAAGTTGGATATTCGTATTTCAGTGATAATAAAATTTTTGCTTATCGAAAAAAACAGAAGAAGAAGTTGGATATTGTTTTTTTCCTTAAAACCGTTATGCGTTATCTTGGATGGTTTCGCCTCAGATTTTCGAAGAGATGGCAAAGCTCAAGGAAAAGTTGGCGACGGTTTCGGACAAGTTGGAGCAAGTGTCGGTAAGATGTGATATATTTGGTGCTTCGTTTCTCTAAAGTTTTTGTACGTCTTTGTATGAGTATGCAAATTCGCGATTCAAGGGGATAGGGACTGTGTGAGCATATATCGCTGCCTCAAAACAATTTAACTCTGTGGAGAATCACTTGTGTATTCAATCAGATGCGTCAGACCAATGCTAGAGAGAGGATGAGAAAACAGAGCAGGGAGATTGAAATCAATGGCTCTTCCTCTCCAATCTCGTGTGAGGTAAGTATATTTTTAGAATGGTACCAGATTTTTGTTGGAAAATATTATAGGATATAGGAGTGATATTTTATTTTAAGTGTGCATGAAAATTGATTTATTTTGAAGTTGCATCTTTTCATTGACACTTGTTCGCCGTAAACAGACGCGTCCTTTACGAACAGATGTTCCTTTTTCTTTGGTGACTTTTCGTAGAGTTACCTATTGGCCTATAAATATCTATGCCCTCATTCATTTTCCAGAGGTTGATTTTTCCTTCATTCAAGTCCATTCATATGAGAGAGTTATAAACACAAGATGGTTCGTCAGGCTCTCTAATTGAAGTGCTGCTTTGGAGGGATTCCGATCAAGTAGTGCTGGGAGACATTCGTCCAATGCAAACTGTAACCACCGTAGCGGGGGTGAAATCTATCTTAAGTACAGAGTGTCACACACAAACACTCGTCTTGATCACCAATTTGTTTCTATCAATTTCCAAGTTTTGAGTTCCAATTTTATTGCACTCATATTATGGTTTTATCACAATTAGTAAGCATATTTTTCCAACAATCTTAAGACAGATTTGTGTACGTACTTTTTGAATTTGGAATCTTATGTGCCTGGAAAATTGCTTGTGCATGTTTGAAAGTAATGTTCACGTATGAATTTCCATATAAATGCTCCATTCATGTTTTCAGCATCCGTGTTTGATATTTGATCGTCTGATTCCCTGACAATACTGCTTGAATGAACATGAACCAGACTTCAAACTCAGGGCCGGTCTTGATATTATTGTGGCCTAAGTCGAACTTGTAAAACAGGGGTCCTATTTTTCTTAAAAAAAAAAAATTAAACCTCAAGGAAAACAACAGATGGGGAATAAAAGTTGAGAGTTGCTTGGGCTAAGTATTCAACCTTGAATCTGTTAGATATCAAGACTTAAGCTTACCACTTGGCTAGTTATCTCCTTTTGTAACTGGAAGCCATTAATTAAATATATATTACGTAACTAGGTATAGAGGCCCTAATTTTTGGCCAAATTTCGGGAGCTTAAATCCGCCGCCTTACTCGGCTTAGCTCAGAGCCGGCAGTGTTCAAACTCTTCCAGATGCTTTCATCTATGTGCTCATAGTGTGTTTATATGTGTTATGATCGATTCATGATCGTGATAATATTTAACAGTATGATTCATAATTTGTGAACAGTGGCGGTTCATATTGGTGTCAAACCGTAGCTGTGATTCTGTAGCATGTGACCAATGGAATTGATGATGGAAATGCATCAAAGAAGAGCAAGTGGTCACTTTGGCTGAAAGTTTAGTATTCATAATAAAATCACATTGAATACTTTGGTTGAAATTGTTGAAACCGCGACTGTTAGTGGTAAATGGACCGTGGCCGCTAACAGTGATGGGCGTGCATACACTGGAACCTTTGGTTGAAAGAGTTATTTGTTTTTCCCCTAGGTTTAAATACACCTGTCTACTTAAAAAGGTGTGAGCCTTGGATTAAACCAAAAGGTACATCAGGAGGAGATGTGACCCTTAGATTCAAGCTAAAGAATGTGACCATTGTGTTTAAACAAAGAGATGTGACCTTGCATTTACACCAAGAGACATGACCCTTGGTGAATAAGTCACAAATTTTTATTTTTTATTTTTGACTTTTTGAGAAGTCACTTGGGCCAAGTCTATTAAAAACGCCAAACGTGTAAATTCATGTTTTGGATTTTTTAAAATTCAATTTCAATTAATAGACCTAACGGATTAGGTCACTACATTTGATTTGGTATGGAAAGATTTGGACTATTAAAGTTTCCACAATCTTGAGAGTTTGATAGTTATCAAACAACTACGCTCCACATGATGCTTTTTAAATAAAGTGAAATCGGTTTATATGCTACTAAGAGTATCCAGTGAAATCGGTTTATATGCTACTAATTGCTTGCAAAGAATCTCAATGTAGTGTACCACGTTGCAGGTCTGTAACATCAACCTTTGTCCTTAGAGATTTGAAAGAACAACTGAGGTGGTTGCAGCAACAATCCGACTCTCGATGAAGGACAGCAGTGATGGAGATGATGAGGCAAATTAGTTTTGTATTTGATGGGTTGATTATCAGTTTATAGACCTGAATTTATTTCTAAGTAAAGTTTTTATCAGAAAGGCTCAAGAAAAATATCTCGACATTGGAAGGAAAAATTGACGACATTGTATGGCTTATACAGAGAATAGATGTAGATCATTAAACTTGACATGCATTTGTGGCCCTTTTGTTTTAAAGCATTTGTTGATTAATGTTATGCCTTGGTGGCTCTTTTTGTTTGAAGATACTCTCTTGAATCTCTAGATTCTCTACTCTCTTTCTCTCTATTATATTTACATTTTTGCCACTAAATTCTATGGGAGATGTTCAAAAAATAAATATTTATTTTGATAGAGAGCAAGAATAGAGAGTCGTGTTGAAATTTATTAATGAAAAAGTGAATAGGCAAAGTAGATATTGTCTTCTTCTTTTTTTTTACACTAGGCAAAGTGGAGAGTAATTGATTTAGTCAACGGAAGCAAGAATCTTTATAATAGGTTAAAGCCAAGGGAGGTTAGTGTCAGTTCAGAAAATTCGGGGATGGTCTAGTGAAATCTACCCATAAATCAACCCGATCCTCGATCATGGTCATGTCATAAATTATGAGAACATACTGATGTCATAGTAGTACATGTTAAAAATTTAGTCCATTTTCCTATTAAAAGGCATGTAATTTCAGATCAAAAAATAAATTACTTATGTGTATGATTTTTTGAATTTATTCGCACCAATTTAAAAATCTTGATTAGTTATATAATTTTGTGCGAAAATGCAAAAAATATGAACATAAATATTTTACTTTTTATTTGAGAACGGAGAATAGATGATAAACTCGCAATTTATTTTCTTGAAAAAAAAAGGTAAGGGGAGAAAATTTTCTCAAGTTCATGAAAAAACTAGATGGTCCAATTTGCCCATTAGTTGGTTCTTTCCGGGCTCACATTTACTATCTAAGCTGCTCAAATTTTAGAGTTTAATTTTTGAATGTCTTGAGATAAACGGGTTAAATAGGTTTCGTGTTGAAATTTGTTATGGTCTTAGACAAATATCTGAAATCGTATCAAACTATATCTGATCTTTCGACGTAGTTAATGTCTCTGATGAGTTCAATAATGTGAACGATTTGGATAATCAAAATGAATCAAGAAAGGCCCACAACCAGATAAACTGAAGGGTCCAGTCCATTTTCACGGAATGAACTGGAGAGGAGCTACTCCGGTTAGTAAAACCAACAAGAGGGTTGGTGGCATTAACATACAGAACCAAAACTCGTCACCAACCCCAACTTAATCGGATAAAAAAAAAAAAAAAAAACCCCAACCTAATCCATCCCCAAAAATTTGCCTTCTCCGTTTATTTTCTCTCTCTCAAATCCCATGTCTTCCACCTGCCACCCAGTCAACTGTATCTATCCTACAGCACTTGTCACCTAATCAAAAAAAGAACCCTAATCAAAAAAGCTCTTTTTTTTAATCACCTATCAAATCTTTGTTTTTCTCTCTGCGATCTCATCACCATGGGTTCCATCTCCAAGCTCTCAAATCTAAACCCTACCTACTCACCCTCTACGTTTAATCCCAAATCATGCCAAACCACTGTGTTTTTGATCAAAGGGTTCAATGGAAAAACTGTTTTTGATCAAAGGGTTTCTTCCTCCAGGTTGTCTCTGCGCAATAACCATGCTTCTTGGGGTTCCTTGGCGTAAGTTTCTCAAACATACAAACATAATCAAGATTCTAATTTATCAAATCTCATGATATTTTTATGTTTTTTTTTCTTGGTTTGGTTTTGTGGGTTGGTGAATCTTGATTTAGTTGCTGATTCCTGATAGAAAAATGATTGCTTGATCTTTGTCAAATGCGAACTTATTATGATGGTTTGATGAATGTGTTGTCAAGTTTGCCTATATATCCAATCTCCTTTCACAACCCCTTTGGATGCTAAGAAAGGGCGAGACAGAAAAGGACTTTGAAAAACAATGGAAAAAGCTTTCACATATTGGATAACTAAAAGAGATGAAGAAAAAAGACAAAGGAATGAAGATGAAAGTTGAATCTTTAGTAGTCCATTTTGTTTCTCATCAAATCTAAGTTTCACTTTCACTGAGATTTGGTGAGGAAGTACAAATCTTTCTTTTGTCTTCCTTGACCCTCTTTCCAGCGTTGTTCAATCCTTTGAAGGTGTAAAGTCGGCTAGTCGCAGAGGAGAGATAGATCTTTTATTCTTAGGAGCAAGCTAACGGAACGAACTCTTAGTGATAGGACCTAACGTTATCTATCCTTCTTTTTTTTTTTCGTTTCCCACAATTAGCTCTGATTATTCCATGCTCATGCAGCGATGCTCCAAGGGCATTTACCACCACCCATTAGTGTGGGGTACACACTGTAGGGTGGAAAAGGTCCTGGAGCTTTGCTTGAGGAGCATGAAATAATTTTTCTTAGCTCAGGATACATCCTTTGCAGTGATATCAACTTTATGTTTTTTCTGTTTTGAGCTATGATTTCAGTTGCGGAAGTTAAAATAGAATTTCTGTACACCTTCTCAGTTCAGTAACGTTTTTCTGCTACTTACCAGCAATGTTCTAAAAATCTCTAGGCGTTAGTTGGGTGGAAAAGGGGCGCTAGAGTTGACTAGTTGACCACGTAGGCGGGGACTAGGCGCCAACTAGTCAACTGCCTAATCTAGGGGTTGGATGACCGGCTAGCACCTAGCTGGGGACTAGTCGGTCTAGGCAGCTGACTTTTAAAACACTGGTTAACGAAGGTGCCTGTGCGGGGTTCCAGCGATTGCTACAATGCTACTTACTTCTTGTAAACATCTATGGCATACTTTGTTTTGCTTAGTTCTCGAAAATGATTTGCTAAGATCTAGCATAAGTTCCAAATACGACTGAAGCATAGACCTTGAGGACTGGCTTACTAGTTTGCTCATAGGAGTATCTCCTTGTGCGGCATGTCTATCTTGGCGGTAGAGATATGCATGAGGCTTGTTTCCGACTGACATATCTTGCTTTTTTTGGCACTCTTAGCAGGGATTATGTTTTTTATTTTACCCTATCGTACATATAATCTCAACAGTAAAATGTAGTATCGTCTCATGGGTTGTTACCTGAGGTGGTTTTATGGTTCCTCACTCTTTTTCTTTATGTCAATCCATATTCTTTTGTCTTACCCCTTGTGGTAAAGATGCACCGTTTGTAGTGACAATTAAGTTTTTAAAGTGTCAGATGTTCCAATCGTGATGGAAATGGAAGCCCAACCAAGAGAACAGTTCTTCACGATCTTTACGAGAAAGAAGGGCAGAGCCCATGGTATGATAATTTGTGCCGCCCTGTTACAGATCTGCTTCCATTGATTGCAAGTGGCGTCAGAGGTGTAACCAGCAACCCTGCGGTGATTACACAAATCTCCTTTTGTTTTCTGTTTCTTGCCATGATAGACAAAAGAAAAGGATAAAAACAGAAAGTACACATTCGATTAGTATTTTGCATCCATGAGTTTCAGTTTCATCCAACATGCTTTATTTCTATTGTTGCAGATTTTCCAGAAAGCAATATCAACTTCAAATGCGTACAATGAGCAGTTCAGGTATTGGAGATTATGTAATTAAGTCCTAGTTTGATTGTTGTTAGTGAGTAGCTTATATGATTAGTAACTCCTCCCAATGATCGAGAGGCTTCCTAAGCTGCAGCATAGCTCTTTGCCTCATTTAACTATGATGAACAGAAACTTCCCTGACCTTATCTAAATGCTTAGGAGATTGTAATGATGGAAGGAGATTGTAGCATCAGGTGTCGTTTAACTAGAATGCTTTTATTTGGAATTGAGATTCTGGGCTATGTATGATCAGTTGGAACTGATTGGCTTTTATGGGGTTTAAGTATTTAGAAAATATCTGATGTTTCGCTGGGAAGGTTTCAATTTTAGTCTGACAACTCGGTTGGCTTTGTTTATTGGCACAACTTTTTCAATCTAGATGTGGTCTTGTTCTGGTTATCTGAGTTGCGAAACAAGAATCTCACCACTACAATATGTAACTTAGATGGCTGGCTTTGCAGAGAACTTGTACAAGAAGGAAAAGACATTGAAAGTGCGTATTGGGAACTTGTGGTGAAGGACATTCAAGATGCGTGCGAACTTTTTGAGCCAATCTACAATCAAACAGACGGAGGTGATGGTTATGTTTCTGTTGAAGTTTCTCCCAGACTTGCTGATGATACTGTAGGGACTGTTGAGGCTGCAAAATGGCTTCATAAAGTGGTTGATCGTCCCAATGTCTACATAAAGATTCCTGCCACAGCTGAATGTGTCCCTTCTATCAAGGAAGTTATTTCACTTGGTATTAGCGTGAATGTTACCGTAAGTTGATCCTATGCATCCTTAATTTGGCTAGACTGTCCAACCTTCTAATGGGAAACTATTTGTCGGCCTTTGCCTAGATTGCCTTTTGGCTTGTTGAATGTTTGCTTACCTGATATAATTAGTTAAATGTAAAGAGTGTACTCATCTGTTTCTCTCTTTCTTTCCTTTGGTTTGTTTACTAAATACAATCTCTGTGGCATGACGCATGGTTGGCATTTAGTCACAGGACAGGCAGAAATTTCAAATCTTTTTTTTGGTATTTGCTTAATTGTTTAACTTGGCTTCCTGGGCCTTTAGAAGTTATGGACTAGATACAATCCTAAGTTTTCCCTAAAATCGAAGAGAGGGCTGTGAACGTGCATTACACTGTGTGTTGGGTGAATATGTTTTTGTTAATCTCATCTATCAGCATAGCTAAGCTGAACTAGCATGCTTGGTCCATGGTACAGAGCCTGTTAGGTAAGTTTCATGAGATTAGTCAACGGAGTAGTGTTGTCTTCTTTTTTTGGTGGTGATTTTGGTGTTCATTATAATCAAATAGCTGTATGGTTGGTTATGTGCTTGTGTCTGTATCTTTTTTGTGCTTGAGAAGTATGAAAAAAATGATCTAGTCATTTTTTTTGTGTATTCTAGTTGTAATCTTTTTTGTTGTATATCCGCAGCTCATATTCTCCCTCGCTAGATATGAGGCAGTAATTGATGCTTACTTGGATGGCCTCGAGGCTTCTGGGTTAAGTGACCTCTCTAAAGTTACAAGTGTTGCTTCCTTCTTTGTTAGTCGAGTAGACACACTTGTCGACAAGATGCTTGAGAAGATTGGAACTCCAGAGGCCCTTGATCTCCGAGGAAAGGTAATTAAATACCCAAAAACCTTACCTTTTCCAGACTCCAGAAGAATTGAAAACATGGAACTTGAATATACTCATTTGTGATGGGACATTTTCCTGTTTTAGGCTGCAAATGCTCAAGCAGCTTTGGCATACAAGCTCTACCAGAAGAAATTCTCTGGTCCCAGATGGGAGGCCTTGGTGAAGAAAGGTGCCAAGAAGCAGAGGCTGTTGTGGGCATCCACCAGTGTGAAGAACCCCGCTTATTCTGACACTCTATATGTCACCCCTCTTATTGGACCTGACACGGTGAGCAATATTTTTATAACACCTTTACTCTTCTGCTGGTTAATGCCTGTCCTAGAGGCTGTGAAAGCTATCGGCCTCTCTCTGTTTCATTTAAAATATTTTCCCATTTTCTGAGAAATGACTCATTCAACTAGAGATGGTGGTGGGTGGCGGTGCCAACAGTGGCCGTGTGTGGTGGTTTGCTAGTTGAGTGTGGTGGTGGTGTGGTGGTTTGATAAAATTTAAGCGAGACATGAAGAAAACAGCCATCCTTCTGCAAAAAAGAGAATAGCCACTAAGGAAGGTAGGCCTCCCAAGTCCAAGAGCCTACACCAGTCTTTGCCAAGCAATGAGCAGCTGCATTAGTATTTCTACAAGCACAACTAGGCTTTCAAATCCTAAAATTGTTTTGCATCTCCCGAATATCCTCCACCACTGCTGCAATATCACATTGAACTGGGGTTTTCATCACCCAAACTTGAACCATCCTGGGCAGCCATGGCTTCCACCATTAAAGGGTTGTCATACCTGGAATATGTGCATTTCTTGGTGCCAAAAACTTACCGCATCTATCTCAATTGAATCTAATTTTGGCTGTTGCCTCTTTCTTGTGTAGGTTTCAACCATGCCTGACCAAGCTCTACAAGCATTTATCGACCATGGCGCGGTCTCAAGGACGATCGATTCAAACGTGTCTGAAGCTGAAGGCATATACAGTGCCCTAGAGAAGTTGGGGATTGACTGGGGATACGTTGGCTCTCAGCTTGAACTTGAGGGAGTGGATTCTTTCAAGAAGAGCTTTGACAGCTTGCTTGATAGTCTGCAGGAGAAGGCCAACTCTCTTAAGCTTGTTAGCCAGTAACTCCCCTTGTGTGGTTGGTTTTCTTTTTGGTTTTGCCAATGACAAATTAATAAAGGATATGTGGGAGTCTTCTTCTCCTGTTGTAAAGGTTGTTGAGTGTGCTGTGAGAGGATAATGTTTGAGTGGATTTTTTCAGCTTCTATGCAAGTGAGAACTATTTAATATGGTCCCTCTTTGGTTTTTAGCTCCTTTGGAATGTTTTTGGGTGGTGAAAAATGAGCAGGTGAGTTTTTTGGGCTGTACCGGATACTGGATAGACTACTTCCATATTCGCGTAGTATGTGGATTCCATACTACCTATAGCCATTCTTCCCAACCTTTTTTTGTCTATGCAGTTTTGGTATTTTTATTCATCTTTTCTGAATTTTTAATAGATACGCGTTATATTTTTTTGGATTAATTATCTGCCAAATGGGAGGAGTCTAAAAAACAAAAAATCATGATCAAAAGAAAAAAAAAAGTTAATGAAAAACGAAAAATGTCAAAAATTGTCCTCCCCCTTTTTTTCCTTCTATAGTGTCGTTTTATATGAACTTTTTTCAACTTTGATCTACATTTTTATGTTTTTTTGGTTTTTCATCGAGATGTACATTGAAAAACTAAACAAAAAATGTCGAATTTCATTTTCCTCTAGACTTGGGGAGAATGGGGCATTTGGTGTGGATTAATCCCAAAAAATACAACGAAAAACTAAACATAAATGTCAATTTTCATTTTCCTCTAGAGTTGAATTTCATTTTCCTCTAGACTTGGGGAGAATGGGGCATTTGTGGTTCCACACCAAATACCTGATTTGCCTTGTTATAGGTATGCATGATCTATACGGCATAACTTTCTTCTTATTTTTAGATTTAGTTTCTCCAAAGTGCTAAAAGTTATAAAGGGCCTTCACAATCCTTGTATGCTTGGATTAGTCAGACATGAAAAAATTGAGTCATCACCTTTCTTGCCCATTCACATCCGCATTCAAGCTCCAAAGTGTAAGAAAAAATGTATTGCAGTCCAATAAGTAATCTTTGCATTTCAAATAGCTGGACAATTTTTAAACTTCACGTATGGATGTGATTTTTACACTCTCCTTTTTATTATATTCTTTTTTTTTATTTTAGTGTGTGAAATTACCAAAATGTCGTTAAATATTGTATGAAAATGATTTAATTTGGATAAAACAGAAGGGAAATATTAAAAAGTAGAAGGGTGTTTTGGTAACTTCATGCACTAAAAATAAAATGGAGAGTGTGGTCAGTAAAAAAAAAAAAAAGAGAGTGATTTCTGCACTCCCTTTAACCTATTAACATTAAAGAGTAATAAATGTGTCCCTTCAAAATGCTGAATTCTCCTCTTTGAAAAAAAAATGTTAAATTCTCTAAGGGGCAAAGTTTTGTGAGGGAGGGAGTAAGGCTCCACTCCCCTTTCTTTCTAAACCTTCTTTTTCAAAAAGAAGATGATAACAAATATAACAAAAATAAAAAATATTTTTTTATTTTTTTTGCACCTTTTAAAAGATTTCAATGAAATCTATCAAATAAGATCATATTGGTGGGAAAATTATTGCGTAAATATATAATTTTTAAGCTTGAAATTACATTCTTTTTCAAAAAATACTTTTTTTGAGAATGTGGACGGCACCTAAAAGTATTGAGAAATATACATTTATTGCGATAATCAGAAACGATATGGATCTGGGGAGCCTGTGGTGACTTGGTGTAGTTTTGGGTTGTTTTTGGGTTGCAAAGGATTTTAAAAAAAGAGGCCGAAAGAAAATCTTTGTGGAAAGTTGAGAAAAAATTAAATACTCCAATTTTCAATTTGTTTGAACGGGTGCGAAAATCATATTTTTTTAATCATTTTATTTTAAAGGGTCATAATTAATTTTTGACTTTAGAGCTCTCGTTGGTTAGCCCTAAGAAATATTTAGTTCTATTACTTTCGTAGAGCTAATTAACGAGAGCACTAGAGTCAAAAATTAATTATGACCCTTTAAGATAAAATGATCATATAAATAAGATCTTCGCACCGATTCAAACGGATTGAAAATTGGAGCACTTAATTTTTCAACCATATTTTTTAATATATAAACTACCTAAAGATGGTTTAAAAATTAAGTGCTCTAATTTTTAATTTGTTTGAACCGGTACAAAGATCTTATTTTTATTATCATTTTATTTTGAAGGACCATAATTAATTTTTGAATCTAAAGCTCTCGTTAATTAGTCTTAAAAAAGTAGTAGAACTAAATATTTCTTGGGGCTAACCAACGAGAGTTTTAGAGCCAAAAATTAATTATGACCCTTTAGGATAAAATGATCAGAGAAATAAGATCTTCCATCGGTTTAAACAGATTGAAAATTGGAGCATTTAATTTTTAAACCATCTTTAGGCAGTTTATATATTAAAAAATACGGTTGAAAAATTACGTGCTCCAATTTTCAATCTATTTGAATCGGTGCGAAAATTTTATTTCTGTGATCATTTTATCTTAAAGGGTCATAATTAATTTTTGACTCTAGTGCTCTCGTTAATTAGTTCTAAGAAAGTAATAGAACTAAATATCTCTTAGGGCTAACCAACGAGAGCTTTAGAGCCAAAAATAAATTATGACCCTTTAAGATAAAATGATCAGAGAAATAAGATCTTCGCACCCATTTAATCAGATTGAAAATTGGAGCACTTAATTTTTTCTCAACTTTTCAAAAGATTTTCTTTCGGCGGCTTTTTTTTTAAAACCTTTGCAACCCAAAAACAACCCAAAACTACGTAGTTTTGGGTGACTACACAAGTCACCACAGGCACCCCAGATCCAAACGATACCCGGTAACACATCGTACCATACCAGTGACAAAACCGTATCTATCCGGCGCGGTATGAAGAACCTTGGACAGGGGTATTGAGGTCAATTGAGGGGAAGTCCAGAAACTCCGGGGCCGTTATCTTTCCGCGCGAAACCCTGCCCCACCGTTCTTCCACTCCCTCGAAACCCCTCTCTCTCTCTCTCTCTCTCTCTCTCTCTCCTGTTGGTGGTGTGCGAGACAGAGTAAAGAGCTGAATTTTGGGATGGCGTCAATTTCCGCCGCCGGATCTTTGTCCGTCGGGAAAGTTAACTACTGCGCCAACGTACGTCCCAAGTCGTCTAGATGTTTTTCTGAACCTGCAATGAGAAGAATATTTGGTCGTTCTTCCAATGCATCATCGTCCTCGAGAATTTGCGGTCAGTAACGCCTTCGTAAATGTATTGTCAGTAACTCCGTGTGAATTGTTCGCATAACTCCAGAATAAATCAAAATTCACTTAAATTTGTAAGTAGCCAGTAGATCATATACCCCTCCATCCCAATTTATTTGTTTAATTTTGAGGTTCCAACAAAAGAATTAATTGTAAAGAGTTTTGAGTTTCCAAGGATACGGTTTTTTTTTTGTTTGACATTAAATGATGGTGCACAACTGCACATTCTCCCGATGCATACTTTTTCAAAAAAGGAGGAGCATTAAAGGAATCTTTTTAGGTCAACTAAACACATTTTGCGACATGAAAAATTCAAAAAGTAAGACAAACAAATTGGTGCGGAGTGAATACTATATAGTGTTTTGTATACGAATCTTATTTTGTACAATTTTGTCGCTCACAAGCTGAAATCCTGCGGCTTATTAGTTACGTTTCTTTTCATTTGAATTGAATACAATGAGCACACAATTAACTTAGTTTTTTTTTTTTTCTTGGTGTTGAAAGATGCAAATTTCTCGTCCTCCTCATCGGCAGGTTGCAGAGCGGTTCTTGATCGAAGAGAGGTTGTTCTGGTGTTATCATCGGTTGGGTTGTTAGCACCTGTGCTCTGGAACTCTTGGTCGAAGGAGGGTGCAGCTGCGGCCTCTGAATTTGCTGATAGTAATTTGCATACAGTCCATGTTTTTCGTTATTATATATCTTTGGAGTAGTGTTTGGTTTGATGGAATATCATCGGTAGGGAATGAAATGATCATTCATTGGCTTCCTATTGGGATCGCTACTCACATAAGTTTCGTGAATGACGATTCCATTTGTAATTTACATTTTCCCATTTCTTTTAAGTGGACCATATGATGGACTGAAAATTCCAAGGGAATGATTAGTCCGTCCAGTTTCCTTGCAGTGAACCAAACTGCCTTAAATTTAATAAATCTGTTTCATTTGCCCTGGAATTTTGTAGTCTCCGACTCTCCATGGTTCCATCGTGGGTGTTTGAATTTTAATATGCTGCAAAATTTCTCTATCTTTCCTTTGCAAGGAATTGAAAGATATTGGGATCATCCCAATCTTTTGGCATGCATTTGCTTGTCTCGTTAATTTTTGTCTTTTGACTTGTGCACGTTTGGCCTGGTTGTTTGGCAATTTAGTTGCATCTTGTACCTTCCCTTGTGTGCATGGTGCCAATGTTAGGAAGCTGGGTTTATTTTTTTATGCTCTATACCTATAAATTTAGCATCAAGATGGTTTTGTAGATTGGATGACCCCAATGGTTTTGAGAATCAATCTTGCAACTCCTCTATTTTGCATTGTATTTTAAACTTAGGCACTTGCATTGACTTTTCCATTAACTATAGTGTACCTGTGAGTGGGGGGAATCTAGGTGAATTCTAATCTAGTACCTATGGGAGTCAACACCATACGTACTGTTGTTTGCTCGTACCTGCAAAATTTCGTCCTTCAGGTCGTTATATATGCAGCTATTAGATGACTAGCTGATTAAAATATGCAACTTATATTTGGCACTTTTGTTTTTGTCATGCACTACAGTGCCAGCAATTAGGGGGAAGGATTATGGCAAGACAAAGATGCGGTACCCAGATTACACTGAAACAGAATCAGGTCTCCAATATAAGGTCACCTATTGGGATGGACATTTGTGAAACTTACATTCTGATGATATTATTACATGGTTGTGTTCTAATCATGTTGTAACTCCAAACTATAAAAAGAGTGCAGGACTTGCGAGTAGGAAGTGGCCCCACACCAAAGGTTGGAGAGACGGTAGTGGTAAGCTAAAAATATTTGTGTGCATGGGTTTCCAAATAGGAACTTTTTAGTTGAACACATTTGAAAGAAGATAAGGTGCATGAAATGAAGATAGAATGAAACCAGATTGGAATGAATTTGTTCCTTTGTTGTTGTTACTGTTTCTGCTGAAATAAGAAACTCTCAAGTCTCAACCAAAAGGAAAAAGGAGCCTGAAGCCTCCCCAAAACCCCTTGATATAATCTCTGAAGTTTTTTTTGGATCATGGACTTACGGACTCGGAGGGATCTATGAATGGAAAGGAAAAAGTAAAGAAAAAAAGAAGAAGATGATGAATGTAAGATGCTGATTTTTTCCCCTTGGTTTTCATTTCCCTCGGTAAATCTCTCCAAAAATCCTGGATTCAGACTTTCCATTTCTAGATTGCTGCATTGAATATTATGCGGTCCTTTTAATTTTATGCAAATTGGGAAAGTCTGATAGAAGCCTTGATACTTTGCCTTTCAAAGGGTTGATTGTGAACATGATAGCTTAGGCAGAGCTGGATTTGAGCTACAAAGTAGATGAGGAAGGGAATAACGTTTGTAGAAACTTCTGTAAATACTCCTTGGCTACTTTCGTTCATATTTGTTGAGTGTGAGGATCAATCATATTTTGTGACCCTCGTCTGGATCACCGTGAGATTGGTCTGGACCACCGCGAACACGATTGAAGAATTGAAGCTTATGGAAATCTGGTCTGGACCACGGTGAAGTTGGTCCGGACGTCAGTGACACTGGTCCGGACAACCGGGCACGCGGAATTACGTGAGATGTGCATTTTTTTAGAGTTTTCTAATGTCCTAGTTTGCTTGGACTATAAAAACAAAGCTAGGGCTGCCTCCTATTGTAACTCTTTCGTACTTTCATCATAGTGAAACACCCCAGCATCCAGTGGAGTACGATTAAGCTATCAACTTAAGTCGAAACCACATAAATCTCTGTGTCTTGTTCTTTTTCTTGCTTGTGATTGTTTTCTGTTCTTGGTTTGTTCTTCAATTGTGTGTGTTTGCTTGTGGTTTAGACTTTCGAATCCCCAACAATATTCACATTGAAGGAAAATATAAGCTATCTTTGAACTATGAATGCATTTTAGGTTGACTGGGATGGCTACACCATAGGATACTATGGCCGTATATTCGAAGCTCGAAACAAGACTAAGGGTGGTTCCTTTGAGGTAGTGTGCTTGTCCTTTTATGAACACATCGTTCTGCGCTACTTGGTCTTAGAGTTGTGTGTTTGTTACTACTATGCAGGGGGAAGACAAGGAGTTTTACAAATTTCAAGTAGGATCTCAACAGGTGAATAGGAAAATTACTTCCATTTCTCCCTTTTTAGCTCTCTTTGTTCAGCTACCAATATTATTTTCTGCTATCCATCTTGGTTTGCATTTATGCCTTGTTTATGTCACATCTTGGTTTATATTGTAGTGATCTCAACAGGGTAGAGTTTTTGATGCATTTCCAATTTTCCTTCCATCACTTCCTTTGGAAGATGGTCACTAGCAACGTTGATGTCATGAACTATGCTACATGGAATTGGCCCTTCCCCAAGTTTTGAAAATTTCCTTTTGGCCAATATTTTATGGATGTTTCTACAGTATGTAATGGGACTACCCAGAATTATTTACGTATTAGTACATGATAGCTTCAGTTCTGTTGATTTTATTTTATATAAATTTAGAGGATGCCATTAACTTGGGTCATAATCTTGGAAGTCACCATGGAGGCTTCTCATGGTATGCAAATTGTTTTGCATTATGTTCAGGTAATACCAGCTTTTGAGGAAGCTATTGCAGGCATGGCTTTGGGTGGCATTAGAAGGTGCTGTATTTGCCTTTTGTCCAATTCTGTGGTATGGATCTTTGAGAAGTTTATCCAAGTAACAATGTGATTCAAAACAAATACACAGATGCATAATCTGTTTATGATGGTGGAACATGAATTTTACTAGCTCCTACTTGGTAGGATGACATAATATGTTTATGTATCGGGTTTGGGTATGTGTGTAAGTGTCTGATTCATCTGAATTCTATCTCGAGGACACAGGGACACACTAAAATACTGAAATTTAGTAGTATATTTCATTTAGTTTCTTGGATAAATAGTGTTTACAAAATGTCTTAGGACATTCCATGCATAATTGATGGTAAGTTCAAATTACAAAATAGGCTTGCTAGGTGAATGTCGCACTAAATTTGTCAATCTTGGATCTATATTGGTATCCGAGTGTCTAACACAGTATTTATGCATTCGGCAGGATCCATGTAGCATAGGTTCTTGTCAATCCTGGTTCACCAATTGGTGCCTCTTTTTTTTTTTTTGGCTTTTGTGGAGTTGTCTTGGGGAAATCATAATTGCCATGTACCATTCTAGGATCTATTTTTCAGTTCACACAAGACACTTTCGGTACTTTATTTCCCCTTCTTACCCCAAGTCAAGATTGGAGCCTGATTGGAAGAATGGCAAATTGGTATTTTTCTTGACAGTATCTGTTATGTAGGATGACATTTTATGGTTTACTGGGTGATGTTTCAGGATCGTAGTGCCTCCAGAATTGGGGTATCCTGATAATGACTACAACAAGAGTGGGCCAAGACCAACAACATTTTCGGTAAGTTTTGTTCCTTGTTTTTCCTGGTGATGAACATGCTTTACGTAACTTCTTAGTGAAGGTGCTCATTTTGTTTTACAGGGACAAAGGGCCTTGGATTTTGTGTTGCGAAACCAAGGATTGATAGACAAAACTCTTCTGTTTGACATTGAGCTCCTGAAGATCATACCAAACTAATTACTGTCATTTCATCTTGCATTAGAGGGCATCACCTTCTTTTTTGAGGGACTTCGAGTCAGTGACTATGAAAATCTTGCCAGACCGAAAGAAGCTTTAGGTTTGCCTTTCAATTTCTCTCATTTTGTTTCGTTCAGGAGCGGGAAATATCAAGGGAGCTTTACCATCTTTGTTAATCTTAATGTGTATATGTGATTAAGTTTCTCTCTCCTTAACACACACATGTCTAACAGTATCGTCATATGTACAATTGTATCTACAGATCAACAGATGGATTTACTGATGTACATTTGGAATAGAGATATATAAAGACTGGTATGTAGTGCCTCAATGTAGCCTGAGCACTCTCTCACTGGGTGTCCCACTTCTAAGTTTTTTACCGATAAAGAAAAAGCCCCGTAATCGTCAGTCTTCTCAATCCTAGTACCTACACTGGTCAATAAAACTTAACACTGCGAGTGATACAAGAATCCGAAAACTCACTGGGCATCTTCTAATGTCTTTTATGTTGGTCAAGTTGGTATGCCCAGGTGGCAGAATCTCATTGGGCTCTTTCATTTTGTACATTTTAAACTCTACTCTATCTTCTGCAAGTTCATGTTTGAGCTGAATGGCAAAGAACTCTTGTTTCTGAGTGCTTGGTGTTATTAAGGAAATTAAACAAAACAGTGTGTTTTGAACCGACAGTCATGTTGATCTTAGGCTTTCCATGATTTTGCCTTTGTGAAGGGTGGAAAATGGAACAACTGTTATCACACAGAATTGGTTAATAGATATAGTTGTCTGAATTGTGAACACATTATGGCAGCTGAGTATTTGGATTGTGAAAACATGGTAGCTGTGAGTTTTAGATTGCATGGTTGGAATTAGGTTGGATTGATTAGAGTAATTCAAAGGATAGAGAGCTATCACGAAGCTCAAAAGAGTTGGGATCCTAGCGTCCCTTTCTGGATAGAATATTGATAAGCACTATCGAAAGTGCAACCCCAGAACAGGGTAGGTAAGAATGGCCAATAGCTTGAGTTTGGCTAAAGCTAGTGTGTTCGATTTGCATTTCTCTTGCTTTACCTAGTTTTTTTTGAAAAACATCAATCTATTACACAATGGAGAAGCTCGAAGGCAATACAGATTACATCACAAAATACAGGATTGTACCAAAACTAACACAAGCTAGACGCGAGTACATGCCAAAAGGACACCACTACTCTTGACACCCCTACCAGAGCAGGCCTGCAACTTGGTTACAGGACTAGGAGCCAGTCGTCAAAAATAATTGTAGATGTCCCAATGGACTACTGTCCAATCCCAAAGATACGCTTAAGATACAATCTGGTCGGGGATGATGTCCAGAAAGAGCTCAAAAACACTAGCACACCCGCATCCGAAAAGAACGACAACACTAGTGAACCACCATCGTCGACGACCCCACTGACACCGGTAGGACCACACCGGTGCGAGCATTGCTGACACTTCAGGCTCCGGCACGCGACTGTCGGCAGCACGACGAGCTCACATAATCGTGGCAGAGCACCGGACACAACACCTGAACACCAAAACCTTCAACTACAACCCAATCGCGCACCAAAACCGCCGGCACAACCCAGACACGCAAAAAGGCATAACAACAACTGAAAACTCTGGCCAACACCAAACCCTTACCTAAATTTATTTGCCCACCACCAACACCCACTGGATCTAGAAGCCTAGACCAGTACAGATCGGACCGGGGAGACCGACTGGTAGAAACCAAGCCAAACGGCTGGTAAAGAAGAGAAAAAAGCAAAACCCTAACTCCAAACCTCACCTTATTACCACATCAACGTCCGCCGCTTGCCGGACCACCACTCACCGTCTTCTAGCTCCGGTCTAAACCAGCATCGCCGAACAACAAGGACGGGAAACCGTCACGAAGGCCGGACCACCAGCTAGAAAACGGAAGGTAAAAGGAACGGAAGGGGGGAAGCGGGGAGGAACAAAAAATTGGGGGGGGTGGCGCCCTTCTCCTGATCACATCTGGTTCTTTTTTTGTCTCTCTCTCTCTAGTTTCCTCTGTACGGTGATGAGAGGTTAGGCTACCAATTGCTTGATTTCCTTTACCTAGTTTGCTCCGAAAAATCTTCAAAAGCAGCTTATACTAGACAAGCTATTTTATTTCTTCTACATTAGACAACAATTAGTACTCATACCCCCAATGATTGAGGACAACATGAGTTCTGTTGACATTGTACACAACAATTAGACAACAATGGAAGCCCAACAACTTTCTGATGTGATTGAGAAGCAGCGGGGCATGGAACGGAGTTTAATTTATCGCCATAGGAGGTCACCAAGTCTAATAATGGGCTAACGTCTTACATGAAGTCTTCTCTGTGTAAAATATCAGGACAAATAAAAAAGAACGTAATTCCCCCTTCTGTTTAGAAACCTTGAGCGCAGGCCACAAATCATACTTCTGGCTCTTGGGGCTGGTGCCATCACGTATTGGTGGTTGTAAAGTTGTTCGGTGTATCTGTGCCGCTGAGGCACTGATTGCAATGGAACTCTTGGCTGTTCTGCTGGGATGCCGCGTTGAAAGCCTCAGATTACCCTCGAAAAGAATTTCTGCTTCATTACCAGGATAATGAAGCAACTTGTGAGGTTTCAGGTACAGTATGTGAAAGTGGTACTGGACCGACTAAGTTGCCCTCTACAAAAAGTTGCCAATATGCTTTAAGAACGTCACACCAGAATGGAAACCAAGTACTATATCCCAAATATGAATGGCTCGGAGAATAAAAACCAAATCAAGTTGCGCAAAATTACCAACATCATGAATAAAGGATGGATATAAGATATCGCAATTCAGAAAGAACATTGCCAGAGATTTCGGGCACAAATAGAGTAGAGTCAAAAGTGAAAACACAAACTAAACAACAACGAAATTGAAAACCGATACCTAAGAGAACAAGTGTTCAATTTAAACTTGCCTCACGCATGGTGATAGTAAAGCAAGGTTGTTTCCCACTCGGCGCTTGTACAGCACCATAACCTTTCCTTTCACAACCACGACTATGGCATTCCAGTCAATCTCTGGAAAAGGGGAGACCAGTTTCAGCTCAAAGTTCCTCAGCAAATTTGCAGGTAAGCAAACGGCTCCCCTAGACACCCGTGCCTGCCACCACCAAAAGAAATGTACGAAGATGCCCCAGCTACTTTGTCTTCTTCTCAACCGGGAGCAAATCTGTCAGGGTGAAATGTGTCTGGATCGTTGTAAATATGAGGGAGACAATTAGCGAAAGCAGGCGATGTGGCAATTTGAGGCCCTTAATGTGGCCCTTCGGTCTATAATCTGGTTAAGCTAAAAACGTTTGTATTGATTCCGTTGAAGAGCGCTTTGATTCCCAAGCATTCCATTGAAGACATGATGCATAAACTAATTTCATTGAAGACTTGTAATATGGAGCAATAGAAGATAAAGAAATCGCTAAATTTCTCATAATTTTAATTTAGCGAAGGTTAAAAATTTTGTTTGTGATGTCATGATTGCGAAATGTAACACATCATAAAAAACATACAATTTTCAACAAAATTGTCTGAGTTTTATCGAGTTCCAGCAAAATTTATTAATGATCCAACGGTCCAACATCCTCTAATTCTGACGCGGCTAGTATTCAAATGATTTGTGGATACTAATGATCGGTTACATGATTTGTGGATTTACTTAGAGTTTGGAAAATAGAGAAGTTGGCGATTTAGTGTTACGGTTCAAGTGTGTGGGAGATTACCGATTAGGGTTAAGGAAGAAATGAACAAGTGTGGAATGAGCCAAGTGTGGGTTTGCTGTGGTATATATACGTAAGGGCAAAATGATCTTTTCATTCTTTTCGTCTAACGGTGATAGGTCCTCTAGCTAGATAAAAACTTTAATGAGGGGGCTGGCTGGGTGTGTCCGTAGTAGGTGAAATTCGTAGAGGGAGTGACTGAGAAAAAGAGGTATACTCTTTTTTTGGGTAAAAAAAGAGAGAGGGTATACTTGGAAGAGTGTCTAGGTAATTAATTCTTAATGAACCTTTTACTCAAATTGTGCTTTAGATTTGAGTTTTCCCATTAGAATGATTAAATATTAACTGAAATTTTTGGCAAAATTTTGAGTGAAAGTATGAGTAAAAAGATCAGTTGACAGCCGCAAATTAGTAGATGGTACAGGGGGTGCAACTGTTAAAAAATATAATTTAAGGGAGTGTCTCTGAAATGTTATCAAAGTTATTAATAGGGGTGTAAGTGAAAATTCCCCTACGTTTTACATGCATATATAGCCCTACAGCCGCATGCAAATGGACGAGAGAGAGAGAGAGAGAGAGGAATGGAAATTGTAACCTCCGAAATGAAGAATCTGTCCATTGACGAGGAATTCATCCTCTCCTCCTCCTCGGACAACGACGACAACGACTGTGAAGAACTCACTGAGGTCCTCTCCTCCTCCTCCGACAACGACTATGAAGAACTCACTGAGGTACGCATGCAACCCTTTCTCTCTCTCTCTCTCTCTCTCTCTCTCTCTCTCTCTCTCTCTCTCAATGTCTGTACTTATGGCTGATCGATGTTGATTTATTTATCGGTTAGCATTATGTATTGTTGACTGTCGGGACGGAATTTTTGGAGAATCTGGTTAGTCAAAGTATGAATGGATGTGGTCTATCAATTAACAAATATCAATGCTTTTCAAAACCCTAAGGCGTTGTTAATTTGGACAAAAGGAATTTGAGGAGGGGTGTTTGTATAGGAAAAATAAAATAATCTGTTCGATCTAGCTTTTGTTTGTTTTGTATTGAACTTTAAATCTGTGCATGATTATTTTTGTATCGAATTACGTTGTGTGCTTAATTTTGTCTTCCAAACACAGGAGGAACATGCAAGAATTGACGCGTTAATAAACTCGTCGAGAGAGGAGATGATGCTTAGCGATTAGTGGCTGATATATGCTTGAGAAAGAGTGGATGGATCTTAATTAAGAGAGAGTATGGGAAACTAGATCTAGTTCCTTTCATACGGAAAGCCTCCGGTAAGATGCTTTCATTTGTTTTTCTAAAGCTCGCGATCTAGCCCGTTTGAAAATCGTGAGCCCGTTTCAAAGGCAATTGGCGGCATGTATCTGTTTATGTTAACGGCAATATCCATGGTTGAGTTGGAGTGACAGTAGCTCTCTCTCCCTACCGAAGCCCCAAAACAAACCATGACGATGTAACTCTCTCTCTCTCCACCCACAAATTCAGCCATTTCTCTCCCTTCATAAATGTATATTATCTATGTGTATTTAGAATTTTAGAGAGAACATAGTAGAACAAAGAGAAAATGAAACTTAAGCTCCAATTGAACCGCGTTTCAGGCAAGGATCGTGGTTCCAGTAACCCATGGTTTGAAAATTTATTAGCCTTTGGGAACCTAATTAGAGCCCATTTATACATGGGTTTATACAGTTTGGCCCGATTACAACCTACTAAATAAATTGGAGGGTGGGGGCGTGTAAATGGAGGTTGGGTCCGTCAGGGTTTAGATTGCCTCCTCTACTTTTGTTGTTAGAAAAAAAAAGACAAATCTACCTGAGTTTATGAACCAACAAACCCTTACAATTGACCCGTGATCCGCCGCGGCATCGCCATACATTGCAAAGTCACAAGCTCTTCCTTGGAAAAGAACTCTTCTTAAATCGACAACTAAAATACCATGTTTCGCATGAGCATGCCTGGCGGAAAATAGAACACTCGAAAAATCCTGGAAAGGATGCAAGAGGGCATCAAGGCAAACATCCACCTTTTCCCATCCTTCACCCTTCTCTATTTGTTTTTATGTTGCAAATATAAATTTACTCCATATTTGAAGTGATCATTAACCTGAAGTAAACCATAATGCTTACCCATGCAACTTTCCACCAGCATTTCCTGTAACTGTGAAAACCGCAAAGGTAAACTTTTTGAATAGTAGAGATGCTAAGGGTAATTTGTGATTTCACGTTCGTAAATGTTGATCGATTTCATGTAAATTGGGAAAGGATTTTAAATGCCATGGAAGCAATATGATAATTTTACTAAGGTGGTCAGCTCTATTGTTTTGTTTGTTTTTTGTCGGCGCTCGAGTCCATTTTCTTCCTTGATTTTTTTTTTTATCGGCAAAAATGAATTTTATTAAAAAACGGGGAAAGGGGAAGGGAATCCAATAAACAGTTGGATAATACACCACAGGGCAAAGCCAATAACACCTAAAGGTCTACAAATGTCCACATCAAATAATACAAAAAAGCTCAACCTATCACCCAAATAAATCAAGGAAAGTCCAAACACCTAAATCCGGCTGAAGCCTCGACCGGCTCACCCAAACCATCCCACAAAACCCTAACTACACCGGCAGCCACTATTGTACAAACCACCAGACCCCAGCCTCGCTGTTAAGCCAAGCCGACCTCTCCTAGATGTAGAGACCGGCGGCGGGAACTAGCCTACGAGAGTGAAAGCTGAGGCAATCAAGGCCTGAGGGGAGCCACCACCACCAGCAACCAAAACTCCGAACAATCCCCTGCAAAAAACAGTCTTCATCAATGAGATCACCATCCCAGAATGACGAAATGCCAGCCCCACGCCCGATTGAGAGCTCGAAAGGCCGCCGACTGGACTTCGGCACACAAAAGACAACCAAAGCAACACAACCATGGGAGCTACATCCACCTCACCACCACCGGCCTGGAAACATCACAGATCGAAACTGCCATCATCATCGATCGATTTTGAAATGGAAGAGAGCCTCAACGAAATCCAGTTTGCCAACCAGATATGAAAGACCTGCAAAAAAATTAGAAAACAGCAAAAAAAAAACACAAAACTCGCTTCCAAACTTCACACCAGATCATGCACCCCACACCACAACTGCCGACTGCCAGCACAACGCCTGAAGCACCCGAAGCCGCTAGGCACACCGGAGGAGCCAAGAAACCTCCGGCCGGGGGCAAAGGGACGCGGGTCACCATTGCCACACCCTCCCACACGGCGGAGGGCGGAGTCCGGACCCAGATAGATCCGAAGGCAAGCCGCCCGGCGAAGGGCGGAAAGCCAGAGACCAAATCGATGAGGCAGGAAGCGGAGAGGGAAGAGGCACGAGCAGAGAGAAGAGAGGAAGAGAGGAGAGGCCCGGGGGGGAGGAGGAGGAGGAGGAGGAGGAGGAGGAGGGCGGTGGCGGCTCCCCCCCCAGGCGAGAAAACACCCTAGGCGGCTGAAACAAGTCTTAGAGAGAGAGAGGACTATGTGTTATCTTAGATGACTTTGCTTCGTATTTTCATAGAGATGGCGAGGATCGAGCAAAAGATGGCAACGGTTTCAGAAAAGAAGGAGCAAGTGTTGGTAAGATGTGATATATTTGGTGCTTCGTTTCTCTAAAGTTTTTGTACGTCTATGTACGAGTATGCATATTCGCACTGCAAGGGGATATCGACAGTGTGAGCATATATAGCTGCCTCAAAACAATTTAATTCTGTGGTGAATCACTTGTATTCTTTCAATGCGTCAGGCCAATGCTGGAGAGAGGATGACAATGCTGTGTAAACGCCCCTGATGCACTTCATATTTTGAAGGAGACATCTTTCCATTTCGTACAAGTACTCGAGTACTTTTGATGATCTATCTCCTTGTGAATTTTATGGCTTTTCTTGTAAATTATGCCCTACTATTTTTTTTTCCCTGATGAACTCGAGCGTTTGTGGAATGCAGTAAAGCCCCACCAGTTAGTTAGGCCAATGGATTTCTTTTCTGGTATGTACTTTGCATGCTCGTGTGTGTGTGAGGATTACACATTGGAATGAGTTCTGAATTTTTTCTGTTTGAATGGCCGAAGTACAAATTTTGAGAGCAATGAGTGGTAGTGCACGGTAGTGTAAAATCGAACAAGATTTAGCAACTTCCATTTGGGGCAGTGGTCTATGGCGGCGTAGGGATATGCTCAGGTGCCGGATCTCAACCGTTTGTGAGGGCCGGTTTGGCGGTTTCTTGGCTGGCTTGACTTGGGGTCTGGTATCTCGCGGGAATCGTAGCGGTGCGGGCTACTGGTGCCATCGTCTTGAGGGGTCTGTACTCTGAACACAGGCACGACGGTCGTCTTGGGTAGTGGCTGGTTGCACGACGGTCGTCTTGGGTAGTGGCTGGTTGCTGCTAGTGGTTGAGGTGGCGGTGGCTGGGCTTTCGGGTTGGTGGCGGTGACTGGTTTGCTTTACTAGGGTCAGGTTTTGAGCTGAATGGCAAAGAACTCTTGTTTTTGAATGCTAGATGTTATCAAGATAATCAAACAAGACTTTATGTTTTGAGCTGATAGACAGCGTGATCTTAGGCTTTCCGTGATTTTGCCTTCGCGACAGTAGCCTTCTCAAAGGTGGAATATGAAACAACTGTGATCACACAAAATTGGTTAATGCAGTGGTCTGAGTTGTGAAAACATTGTAGCAGTTGAATATTAGGATTGTGAAAACATGCAAGGTAGCTGCGAGTATTAGTAGATTGCATGGCCTGTATACATCGTAAAGGTCGGGCTTTGCAGATCAGTAGATTGATGGCACATTCGAATTGAAAGTACCCGTCTCGTCTTACACTCGAAATTTCTGTGTGTGATAGAAACCTTGAGTGCAGGCCACAAATCATACTTCTGGCTCTTGGAGCCATTGCCATCACGTATCGGTTGCCGTGAAGTCGTTAGGCGTATCTGTGCCACTGATTGCAATGGAACTCTTGGCTGTTCTGCTGGGCCGCGTTCAAAGCCTTAGATTACCCTTCAAAAGAATTTCTGCTTCATTACAAATTTACCAGGATGATGAAGCAGCTTGTGAGGTTTCAGGTACAGTATGTGAAAATGGTACTGGACCTACTAAAAGTTGCCCTCTACAACAACTTGCCAATTTGCTTTAAGAACATCACTTCCGAATGGAAACCAAGTACCATACAAATGTGAATGGCTTGGAGAATAAAAACCAAATCAAGGTGCACAAAATTACCAACATCATGAAAAAAGGACGGTTATAAGATATCACAATTCAGAAAGAACATTGCTAAAGACTTTAGGCACAAATAGAGTAGAGTCAAAAGTGAAAACACAAACTAGAACAACAAAAAAAAATTGAAAACCGATACCTAAGAGAACAAGTGTGCAATTTAAACTTGCCTCACCCATGTAGATAGTGAACCAAGGTTTCCCGCTCACAGTTAGTTAATAGGAAGTTCACGGCGCTTGTACCGCACCATAACCTTTCCTTTCACACCCACGACCATGGCATTCCAGTCAATCTCTGGAAAAGGTGAGACCAGTTCCAGCTCAAAGTTCCTCAGCAAATGGCTCCAAATCGCCTTTATTTGCAGATAAGCAAACGGCTCCCCTAGACACCCATGTCTGCCACCACCAAAAGCGATGTACGAAAACGCCCCAGCTACTTTGTCTTCTTCTCTACCGGGAGCAAATCTGTCAGGGTCAAACGTGTCTGGATCCTTGTAAATATGAGGGAGACGATTAGCGAAAGCAGGTGATGTGGCAACAATGTGGCCCTTTGGTATATCATACTCCTTCCCTTCCCTAGTTTTCACACTGAAGTCACTGTGGGAGGTACGCAAAAGCAGTATCAGAGGAGGGTGGAGTCTCAATGCTTCCTTGATACACCTATACAATACGTCCATCTCAGACAAGATATCGTGATCGACATTGTTCCCATGTTTTTTCATCAGATTCTTCTGCTCATCCAACACAGATGACATGTACTTCTTATTACTAAGGAGGTAGGCCCCGGTCCAGGTGGACGTGATGGAACTGGTGTGCTGCCCAGCAAAGAGCGCAGCAATTAGCAATCCAGTGACCTCAGACTCAGTAGTTTGGCGACCGTCTTTGTACTTTGAGTCCATGAAGGACTGCAACATGTCGTTCTCTGATTTGCCGGTGCGTTTGCGTGCGGCTATGATTTTTGCAAAGATATCCGCAAGCTTCTGGCGGGCCTGGTCACGGCGGCGGTGGGCTGGGATGGGGAGGTAGGGGAATATAACACTAATGGGGAGCATCCCACTGTCTAGATCATGGAAGAGAGCAGACACGTCTTCAAAGAGCTTATTTCGTACTTCCTCACCAAGTAGACATCTACTTGCTGTCAAGATGATTAGATGCTCCAACTCGTATTTTAAGTCCACCTCACCACTATCTCCCCATTTTGAGAAGTATTCCTGCGCAGTTTCAGCTCACGTTAATACGATGACCAAAGGGTCTGCAATCTTTTACGGATTAACAAAGGAAGAAGCCAATAATTTTGGGAACATCATTTTAAAGATATATGATTTAAGGAGGCACTTCTCTCAAAATAATTGAGTATAGTAGGTACTAACATCAAATGAATTCAATCACATGAAAAGAATGCCTTTGTCCTGAGGATTGCTAAGCAGGGTGGTAATATAGACAAAGCTACTCAAGCTTGGATACAAATCAGTTCAGTTATTGGTTCACTTGCTAGTTGCTCTAAACCAGAAGATTGATGTACCATATATTTGGCACATTAAATTTACAGGAAACAACAAAAAAAACAGAACAAGAGCAAGAGCATAGCCTTGACCCCAGAGTACAGATGAAGAGCAAAAGAAAGGAAATAACACCTGAGACTAGAAAACAAGCTAAAGCAAATAGGCCGCAAAACATAAAGACAGAGGAATATAACCTGCCAACACGCTGTAAACATGTCAACGTTATCCTAGAAATCAAGCCATAAAAAAAAAGAAAAAGAAAAAAGGAAAATAATATTGGCACTCCAAAAATTGACGCAGGCACTCCAAAATCAGTATAACTCCAAAGCCACTTTCATTTGTTTTTTGGAGTGCCTGCATCAATTTTTGGAGTGCCAATATTATTTCCCTAAAAATAATGGACCAACAATGGGCTTAAGTTGAAGCTCATTCAATGACCCCAGGCGAGTCAATGAATCAAGCTTGGGAATCCCATCGCTTGGCTAGTTTAGGTGCCTAACTAGGATATAAACATATTATATGTACTACAACATACTTCTAAATCAGGGCCAAACTAGGACATAGCAATCAAATTTGCACTCTAAGTGAAAATATAATGTGTTTGGCAACTATGGAAGGTAGAAAAATTGAGTGAACTACCAGTACAGCACAGGGCTTCAGCATTGGCAGCCAGGATCTTACAGTTGCAGTTTGTAATGAAAGGAATACAAATGAATGCACATCTATTTCCCACTTATAAAAAGGTTAGAATTTTTTTGTGAACCGACTCAGTCCTAACTATCTGCAACCATCCACTTGAGCTAGAAAACATTCCAGGTTGTGTGTTTTCTCTGCAAAAAAAGTTCACTGGGAGGCTAAAATTAATGCCGGCAGAATGAGACAAAAGCAAATATTATAACTCTTTAGCATGTTATGGTCCTTATGATAAGAACAGAGTGGATTCAAATAGGCACCAGAACACAAGAGTCACCTCAGGTTTTCTTTTCTTTCAACGAATCTACAACATGGAGAAAAGACTATGGAGAACTACAACGAATCTACAACATGAATCCTGACAAAAAAGACTATGGAGAAGTACATTTCCTGGGAATCCAAAGGGGGAATTAATAGGGTTAACTACATCTATCCAATTTCAGTTCATTTTACTTGCATGAAATTCTTCTATTTTATGTTGTTGTTTCCTTAGATCTCACTTTTGCTGGTGTTATCTAAGAAATGGAGGTAGACTTTAGGGTCTATTGTAAAATTTTGCACTAATTTGAGGAGAAAAGTTCAGTTTATGATCTAACCAAGTATTTTCCTCACGCCGGGAAGCATTCAAGGTCATTTACATTGTGAAAAATGGAGAGAAAAAAAAAAGGGTTATGGTTTCTCATCAAACCTAGTAAGCAAAAGGATTTTCTCCTTTCTTTTCCTTTTTCCTCCTCTCTCACCATCAAAAGGGTCTCTAAACAAATCACATGAAGTTCAATCACACCTCTCAAACAAACCACCCAATAGCAGGGAGTCCCACAGTCTATTTTCACAATCCCACAATCTATTTTCAAAATCTGATCCGTTCATTTTGTAGCTCAAGACAAGAAAATCATTCATGGAAAAAAATCAGATCGGTCGACTATGAACAAGTACCCGAGTCAAATCAATTGATTAACAGGAAGAAAGTGAAAGATTAATTTTCCTCAAAAAAATATAAAATTTTAAAATTGCTCCTAATGTCCGGTCAATCTAATTTTTTTGCACAAGTAATGTGCATGTCAAGACCCACCAAATGAATGGTTCGAAAATCATCAAAATATGTTGTGGTACCCACTTTATTAAGTGGCGTGGTTGAGACCATAATCATTACAAATCCAACAGTCTGATCTGTTCATTTTGTAGCTCAAGACAAGTAAATCATTTATGCAAAATAGTCAAATTTATCGAATACCAGTAAGTACCTGATTCAAATCGATCAATTAACAGGAAGAATGTGAACGATTCAATTTTTTTTAAAAAGAAGTAAACTTTTAAGATTGCTGCTAATGTCCGGTCAATCTTATTATTTTTGCATGACTAATGCAGTAATGCGCATGACCAACTGACCAAATGAGCGGTTCGAATCATCCTATTTATCATCAAAATATGCTGTAGACCCCACTCTATTGAGTGGTTTGTTCGAGACCATAATCATTACAAATCCAACAATCTACACCAAGCCCAACATAATAAAAATGTTCTAAAAATCGCTAGGCGCTAATCGGGCGGGGCACTAGCGCCGAGGCAATGATTAATTAGTTGGCTGCCTAATCTAGGACATTGGACCCCGCCCAACGCCTAGGCACGGACTAGTCCGCCTAGGCATCCGACTGTTAGAACACTATCAAAAAGCACAAAAATCAAGTACCTGAGCCTCCATGACCATCTGATCCACATAACCCTTCAACTTATTCACCCTCAAGGACTCAGTAAAGAACCTGAACTGCTCCTGCCTGACACTATAATCCACATCGAACACCACGCCGGGCCCGAACGTGGGCACGTTGAACTGGTACATCTCCTGCTGGCTCAGATCCGACTCTGAGGCCTTGAAGAAGTGGGCCGACACATCTGGCCCGATGAAGAACGTGATCTTCTTGTTCAGCAGGCTCAGCGTGAACACGCTCCCCAGCTTGGGGTACTCTTCCCTGAGCATCTGCACCGGTCCCTTCAGGAACCGGACCAGGCCGCCGAGGACCGGCCACGAGGCGATGACCGGAGGGAGGCGGGTTCTTTTAGGGTTTAGGAATGCGGAGATGAGTTTTGCGACGGCGAGGGTTGCGAGGATTACGAGGCCCACGTTCAGTAGCTTGTCGTTGAATTCCATCTTCTTGTGAAAATTGGAAGGTGGGTATTCTAGATCTGAGGAGTTGAGTGAGTGGAGGGTGAAATGGGTGTGAAATGAAGGTGGAGAAGTAGGGTTTTAAAGGAGAAGATGTGAAGTTTAGGGCTGGTGAAATTGGAGTGGGAAAGAAGAGTGGCGGAACTGATTGGAGAAGAAGAGGGTGGTGGAGAGAGAGAGAGAGAGAGAGAGATACTAGATCAGTCTCAGAGAGCGCCAAGAGCGAGCGACAGCTCTAGAGTGGAGTCCACGTTGCTAACCGCACACATGGATATGAAGAAGAGGGTGGTCCAGGTCCAGTTTTGTGTCTTTGTGGGCCACTTCCAAGCTTAAAATATACAACAGGAGATTTTTCTTGGCCGGTCTTATGGTGGTGGTTTATTTTTCATCAAGTTTTTGCACAATAATTCGCACAAATATTTTTTTCATCAAGTCCTTCTACTCGCGCGCACTTTTCCTATTACTCCCTCCGTCCCAATTTACTTGTCACAGTTCTATTCCAACCGGAAAAAAGAATTAGTTATATCTTTAAATTGGTAATGAATTTTATATCCAATATGGATCTTGTTTGATAGATCTCAATTTGTTTTATAATACAATGTTTTCAAAATCACCTAAAATATTATAAATTACAAGATATAATCAATTGAAAAGTGGCACGAATTCCAAAAAGTGACAAGTAAATTGGGACGGAGGGAATATCTCTTTTCACTCTGTGTACCCCACGCGCATTTGTTTAGCAGTAGAATTAACCGGCGTAATTCGTGTGGACTGATGTAATTACCTTTGACTGACTTATTTTGCCAGTCTATTGTTAACCCCCCTCCTCTCCCCTTATTTCTCTCCCTCTCTCCTCCCACTTCCATTAATCCCAAGTCCTCTACGTCTCTCTTTCCTTTCAATTTCAAAAAATGCTTGTAACTTTTTCAAATGTATCCATTTTTTGTAAAAAAAAAATATTATTTGAAATTTATCTAATGAAATCAATATTGAATATAAAATTATGTGAAAATAAACAATACTAATTAACAATTAAAATTAAAATTTTGGATTAGTGTTTGGGGATTGAAAATATTGTCAATTAATAGTTAAAATTTAGGATTTAAGGTTTAGAAATTGAAAACACTACTAATCAATAATTAAAAATTAACATTGCTATTAATTAACATTTAATCTTTGGGTTTATGAATTTTAGAATTTAGGGTTTTAGGAATTTGGAAATTGAAAAAAGTGCTAATTAACAGTAAAAAAAAATTAGGATTTAAAGTTTAGGATTTTAGATTTGGGAATTGAAAACACTGCTAATTAATAGTTCATAATTAGGGTGTAAAGATTTTGGGAATTAAAAATACTGTTAATTAACATTTAAAAATTAGGATTTCAGATTTAGGATTACGATTTTAGGGATTGAAAACACTGCTAATTAATGGGTTTGCATAATGGACTTACGATCAATTTGTTTGGTATAAAGTTTATATTAAAAAATAAATTTTAGTTTTACAAAAAATTATATTCAATATTGATCTCATTTGATAGATCCTTACGAATAGATTTTGAATATTCAAATTTTATAAAAAATGAATATGTAGAAATAAAGTTATGTGCATTTTAAGATTTATTAGAACAAAAAGAGGGAGAGAGACTTATTAGTGCGCAGGAGAACACATAAGAGAAAAGAAAATAGTTGGGCATGTGGGTGTTTTTTTTTACCTATTGACTTATTTGAAAATGATTCTATGGGATGAAATTGAAAATTGGGACCGGCCCAGCATTTTCTCTTACAAAAGAGTGATCGAAATAGTCCATTTTGTAGAGCTCGTCGAGTACATTGTTGACGTAAAAATTTAGCTTGATCGAATATCAATAGGTGTACAAACAAAATGGATTTGCACAAGGAAAATAAGATGACAAAATATAATTTTATACTTAAAAGGAAATTGATATTTGCACCCCTATTTTCCAACCACACATTTGTTCATGAAATTATTAGTAACTTCACATTGAAAGTGGAGCGCCTACATCAAAAAAGGAAGCGCGAATATCAATTCCCACTTAAAATGGTCCATTTTTCTTGTATAATTCTGTTCGTTCGTATACCTATTGATGTTCGATCAAGATAATTAAACTTTTATGTGAATAAAGTACTCGACAAACTTTACAAAATAAAGAATTCAAATTATTATTATAGATCCGGAAGGGGCTCATAAAAATCCAAAATTACATCAAACTGGACACTACAAAACTGAAAATGACTTTTAGTTGTATACAGTATATTCATACGCACCTCAGAGTCACGGCCGGCTTTCATTTGCTCTCAGCCTTTTAAAATCACACATTTGTGATCAACATATTACGTGATGATAACACTTTACTTTATTTTGAGAGAGATAACGAGTTGAGATTTATTGTTTAATAATTTTACCAAAAATCTATTTGTTTTCTCGATTCTCTTTGGACTAGTTTATGTGCAGTGTTCTATGTTTCATCGGTGACTTTTTAGCTGTTACCTAGTGCTTTTTAGCCGTTTCCTTGTGTTATTTGGCAATTTTGTAGCCGTTACCCAACAACTTGGTTGTCGTTACCCAGTTGGACCAAAAAACCCCCGAATTATAAATTTTTTATTTTGTATATATTTGATTTTGAATATTATTAAAAAAGTATAAAATCATAAATCAAAATTGAAAAAATTCATATAAAAACGATGAAAAAGGACCCAAAAATTGGATCAAAATTTAACCCGAATACTTTGGAAAGTTTGACCCAAAAGGGCCAAAACTCACCCTAAGTGTATGTATGCGCTTATGTACTTGTATATTTGTATGGACTTCACCTCACGAGTCACCGTCGGCTTTCATAGGATATCAACGAAAAAAATCATTCAGTGACCTTGCTCTAGGCCTTTTTCCAATCACACATTTGTGAACCCGAGCGGTCAACATATTACGTGATGATAACGCTTTATTTAGTTCCAGATATATGAGTTGAGGATTTTTTTTAATAATTTTAAAATAAATCTATTCGTTTTCTCAATTTTTTTTCAGGCTAGTTTACATAAATCTTAATTAATCTTCAAGATTAGTCCTACATTCCACTGACGGACAGGGCAATTGAAGCTGAACCAAAGTCTTGAATGGATTGGCTTAACAAGGGACTTGAAGTTCCTCTGGTGCAACAACACACTAGGTGATTGTAATGCACTTTGAAAGAACCATTCGAGACATTATTAGCATCATTTGAACAATTTATCTTACATAGTTTGCCAAGCACGTAATAGTAAACACATTGATTTGATCAAATATTGATAACATGATCTGATGACATTTTTTTTCAGATAACGAATGGTTATATATATAGTTTGTTCCATTAAGATAATTTTCTCTCAATCATGTGGTTATAAACATTCGATTAACCTATTGATTAAGTGCTTGAAAAACTCTTTAAAATGACAGGTTCAAAGTGTTCGTAGTGATGGTATCTCCAAATGCCTCGTCGGGGCAAACTACAAACCCGTTAATCCGTTTGATACGGATCTCAAGTTCCACGAAAGTTGATAGAACCTGATCAAAAGTTTCAAAAATTTTAAAAGAGAGCAAACTTCTAAATTCGAGACCTTGACTATTAAGACAACTGCTTAGGATTCATAAATATTCCCAAGGAGTTTTAAAATGGAAAGAGTTTCGATCAATGCCTGAAAATGGTCCAATACAAAAAGTGAATATGACCTTTCCAATTTTGTCAAAGGAAGTGAAAAAAAAAAACCTTTTATTCGCACATTGATCCACAGTTACAGGGTGGCATCAACTTTATCTTCTTCCTTTTTGGGTGAGCCCATTCAGGACGAATTTGATGAATCAAAAGTCTAAGAATATTCTTTGGACATCCAAAAATGACTCGAGTAAGCAAGGGAGTGTTCTTGCATGTTTATAAAAGGAGTGGGAGAATGCGTAAGATTTTAATAAAAAAAATTGTGTATTTTGGGGATAGTGAAATTGGAGTTGGGGAGAAGAGTGAGGTACGTAGCTGATTGGAGAGAGAGAGAGAGAGCGAGAGCAAGAGAGAGAGCCATGGAGGGAGACATCTCTGAGGGGAGTGGAGTCCAAGTTTGCGCACTTCGTTAAGTATGCATATGTACGAGTATATTCGTATATCCGTGGCCAACTCCAAGCCGGCTTTTGTCAGAGATCAACATGTGGATTGTGAATTTTTAAAATGTGGTGCGGAATAGGTGTCGCTCTGATATCATGTGGAAATTTTATATCAAATTCAAAACTAATTGACAATGAGTGATGAGATCTCAATCTATATATTAAGTAATTATTTATTCCACTCTCAAAAAATGTGAAACCACATTTTCTGATCATTTGATCTAAAAGTGTCATAATTCCTTTCTGACTCTAGAGCTCTAATGGACGAGTCCTAAGATAGGTATAGAACAAAATGAGGGCAATTTGGTTGACATAATTTAATCCCATGAGACACGATTATCATGAATACCGTGTCTACAGTAGTATTACTAATACCTCTATTTGGCCGGATTGGTAGTCCATAGAATTAGTAGTCCGAACTAATTGTTTTTTTGAGTTAACAAACAAGGGATTAGGAACCCCTTAGGATTGGCAATCCAATCCCATGACTTAACTAACATGTTCAACAAACGGGGCTAAAACACCTTGCCGAAGCACACTACAATCTCGTGGTAATTCCTTTTCCTTAGGATGAGCCCATTCAGAGGGTGTTTTCACTACAAAAAATAGTACCATAAAAGCTTAACGCATTTTATTATTTCATTTTCACTAACAAAAAAATTGTCAACAAAAACCTTTTTTTCTATAGTAACTCTACTTACAAACCTATCAACAACTTATTCACTACCAAAAACACCTAACAACTTCTCAATCACAAATAAAAATCTACAAATTTTTCACTACTGGAAATACCCCAAACTCAATGAATTAAACTTACTCATCGGGCAAAAAAACCCCGTGAACTAAACTCTTGGATTACTCATTCAAAAACTTATGACTCAGGCCCCGTTCCAGAAACCCAAATGACAAATAAGTACTTAAAAAAAAAGAAATATTTTCAAGCTTAAAAATAATGAATTTACGAAAATAATTTTTCAATTTTTTTGCAGGGTTTGATAGATCTCAATGAGAATTATCAGACAAGATCCATATTGCTGATTTTTTGATTTTAGTAAGCCTATTATTTTTAAATTTAAAAATTACAAATTAATACTTATTTTTTAAGGGGCCTTTCTAAAACGGGACCTCAGTAAGCTAGTGAGTGAGAGCATCTTTTTTTGGTGCATATAAATATACTAGTAATAACCAAGTCGTGTCTGTCTGTGTTTACTATGTTAAACAAATGATATATTAATTTTGGTAAGCTGTGGGCGGCACAAGCATATATGCTGTGTCAGCACCCTTTATTTTATTTTGTCTGTAAAAATAATCATGTATCCACGAGGACTAGGTGGACTGGCAGTGAGTTCACATGGAAAGATTAATGTTCAATTAATTAGTTTCAAATTAATGTTCAATTAATTAGTGCCTTAATTAAGCAAGAACCCATAAGCAGCACACAATTTTGAGTATCGCTACCTGTTTTTTTTTTTTGCCAAGCAGCACACAGTTTTGAGTGGCTAGCTACTAGTAGGTTTTTTTATCTGACGGTTAGGGGTATTTGGACCAGCTTATACACACTTCAACTACTACTTTTTTTGAGCCGGTCAAAGGTAAACCATCCATGCCAAGACTAAGGCATTTATGAGAAATTTCTCTCTTGCGCCTGACTCCAAAAAATTGTCAAGTTTCGAACTGAGGATGTCTGGGTTTACAACTCACCCCACTACTTTAGCTATACTCCTCCGGCCAAAGAGAAAATGGAAACATGAACAAAGGTCCAAGTTAATTCTGCATTGTTTGGGCACAAATTACTGTTCAGCTTCACTAGGATTAGGTAGGGTAAAACAAGGGTGAGTGAAAGAAGATCGACGCTGCTCCCGTGCTTTTTCACCAGATTCTTCTGCTCATCCAGCACAGATGCCAGGCACTTCTTGTTGCTAAGGAGGTAGGCCCCGGTTTTGGAACTGGTGTTCTGCCCGGCAAAGAGAGCAGCAATTAGCAGTCCAGTGACCTCAGACTCGGTGGTCTGGCGGCCGTCTTTGTACCTTGAGTCCATGAAGGACTGCAGCATGTCGTTCTCCGATTTGCAGGTGCGCTTGGACGCGGCTATGATCTTCGCGAAGATTCCCGCGAGCTTCTGGTGGGCCTGGTCGCGGCGACGGTGGGGCGGGATGGGGAGGTGGGGGAATATGACGCTGATGGGGAGCATCCCTCTGTCCAGGTCATGGAAGAGAGCAGACACGTCTTCAAAGAGCTTGCTTCGTACTTCTTCACCTAGCAGACATCTACTTGCTATCAAGATGATTAGATGCTCCAACTCATGATTTATGTCCACCTCACCACTATCTCCCCATTTTGAGAAATATTCCTGCGCGCGCAGTTTCGGCTCATGTTAATTGAGGAGGCAATTGCGTCTTGCAAGAGCTGAGTGTAATTGGAGGCAGTAACATCAAATAAACTCAATCACGCGAAAAGAATGCCTTCTATACGGAGGATTACTAAGCCGGATGGTAAAATAAACCGAACTATTCAAGCTTGGATTGAAATCAGTTTGATTAGATGTTCATCAATCTTCTGGTTGATGGCTTATGGTTGATAGCAACCAGAAGATTGACGAACCATACGTATATGTTCAAAAACAAAACGTATGTCAGTCTCCTCCGAACAAGAGCGAGAGCATAGCCTTGACGCAAGAATACAAGAGCAAAAGAAGAGAAAAGAAAAGAAAACACCAAACTTGGGTTCTAACCCACCCCTGGCACTAAGAAGACAAGCAAAACCAAAGAGGCAAAACATCAAGACAGAGGACTATATATAACCTGTCAACAAGCTCTATACATGGTAAGGTTATCCGGATCGATCAAGCCATCAATAATGGACCAACAATCAGCTCGAATTAAAGCTCATTCAATGACCACAAGTGAGTCAACGAATCGAGCTTGGGACAAGTTTAACAATCCCCCTCACGTGCAGCCCGGATGCACGTGGAGGTGACAGACCAGGAGACGAGGAGGCTGAGCGATAGACTCGGGTGATAGAGATGACGGAAATTTTTCCACGGGAGGTGAGGCCAGCTAAGACCTAGCTCTGATACCTTGTTAAATTTTTTGAAGGGTTCCAACCTAAAATCAATTAGCAATAGGTGGAGTAACCTTTAGAATAGGTAGAACAACCTCTAGAATATATTAATCAAGCTTAGATGGCGTAAATGAGCGATGTGGAACAAATGGAACTATACCAAACACAACACAATGAAATTAAAGCTTCAAAAACCAAGTACGTGAGCTTCCATAAGCACCTGATCCACATAACCTTTCAACTTACTAACCCTAAGACCCTCAGTGAAGAACCGAAACTGCTCCTGCCGTACACTGTAATCCACGTCGTAAACCACGCCTGGCCCGAACGTCGGCATGTTGAACCGGTACACCTCCTGTTGGCTCATGTCCGATTCGAAGCCGTTAAAGAAATGGACCGATACCTCGGGCCCGATAAGGAAAGTGGTCTTCTTGTTCAACAAGTTCAGCGTGAACACACTCCCTAGTTTTGGGTACTCCTCTTATCATCGCAACCGGTCCTTTTAGGAATCGGACTAGACCGCCGATGACCGGCCACGTGGCGATAACCGGAGGGAGGCGGCGGGTGGGGGATCTTGGTTTTAGGAATAAAGAGACGAGTTTCGCGACAACGAGGGTTACGAGGACTGGGAGGCCTATGTTTAGTAGCTTGTTCTCCAGTACTTCCATTTTTTTCTTTGAACCTGTGAGAAATTGGGAACTGAGTTGAGAGGGTGTGTGTGAATGAGGAACTGAGAGGTGAAATGGGTGTTAAAAGGCTTGGAGAAGTAGTGTTTCAAGAAAAAAATTGTAGAGAGAGAGAGAGGAGAGAGAGAGCGCACCAAGTGGGAGAGTGATATCTCCAGACTAGAGGTCAGGTTGGAACTGTATGCATGCAATGCATATATATATGCACGTACGTAAATATCCATACAGTGAGAGATTATCCAGTATCTCTAGGCCATCGTAAAGTGGTGCCCGGTACTCTTTTTTCACCACACAATTGTATAGAACTTACACACTTTGCCTTTGATCCTACATAAATGGGTGATGAAAAAAAAGATATTGAAGCATTGACCACGTGACGGTGCCCAATGCAATGAATAATTTTTCAAGGTAGGAGCTTCGCAAAAAATTATTCAGTGCTCTTGCTTTGAGGGCTCTTTGTTTTAGTTCGAGATATATGAGTTGAGATTTGTTGATTCATGATTAATTTGAACATACATGTACTTGTTTTTCTAGATATATCCCTTCCAGCTATCTTCGCGTATCTTAATGAATTTGAGAGACATTGATCTTACATTTAGCGGCGAGTATATTGAGTCAATGACCAAAGTCTTGTATAGACTGATCCAATTAATGACTTGCAGTTCTTGTAGTAAAACAACGCATGCATTACGGGGCTGAGGGAATAGTGCACTTCGCGATGGTGATCTAGATGATATCATCATAGTTCAAACCATTCAGTTTTCAATATTGTTGACGACTTTAATTGTACGAAAAAAATCGAACAGATATTACGATAATCACATGATCAAACAATATTGATTATAAAACATATAATATTGATTATAAAACATAGAAGATTAGTATAATTCAGAGGCTAAAGTGTCATACAATTCTCTCTCGATCATGTGGGGCTACAAATATTTGATTCACCAGATTCTCTGAATAAACAAAGTACTCAAAGAACTTAATAAAATGACAAGTTCGAATCATGCACGATGATGATATCTCGAAACATCTCACCGAGGCACACCACTACTGCACAATAGATTGGTAGTCAAAGTCTTCATCAGCTCACAATTTGGTCATATATTTCAGAATTGATTCTGGAGAATCGTTTTTTGAGTCATATGGTAAGTTTGATTATACTGAATTCTTGAATACAAAAATATTACTATGCAAACAATTAACAAAAGCTCAGATTTGTTTCCGTAGCTTCAGATGTTAATTGGTTTCTCCATAAACTTATAAGTGAAATTTATCACAAACATCAAAATGATCAATTCTTAAACTGATCGATGGGTAGAATATACGCTAATCAATTTTGAAATACCGTACTGCAAGTAATTAATTAATCGATTTTATAGTCATTTTAGCTTACTTACTTACGATATGATATACTTCAATAATACACACCAAATAATAAAACACACACACTGTGAATGGAAATTCAGAGACGATTTTGGTACCGGTACACCTCTTGTTATTGGACGTACAAATTAAATGTACCCCCATTTTTAGCCATTGGATGATAATAATTTATTCTTAACACTTCAATATTCAGTGGGATAATTAAACTTATTGAATTCTTAAACTATCTAAATTGATGTTTAGTCAAGTCTGATTTGAGATTATCCGTGAATCTAGTAGACAACGACTATTATATTATCAACTCCTAGTGAGATTATCAAATAATTAATACTCTGTGTCTTTTTGATACCTAAGTGAGGTTATCAAATTATCAATTCCTAGTTTATCTAAATTGATTATCTTGTTTTTTTTTTCCTCGTCATAGCAACAGTTTTTCTTTCTTTCTTTCTTTTTTTTGTTTTTTGTTTGAGAGATACTCCATGGCATCACTTGAGGGCTGAAAAACCGAAATAAACAACAAAGGGAATTATTTATAGAATTATTTTAATTCGACATATGAAATTTAGTTTTTGAAACGAAAATCTAGAAAAAAAAGAAGAAAAATTTCACTGATGGATAGATAGATGTATGAAGTAAACATATTAATTAGTAGTGGAGGGATAGTTGAGTCACGTATTTAGTTACAGCGGTCATTTAACAACGATGCTATGCCCACCGCTCAATATCTCATCGTCCATCATCTCGGCAAATCAATGGTCCGGAGAAGAGATTTTTTTTTTAAATCCGGGCTATCTAAAATACTTTTGAACGGTGAAATTGAAAGCAGTAGAAGGAGCGGTAAATTTTGAACGGTGAGTGTAGACTTTTTGTTCATTTAATGGACCTTGCAAAATACAAAAGTACATATTGATAGGTCGAATTCTACTTTTCCTAAAAAAAATTGAATAAATTAAATTTGAAAATGATTTTGCTTGCCAAGAACTCATGCCAGCTAGATAAATGTTAATACCAATAGCTCAAACAAATCATAATTTTGTTACATACAAGATGTATGACAAATTCATCCTATTTGAACAATCATAATTCTTTCCTCTTGATAACCTCGATGAAAGCCCATTTGAGATCCTCGGCAAATACAACTTGAACACCTTTAAAAGCCTCGCTAATCTTACAATTCAAGCTTGAACAACTCAGTACTGCCCGACGTCCATGCATCTGTGGCTAATGTTCGTCCAATATGAATGTCACATAGTAATTATGTAATCGAGGAATGTTGTCGCTGTAAGAGTACATAATACTTGTTGAGAGATGACATCGAGAAACCAAGTGACCAACGTGACTTTTGGAGAAATATATTACATACTCTATATTCGAGAATCGAGATGGCAACGAAGATTGAGTAATTTTAGTCAAACTCGAGGTGGGTTGTTTGATTATTTGACCCAAATTGAACAAGAGATTCGCAGTCAAAGTTCTCATTCACTCACAATTCGGTCATACAAACAAATTTCAGCACAGTTGATTTCAGAATTGATTCTGCAAACGCAATCAATTTATGAATCGATTAATTGTTTGGTGATAGTAATATTTTTTTTTTTGAATCGTCAATTCATTCATCACAAGTTCATCGGGTAAGCAGATTCCAGAATAGATACAGGAAAGAACCAAAGCAACCTAAACGTCGATCTCAGTCACCTACTGCAGTAGCAGACCCCGCGATAACGCTGGGCAAAACAACAGCAAATCAACTAAAAGCTAACGGGTCTCATGGACAAAACCACAAGGGTCACCGGCCTGAACAGGATGGGAATCGAATACCACCGGACCATGGCGACCGAAGACCAGTCTTCTTCCAACCGAAACTGCTGCACTGCCCAAACAAACACCACCGGACCACCAACAACTCCAACAACACCACCGAAACCCACCAACCCCAAAACAGACATCCAAAAACACAAATACCACCAATACCGGACCAAACCTCAATAGGCGCTGCCCACCATCAACACCTACTAGATCTGGAACATCCAGACTAGTACAGAACCGAACGGGAGAAACCCACCGATAGAAAAGAAAAAGAAAGAAATAAATAAAATAGCAAGGAAAAGATTAACCTACCAAATTCAAATACATATTTAATTACACACACATGTATATCTATATTTATTTTAGTTTTAAACGGTCCGGTTTGGTTCTAACCATGGTTCATTAATTGAGAACTAGTAACCGAAACAAAATTAACGGTTCTTATTTTTTTGGAAACATAACCTAATCATAGAACCGCAGAACCGGACCAAATATGACGGTTCGGTCCGGATCGGACCGGTTTTACGATTCGGGCGGTTTTCTTGGACACCCCTATCGGGCCCTATGCTTTTTACAAACTACAAAATACTCTACAACAACAAGGCCCAATATAACACATAATAACATTATTTGGCCCACTTACAAACACACTATTTTAGCCCAAAATACAAAATACAAAGAAGCTAGGCAATATTAATTTTAACATTGAGAAAAACTTTATTACGGAGCTTTCCGTGGATAAACGTTTACGGAGCCAAATCACGTACATTCAATGTGTATTGGACCGTCCGGATGTTAAAAAAACTATTCGCACGTGGAGTTAAACTCTTCCGGCGAATAGTTTCTTTAAAATCCGGACCGTCCAATGCTGAAATGTACGGCTGAGATCGTGCAGTTTCGCAAACAACTTATTCACGGCTCCTCTTGAGTAAGCCAATCTCCTTAACGCTTCCCCCTCCAAGTTTTCTAGTCAATAGGAAGTTCACGGCGCTTGTACCGCACCATAACCTTGCCTTTCACACCCACCACCACGGATTTCCAGTCAATCTCCGGGAAAGGCGACACAAGCTCCACCTCAAAATTCCTCAGCAAATGGCTCCGTATCGCTTTTATCTGCAGATAAGCAAATGCCTCCCCTAGACACCTTTGCCTGCCGCCACTGAAAGAGATGTTTGAAAACGCCCCGGCGACCTTGTCTTCCTCCCTACTCGGTGCGAACCTGTCAGGGTTGAACGCGTCCAGATCCTTGTAAATATGAGGGAGACGGTTAGCGAAAGCAGGTGACGTCGCAATGATGTGGCCCTTGGGTACGTCGTACTCCTTCCCTTCCCTAGTCTACACACTGAAGTCACTGAGGGAGGTACGCAACAGTAACTGAGGAGGGTGGAGTCTCAATGCTTCCTTGATGCACCTATACAAAATTTCCATCTCCAACAAAACATCGTGATCGACGTCTCTCCCGTGTTTTCCACCAGATTTCTCTGCTCGTGCAGCACCAACGGAAGGTACTTCTTGTTGCTGAGGAGGTGGGGGCCGGTCCAGGTGGCGGTTATGGAGCTGGTGTTGCGCCCCTCTATGAGAGTGCCAATCAGCAGTCCGGTGATCTTGGACTAGGTGATCGGGCAGCCGTCTCTGTACCTCGAGTCCATCAGGGACTGCAGCAGGTCGGTCTCCGATTTGCCGGTGCCCTTGCGCGCGGCTATGATCTCCGCGAAGACCTCCCTGAGCTTCTTGCAGGCCTGGTTGCAGCACCGGTTGCCGGGATGGGGAGGTAGGGGAACAGGGCGCTGATGTTGAGCATACTCCTGTCTAGGTCGTCGAAGAGAGCGTACATCTCGTCGAAGAGCTTGTTCCGCACTTCTTCGCTCATGCAGCAGACATCTGCTAGCTATCAGGCTGATCAGATGGTCCAACTCGAGTTTTATGTCCACCTAGCTCGCCACTGTCCTCCCCATTTTGTGCATGCACAGTTTCAGCTCACGTTGAAATAAGTAATCGGAAATGACGGGGACATGCCTCTCGGGTCTCGGGCACTCTCCGGATACTCCTCTCTTGCAATTAGTGGGCTCCACACATCTGCGGACTTTATTGCTTGTGAGAGAATAGTGTCTGGAGAGTGGCCAAAGGATGTGTCAGTAGCATGATTGATTAAGTAATAAACCAAAGGGTCTGTTCATCAATCATCTGGTTGATAGCAACACTAACAACTTTTTCTCTTTGGATAACCAAATTTAGTGGGGTTCGATCATACTCTCTTTCCTCCCTTTATCTCTCCTCCCATCACTATTAATATATCTACTTACTTACATTTATTTTCAACAAGCAATTGCTTACTTGCATCTACTTGCTTGCTTGCATCTATGTACAGGGCCGGCCAATATTATTTGTAAATTAGTATATATATTATTTGTTCATTTTGTAACACAAATGTCTTTGCTAGCTCAGAGATAAGTTGATTTTAGTCCATGTGGGGTGTATGAGTTTGAGTCTTCTCGCAGTTTTTTTTTTTTTTGAAATGTTTTTCCCCCAAAAATAATGCTATTGTAACTGTCAGGTTTTGAAATCAAGTCAAGTAGAATTCAAGCCAACTACTTTGGTCGCGTTGGAAACAAAGCAATTAACATGCATTGTATAGTCTAAAAGTAGTAATATAAAGAAACATTTCTATCATTGTTGTTTAATTCTAAAAATACATAGGGCATCACCCACAATTTAGCCTTGGGTATCCAAATTCCTTGGGCCAGCTAGCCCTTGCTATGTACTTACTTAAAAATACTTTCACACTTGCGTACGCTTGTTCGCACATCGGCTCTCATGCACACCTGCTCACGCCTTATGTGACCTAGATACTACAAAATCAAACAGTGCATACCAAACACAACACAAAGAAAAAAGCTTCAAACCAAGTACCTGAGTTTCCATAAGCATCTGATCCACGTCACCAGTACTGATTGAATTATTTTCCAAACTGCATAGTTCAAACCGGTACCATGCCGCATTCATTGAATTCAAGTTCAAATATGAAAAAATACTAAATTTTTAATAGATGAGGAATTAGATAGTGGCGTGCAAGGGTTATCTTTAAGTACCATGCATGTTGCATTATTAAGATATAGTACTAATTACTAATTGAATTATTTTCCAAACTGTATAGTTCAAACGAGTACGATGTTTCATTCATTCAAGTTCAAACATGACAAAAATACTAAATAATTGATAATTTTTAAGTAGTGCGGGGTTATCTATAAGTATAATGTTGTATTAATAAGATAGTACTAATTGAATTATTTTCCAAAATATATATAGTTCAAACCAGTACCATGTTGCATTCAATAAATTCAAGTTCAAACACGAAAAATACTAATTAATTGAGTAAATATCTTACACAAATGAAATAACAAAAAGGGCGCTTCACATAGGTTGTAGTATTCAACAAAAGAATCATAGTTCCAAAAGTTTGTCTTTATTAGTACTCTTCATCTGTCTTGAAAATTTTCTCTTCATCACCCTCCCAAAAGTTTTTGTATCAACACATACCTATTTTGTCCAAAGAGCAGAATTATAAGAAGATGAACATCCTCTTATTAGATTAACAGTAAAATACTAACTCAAATAAGTTATGTTAATGATAGATATTGAACTTCTTGACTTATCAAGAAAAAAAAAAATGATAGATATTGAACATTCGTCCAAACAATTGTGCTACGATCATAACCTTTGTAGTTTCTGCCGTTGCTTTAGGAGAGTGTGTGCCGTAATTGCAGAAGTGGAATCATTACCAAAAATTTCCTACTTTTTTTAGGAATTCATTGATGACTGAATACAATGATTGCAACATATCGTGTTCACCTAATTCAACCTACCGTGTCCACCAAATCAAATGAAGGATTCGTGTCTTGCGATATATTGATCAGACGGTCAGGCGTTCCATGAAGGGTTTTCCCCCCCCTTGATTTCAATAAACAGTACACAGGATTTGCATATGAAATTTTACTTGCTTTACCTAGGGTGAGTCTTGAGGAATAGAAGTTACTCGGGCACGAGGAACCGAAAAAATGACTCAACTTTCCCACAAGAAAAAAACAAACAATGAAGAACTACGTCTGTAGAAGTACTCGTGAACAGCATCAGAAGGCATTCTCATGGCACTGATGGCTACAGAAAGAAAGAAATACTTCCACAGACATCAGAAAGAAATGAAAGAGGAAAATAAGTGAAGTTAAACAAAGAATTGGAGAGGCCTCTGCACAAATTAAGTACACAAAATCACACCGACTCCTAATAAAGCCCCAGATTCACAACTCAACAAAGTAAATATTAGATGATTTCGGTTTTCCAATTGTTGTAGAGACACCCACTCAACTTATATAAAAAGCCAACAGAATGCAAAATTTCGGGAACCTGAACCCAGAACAGCCAATCTTTCAATTGTTTTTATCGTTCGAAATGCCTGGCAAGTTCAAGGAGGGAGTAAAGAACATTTGCAAAGACTATACCTTACTCATGTTTCTTTCTCTTCCTTGATATTTTTTCATTAGAATGCTCTACGGACCCAGAAGAAGTGACTGCACTATGACCTCGCCCTGAGTCTTGAGTGGATTGTTCCCTGGACACAGTTGGCTCTTTAATATGCCTTCTCTTTGGAGGCTCTGATGGCTCCCCTACCTCCGACATAGAACTTTTAGATTTGCTACTACTTTTAGATTTGCTACGCATTGAGGTGCCAGCTGAATGTGAGCTCTTTGGCCCAACACTCTTACTAGGAGTTGCACGATGATGAGATGAATTGGTCAAGGAAGTGGCAGAGGATCTCTGAGACATCTGCTTGTGCTTATTGGTATTCTGTTTCTCCAGTTCACTAGGGTCTGGGTAATGGATAAGTTGCACGCGGCGTGAAATCTTCCCAACTGTGGATAGGATAAAACAGCATCATACAAGTGCATTAAATTGTATTCACCCCCCCAAAAAAAAGAAGAAAAAAGTATGCTCCTCGTACAGTAATAGCGAGAACAAACCCCAAGCACTTTGACAATAGTAAAGAACATCACTAACAAAACTATACAACTAATATAATGACTTTCTTTTGAAAACAATGACTCTTCATCCTCTTCAAGCTCATCATATGGCATATAGCCTTAAAATGAAGGGTGAGGTTCAAATGAGGAAAGGCTTACGGTGGATACCTAGGCCCATAAGTAAAACCATTCAATTGAAACCAGGGGGCATCTATAATGCATAAAAGGACCACAAATCCAAGACACGGTTAATCAATACACTAAGATAAAATATTCATTCAGGCAAAAGAAAAGGAAGCAACTGCGACAATGAGTGAAAGGCAAGAAACTCATCAAATGCAAGGGCTTACCAATTTGTGATTCGAGTGCAGATGATAGGAAAACTGTTGCATCTGGATCTTGCGCATTGAAATTGACCACATCATATGATTTTCCTGTCATCATTAAAGACATTTCACCACAATATAAGTTTTGCAAAAATGCACTTAATAATACTGAACTGTCGGTCTCCATATATGGCACATTTTTTTTCTAACACTCTCATATCATAAATTTAACTAACTAGGCTTGTATCAAGCAACCACCAGAGATTGAAATCACACCAAACAAAGGACATGGGTGTCAAAACAACACATTCTTCTATGTAGCATTATCAAATTAATACTTGCCGGAGGAACCCTCAAAACTGCCCAACAATCCATCGTGATGAAGCTTCAGTGTCAGCTCTTGCCCATCAAAATCAGGAGCCTGCAATGCCAGGAACAAATCTAGTAAACTTGAAAACAGACTAAGCTAGATTTCAGAAACAACAATGGAAACTACAAAAAAATCCCTCCTGATTTCCTTCTAATCTAACTAAAGATTATGGTGGCCTCTGTGGAAGTCATTTGGAACTGTACATCAGTTTCAGCTACATCGCATCACGACACAAGCTGATTTTGCATGGAAGAAAACCAACGTTCTATAATGATGTGTGAGAGTTTTGGTCCTTTGTCTTCCTGTGGTTCAAGTAGACAGGTGAATCCAGAAGGGTGATGTTTATCTTATAGTTGGTGAGGAGGAGAAAGGTGCGATGATTCTGCTATGTTTGATGTGTATTATTCGGAAGGAAAGAAATGGTGGACATTCTGACGGCATTGAAAGTTCTTTGTATATGTTAAACTGCTATAGAGCTTTTCTGTTAGCACTTTACATAGTTGGGAAGAAAAAAAAAAGATTCCCCTTCTCAAGATCACGTTCTAGATTCTATAGATTTCTCTTAACACACTTGTATGGGAGGATTCAAACTGGGGATAGAACTTTGGAGAAGGATGATGAAATCAGGGCAGGCGTGGCCAACTTCTATGCCGGTTTGTTTAGGGAGGAGGGCAGAGTCACCCCGGGTTGACGATTTGGAGTTTGATGCTATTTCGGTTGAGGAGGCTTAATGGCTGGAAAGACCGTTATGAAACGGAAGTGTTAGATGCCTTAAAGTCTTTGAATGGATACAAAGCGCCTGGTCCGGATGGTTTGTCATTGGCTTTCTTTCAACGTTGTTGGGGAGTGGTGAGAGGAGAAGTGTTGGGTATGTTCCACCATTTTTGGAGGTTTGGAGAATTTGAAAGGAGTTTGAATCCTTCTTTTGTAGCTTTGATTTCAAAAAAGGGAGGGGCGGAAGACATCAAGGATTTTAAACCTATTAGTTTACTCGGCGGAGCTTACAAGTTTTTGGCTAAAGTGCTGGCAATTCGTTTGAAGAAGGTGGTGGGCAAGGTAGTTTCGGAGTCTCAGAATGCTTTTGTTGAGGGGAGAAAGCTTCTTGATGCGGTGTTGGTGGCTAATGAGTGCGTAGACTCGAGATTGAAAAGTGGTACTCCAAATATTATTTGCAAGCTAGATATTGAGAAGGCGTATGATCATGTCAATTGAGATTTTCTGATTTACATTATGCAACTGATGGGCTTCGGAGAGTTGTGGGGGAAATGGATAAAATTTTGCATCTCTACAGTATGTCTATTATGGTGAATGGGACTCCTGCAGGCTTTTTTCAAACTTCAAGAGGTCTACGTCTGGGTAATCCTCTCTCCCCACTTCTCTTTATTTTAGTCATGGAAGTGTCCAGTTGGTTGATTCAGAAAGCAGTTGAGGGCGGTTTCTTACATGGTTTTGAGGTGGCCCAGGTAAATGATATGGGGTTGATGGTCTCTCACATTCACTATGCTGATGATACTTTGCTGTTTTGTGATGCGGAACCGACGCAGATGGGATACCTTCGGTGTGTCCTGTTATGCTCCGACGTTGTTTCCGATCTCAAGGTGAATTTGGGCAAATTGGAGATGATTCCAATTGGTGTGGTTGAAGACATAGGGGATATTGCTCAGGTTTTGGGCTGTATGGTGGCGGCACTTCCGGTGTCGTATTTGGGATTGCCGTTGGGTTCTTCTTACAGAGCAAAGGCAGTGTGGGATTCAATTGAAGAAATATTTCAAAAGAGGTTGGCTAGTTGGAAGCAGCAATACATTCCAAAAAATGGTAGAGTGACCTTCATCAAAAATACGTATTCTAGCTTGCCCATTTACTTTATGTCTATATTTATCATTCCGGCTTCTGTGGCTAAGAGATTAGGGAAAATACAAAGAGACTTTCTTTGGAGTGGTGTAGGGGGAAAGAGTTTAAATACCATCTAGTTGAGTGGGACAAGGTTTGCGCTCCCCTGAGAGAGGGCGGTTTGGGTGTGAGGAGGTTAAAGTTGTTCAATCAGGCCTTGTTGGGCAAATGGCTTTGGAGATTTGCTTGTGAAAGGGAAAGATGGTGGATAAATATAATAGTGGCAAAGTATGGATGTGGGTAGGGAGATTGGGCTTCCTTTGATGTGAGGATCCCTTATGATGTGGCGCTTTGGAGGGGCATTATGAATGGGTGGGAGGTTTTTGGTAAGAATACTCGTATGGTGGTTGGTGACGGGCGTAGAGTGAAGTTTTGGGAGCATGTATGGTGTGGGGATGCATGTTTGAGAGAAACTTTTCCAGATATTTATCTTTTAGCTTGCGACAGAGATGCGAAAGTTTATAATTACCTCCATGTCTAGAATGGAGTTACTGTTTGGGATATCCGCTTGTGTAGAGATGTGCGTGTACAGGAGGAGGTGGCTTTGATGGTGTTGCCCTCTAGAGTATGATGTACGGGGGTTAGGAGAAAGGGAGGATGAGATGCGGTGGAATCTATCTTCATCTAGAGCCTTTCAGGTGAAATCCTTTTATCTAGCTTTATGTCGGAGGGGTAATTCCTCCCTTGGCAAGCTATTTGGAAAACAGTGGCTCCACTTAAAGTGAGTTTCTTTGTTTGGTGTGCGGCTCAAGACAAGATTCTTTCTATCCATAACTTGATTCGGAGATAGAGAATCTTGGTAAATTGGTGTTGTATGTGCAAAAGGAAGAGACGGGCTTTCTCTTTTTTTAGGTAAATACACGGATTTCTCCATCAGTTTTTTATTATGAAACTGAAATATACAAGTCTTTCTAGCATCTCACACTCCTTTCTCCCCTGTTGTCCCTCCCATGAGGGGTGCGCAAGGCTAAAACTCTAGAGTGAATTACATGTTCCTAGAAACCAATAGGAGTATAATGCAATGTAAAAAGGTATTCTTCTCTAATTTACTAAGTTAATGGTTTTTCCACCTTTAGCCCACATTGGCGATATCCTTGTTTGACACAACATCGTGTTGTCTCACGGTAAAATTGTGTTCGTAAAGAGACGGGCAAAAAGAACCAAAAAACCTTACTTGGTTCATCGGCCATTGAATGAGCCAAAGCTCTTTCGAGTCTGTTGGACTAAGTTCGATGAGTGGATCCTTGGTATACTCGTGGAATTCTGGTGGAGATATGTTGTCCACTTGATTAGCAGCATCCATCCCTTCCAAAAAAAAGTACCTAAATTGACAACAAAACAGAACAATTGGTTGATAAAACATTAATAGTAATCTGAATATCTTTCTTGTGCTACCAAAAATGAAAGCAATGGGAAGGCTAGTGTTGGTTTTAAAAAATGCTCGTGACGAAAGGTTTGGAGGCACTTACTAAACTCTCTCTCACGCCCTAATTGAAGCGGAAGCTTCCAGTGGGAATAATTTTTTTATACGTAATTGGAGGTTGGTGTGAGCGACTTTCTGTTACTGGGCCTACATAAATCACATAATGGCAAATAAGGAAAGAGCGGCGGCAGTAATACCCATTCAGTTACCATTGTTTGAAGTATATGGTCAGACAAATGATGCATCATGAATATGTAGTTTGGTTGTATGACATGCATTAAGTGGTGCAATATGTAGTTTGGTCGTATGACATGCATTAACGGGGTTCATCAGGTTGTTCAGAGGTCCTGCCTGTCTTGTCCACCAGCCACCCTTTCTCGACTTGGAACGTTCTGGGGACCATGGGCAAAAGGCAGTACAAGTTTTGGTTAGTCCTCCTCAGTCGGCTTTTTATACCTAGCAGGAACATACCGGACAACGTACTGCTAACACAAGAATTAGCCAGGAACTTTCAATCGCAAAGAGGGGTGAACGAGCGTCTTAGTCTCTTATGCCAAACAAAGATGAAACTGGGGCTCCACAATAATGAGCCAATCCTAGTGATCGATGCGTTAGAGCTTAGTTTCACGAGCTGAACCTCTACAAACAAGCCAAGCTATTAGTACCAATGTTCTAAAAAGTGCTCGGCACTAGGCGGGTGACCGACCACCTTCGAGCTTCGAGACCTATTAATCGGCCATCAATCGCCTTTTAGCAATTAGTTGGGGTTTTTTTTTTTTTTTTTTTTAAATATTCTGCAACCTCCCTACCATTAATAATCACATATTTCCTAGTTGATGTGATATAGCTTCTCTCCCAAAAAATTTCCTAGTTCTCTTTTGCTATCGGATACTCAATGTTGACACTTCTGAATGTTAACAGTTCTCTAGATTTCAAACATTTCAAATATAGAGATATAGAAACTACATTTCAAAGATTTTAAAAACAATTATTGTATAATTACTAGCCCTACCAGTATAGACTGTATAATTACTTTGTTTATATATGCACCAAACAATAGTTACAATACTACACTATGTGTTAAAATTAAAAAAAAAAATTACTACGTGTCAATAACTCAATATAAATGATACAATATACAGCAGAGAGAAAATTACAGAAGAGAGAGAAAGAGACTGCTAGGTGGGAGTTCTCAGAAGCCGGATATCAAGCATCCAAAAAAATTGGGAAGAGCAACTCCCTTCTTCCCTTCTGCTTACGAGAGAGAGAGAGAGAGAGAGAGAGAGAGAGAGAGAGAGAGAGAGAGATTACAGCAGTGAGGCGATCGGCGATGAGAGGCGGCGGCGTTGACTAGCTTCCGCGATGAGAGGCGATCGATCGACTGGGCGTGGCGTCGGCGATGACTGGGTTTCTTCCCAGAGAGATGAGAGGTGATCAGGTAACAAGCCCTAAGACTGATTCGAAGGTTGTCAAACTGATATGAAGAAATAACAGTTACCCCCTTTGTTTTCCAAAAATACAGATTTATCCCAACTAATCGCCCATTAGCCGATTAATCGGTCATTAATCGATTAATTGACTGATCACCTACTAGACGTCAACCGATTAACCAGCAATTAACCGTGACTAACTCCGATTAATCCCCCAACCGACTAATTCAAACAAGTAGGCATTAATCTAATCGGTTAGGCCAAACCGCCGATTAATCTTGCCTTTTAGAACACTTGCTAATAATAGTCGCTATTACAATAGAGCCGAGCTACAACTATCTCGAGCTTGGCACCTTTACTAAATAAGTTTAAAACTCAAGCTCGAATCATTTACTAACGAGCCTCGCCTCGCTTTGCCTCGAATTGCTAGCAAACATCTTGGTTCGTTTGCAACCTTATCCACGTTACGCGGCTAAGGCCCCAACTCCAACTCCAATCCCTACCTCTCCCTTACATATCCCGCCATTGTGCTGATAAACATAAAAGATTACGGTACAGAAGTTAGGAAAATAAACAGTCGGGGCCGGTCCTGGATAGAACCCTGAACCCTAGAAAGCAACTGTTTTCAGGCCTTCCCCAAAAAAATTAATGCGCCCCCATAAAAGAATGGTACCACTACATCTGGCTTAAATTGATTCTCTACTGACTTGTGGATTGAACACCTCAATCCTCTTTCAACGAGTGATTATTTACTAGGCCCCCAAACCTATCATGTTTGAGCATAAAAATAGCATACAAAGTTATAGATGAAGAGAGAGAGGCACCTGCTCGATTTTGGCCTCAAAGTTCAAAGCTTGAAACCGTTGATTCGGGGGTGACTATTCGCAACCTATTATTTTCTCCATTAGCTCATTAAAAAATTTCAAATAATTACAACATGAGCCCCCGATGTAAAATGTCCTAATTGCCCTTCTAACTTTTTAGACACAACCCATCATCATTTTCTTCCTCATTTCTCTTAGTCAGTTCATGCCTCCTTTGCCTTCATAGCTCGCCATAGCCACCACCACCCAATCAAGAACACCGCTGCACTATCGCCACTCCTCTCTCTCTCTCTCTTAGTACAGTTGCCATTGAATCACCACACTGCGACCATTTTGAAAACAATTTCAGTAACTAACTGTTGAAAACACACAAACACACACATATATTTCGGTAACTAATTGTTGAAAAAATATATATAATTTGGTAATTAACTGTTGAATTTTGGTATATACTTCGGTATTAGGTTACCAAAAATTTATTTGACAATATTATATTACTGAAGATTTGAAAAGTCATGTACATATATACATTCCGGTAATTAACTGCCAAAAATATATAAACATTTCAGTAACTAACTATCGAAATTATTTAAATATTACGGTATTCAAATGTCGAAAACATTACATTTTTTTCGACCTGAAACACAGAATATTTGGTTCAAAAAATTGAAAATTCTGCATCAAAATAAACACAGTGCTCGATCGGCTCCCAAGTGGGTTTCGTTTTGAATTTTGGGTTTCGGTTTTTTGGTTTGATATTTTTGGGTTTCAATTTTTGAACTTTTTAGGATTTTTAGGATTTCGATTTTAAATTGTGCAGAGAGAGAGAGAGAGAGAGAGAGAGAGAGAGAGAGAGAGAGAGTAACCTTGAAGAGAGGAGGGGAGGGAGTAGCGGTTTTCGTAGCTTTGGTGGTGGCGGCTATGGAGAAGTGTTTTGGAAGGAGAGGGGTACAATGGGAAGATTTGGGGAAATTAATGGGTTTTATGGAGTACATTTTTATTTTGAAATATTAGGGATGGGTTATGTGAAAGGAGTGGGTTAATGGAGAAAATAAAGGGTTGTGAATAGTCGTCCCTTCATTTGTTCGAAGATTAGGTTTTGGCCTGTGCTTGATTGATTTAGGGCGCGGCTATTCGCAACCCTTCATTTTCTCCGATAGCCCACCATATTTCGGTAAGTGGTTGTTGAAAATCATAAATAATATTTCGGTAAATAGTTGTTGAAAATAAGATTATATTTCGGTAACTACATATCGAAAATATATTCAACTTTCGGTAAACAACTGCAAACATGCATTTTCGGTAAATAGTTGTTGAAAAAAATATCATATTTCGGTAACTGGATGCTGAAAATGTATCTCAATTTCGGTAACTAACTGTCGAGTATAATTGAAATTTTTTAACAGGCTGTAGGAGAAAATGAAGGGCTGCGAATAGCCGCGCCTTGATTTAAGGGCTAAATACATCTCTGTTCTTTTTCACAAACATGACCTGCTACTTGTAAGTATTACAAATGTTACCCTATGACTTTGATTATATACGTTAATGACCTCCAGTGTCTAAAAATGTTCTCCCCCCCCCCCCCCCCCGCTCTCTCTCTTTGGTGAAAAGGAACTTCCGTTGAAAGTTAGAGATACATCATATGGAATAAGAAACACCCCGAGAGTCATCCAATAGTTCAATGGTTGGATCTTAATAAAGTGAAGGAAAATTCAAAACATGCATAGATTTAGCATATCTAGTCACAATGTCGGCACATTTGAAGCTTTCCCACATGATATAATTGTTGGAGGTCAACCCAGATGTCGGAGAAGGTCTTGACAGTCTCAAGCAATAGGTCCCAAATGATGTCATTCGATTGGTGTCATCTGTCGTGTCCACTTTGATTTCTACGTCACCGAATTGCTTATATATAATGAATTGGAGACCATCCCTCAAAACCCGATGCCCCGCCGCAATCTAGTCATGAGTCCATGTTTCCATCGGAATCCTGCAATCCAATTTCCTTGACAATCCCGAATAAAACCTCGATCCCAAAGTAGCCTCATTCCTATTAACACTACCTGCACCGTAGTAGTATTGCACAATGCTTTTAGCTAGCATTGAACCTAGCAGATTTTATTAGGGGAATGAACCATTAAAAGAGGTTCTCAGGTATTTCCGAATGTCTTTGGCGTGTTCGTGTGTTTGATACGAATATGCCAATTATTTACGGTATGTTTGAGAATCATTTACTTATTGGATTTTAAGTTTTGAATTGTACATTATAGGAGTACATTTTTGAATTATAAATAGAATTAATGAAAATTGCTTGGATGATATGTAGGGACTAAATTTTTACGAAGTGTTTGGTCAAACTATATTTGATTCGAGAGAAATGAATGATAAGACTTGAAATGGACCATTAGATTGTGACAGTCCATTTCTTTTTAAACAAAAAAAAAAAGTAGTAATTTTTGAGATGCCTATTAATTTCCAATAGTCAAATTTTTTTTGCATGAATAATTTACAACTTGAGACATTTAAACTGAATGACACAAGATCGTGGTAGGCCCACTTCTCCTCACATATGGATTTCATGAGAGAATCCTCATTCACATATTATGAAAGAACTAGAATCCTTTCATGCAATTCTTATGTGAGGAGAAATAAAATGGCTCGTGGTTATTATTATGTATGTGTCAGCATTTAAATTATCAACATAAAAGAATCAAGTTAATAGGATTTTCTTTTTTTGGTAAACTAGGAGCATTAGATAAGATTAAGAGTCATACAAGAGTCTAGGGTATTCCACCCCATTTGCGTCCTCGCGAAGTTGCGAGTTAATACAATCCGGAGCAACATCAAATACACGAAAATCTAGGGCATCGTCAAACAACATACTAGCTATTACATCCGCACATAGTTAATAGGATTTTCGATTAGCTGACAAATCAAATTATTTTTATCTCCAGATAAATGAATAGTTAGAAATTTGACAGTCCATACAATTCCAATTGTCTATTGTTCTGTCACACTCTACATTATGTTGAGAAAACTATTGATGTCCTAGTGGCACTATTTTCTCACAAGAATAACTAACATATCAAGACTTGCCAAATAAACAGTTCAAATCAAATGAACATCGTTCCATGTGAGGATCACATGGTGATCAACACGATAGGGCGGTATTTCATTTACCAAGGATAGTAGCCTAGTAGTTCAAAACTTACTCCCAAGAGGTTTAGGTGATAATTATAAGGTTCGAGTTGTGCGATCGACACCCCTCAAATCTTACCCTCTTGCGAAGCTTCGTTGTGTTCCACCAGCTTTGGGGGAATGATAGAAGCTATGGTTGTTTAGTCCATTTCAAAGCATGACACGGGTCCCAAAAAAGGACTGCTAGGGTGTTCTGAACACCCTAAAAATTTTTAGGGTGTATATGAGTCCTATGTACTTTTGTTGTATCCCTGATTTGAACACCAAATCCAATAAAGTTTGAACACTCAATAGCCTATAAAAGAGCCAATTAACTCATGTTTAGATTCAAAATCTCTTAGGTGCTATCAATTCCTTTGAGGCTAGTCGATACGACATTTGCTTTGGCTTTAAGTGGTCTACAACTAATGAATGATGTGTTAATGATCTTCCAAATTTAGTTGAGGTGCACATAACCAAACACCAAGTTATCCTAAGAAAAAAACCCACCATACCCCATAACCATAAATGCTAGTAAAAATTAAGAAATCAAGAGAAGGAAAGAATGATAAAATTGTTATTCTATTGATTTTTAATTTAGTTGTTCACTGTGTAAACTATTGATCCATTTCAAGTTGAATATGTGTTGAATATATATTCCACCATTTAAAAAAAAAAATCTAATTAGTTAAACTACTTAAGCCAAGGAGAGATAGATGAATGTTGGCATGATTAATTATATTTGAAAAGATAGAACCAAATTTTATTGATTATGAAACTATTACGCATCGATTTCAAAATAGTCTAACTTATCGACGACAATTTTGTTTGATTTAATAGTTTCTAGTAAAATTTTGTTTAACCATTAGTATTGAACAAAGTTAGCGGAGATTAAGATCTTTTTAAACACCCTAAAAAATATTTCTAGAGCCAACACTGATCGTCCCTTCCACTCTTTCAGTTTAGGAATAAATAAATTGATTTTCTTAGTCAAATACTACTTTCTATTTTCTTTCCAAACGCGCCCTCCTTAGTCCTTCCACTTCTCGTACACTGAAATTCAATATGTCCGCCCCATTAAGGCTCCAACGGTCTGCGCCTACCTACCTGCCACTGGGGTCTGGGGGTGTCATAGCCATGAGAGAGAGAGAGAGAGAGAGAGAGAGAGTGGGCTCAATATTTGAACAATGGCGTTAAATACAGCTGCAACTACCTCCACACTCTCACAAGCAAAAAGCATTAAATGGCCCTTACTCTTATGGGAGAAAAAACTCTCATCTTTCTAAATTTTCTCATACCCATTTTTACCTGCCTTTTCTTCGTTTGGTTCTTCCTTCACGTGTCGGTTGCAGCAGACACGAACTTACTCACACAATCCTTCCAAAAATAAAAACCTTTCGCTCCCACTCTCAATTTCCGCTCTGCCTCGCACTCTCAGTCCTCACTCTCACGACTCTTAATGTGTTGAGATGCTTTTGAAAGACACTTTCGCACTCACGCTCAAGCACGCGCACGGAACTTCCAGTATATGAATCACTATACCCCATCCTAATACAGACAAGCAGCTCCCTTTCACATTTACTCTCCCAACCGTTTTGATTGCTCACCACTGCTTTGATTGCTCACCACTTCAATTATCATCCCCACCCCCCACCTGCAATTGAGGTTTTTGCTTCTGTCTTGTTTCTTTCATCCCCATCACCTCAGCTTCTGATATTTAGTCATCTGGTTTTGCAAAATCTTTCCACTTGAGCTCTCACTGTTCTAGTTGGGTAGGTGAACTCTCTCTCCCGCCTGATTGATCGAATTAACTATGCATTTCTTCCTTCCTCTTGTTGCATTCAGGAATTGTACTTAGCAAGTCGCATACTCGCATCAGCTTATCTGTACCAGTTTGCCGTTTTATCTCCACTCGTGTAAATTTAGATCGTCTATAAGACTTCTATTGATTAAGAGTATTTTTTACTGTGGCTGAAATTGCATGGGAACAAGATTTCTATTCACGTGCAAATGTGCAATGTTCTTGTGCAATTTCAGCCGCTGGGTCTCTCAGGATACGAGTTTTTCTGAGATCTTGTAGCTGAAATTGCATAAAAATAGAGGTATACATAGGTACCTAGGTACATGCGAAAAATTTTCAGTGCCGAGCGGGTACCACGTGATACCGGTTGCGCATCCGAGCCGTTCATTGCGTGTTGGAACGGCTTAGATTTGGAGAGAGAAAAAGAAAAGAGAAAGTGTTGGGTGAGAGGAGAAAGAGGGTTTCAATCCGAACTGTCCAAAAGTGTATCGGACGGCTTGGATGCACCGAACGGGTACCACGTAGGATATACCCGCTTGGCACTGAAACATGTGTTCGTAGGATATACCTGCTTGGCACTGAAACATGTGTTCTGAATTCCTAGCAAGCAAACTAGTCATATTCTCATGGTTTTGACATTATTTATAGAGACCCTTCATTCAGATTTCAATGAGTTTGTTCTTCACCAAGATAAGACAAATCACATTGTGAAATCTGTTTTTTTGTGGGTTTTTGTACTTTCAGGGGCTTGTGGAGATGGGTACCGTGGGAGAAATCAAGTCGCAAGAAGGGACGCCGGCGACGCCTGTGACTGTTGAAATGGGAAAGGAAGGGAATTCTTCTGATCATGGTTATAGGAGGAAGAGGCTGGGGCTCTACTTCATGGAGTCCGATGACCGGCGGACGGCGTTGGGCGGCGGTTATACAGGGGGAACTACGCCGGTGAATATCCATGGGAAGCCCATCGTTGATCTTTCCAAGACTGGTGGTTGGATTGCCGCCTTTTTCATATTTGGTAAGTGTTTAAACAAATCTTCCAGATTCAAAACTTTTGTCAATTTTCACAGAACTACTAAACTCTAGGAGCACTTGGCAGTAGCCCGGCCCGACCCTGAAATTTTTGGGTGTAAGGCAAACTTTGGTGGTTGGGTCCCTTGCATTCTTTTACTAGCAAACAAAATAGTAATCAGTAAATTAATCTCAAAATGGAAAAAAAAAATTGTACACCGTAATAAGGTAAATTAAATTTTTGAAAGCAGTGACGCTAGCAACAACGTAAAAGTATTACTTAAATATCGGTTTCCTTGCAATTTTGTATAATGTTCTATTCCTTCCGTCCCAATTTACTTGTCACAGTTCTATTTCAACCGGAAAAAAGAATTAGTTATATTTTTAAATTGGTAATGAATTTTATATCCAATATGGATCTTGTTTGATAGATCTCGATTTATTCTATAATACAATGTTTTCAAAATCGCCTAAAATATTATAAATTACAAGATATAATCAATTGAAAAGTGGCACGAACTCAAAAAAGTGACAAGTAAATTGGGACGGAGGGAGTACAAAATTGGGGATCCGAGGTGCAAGCCTTTTTCGCCTCTCCTCAGGGGCGGGCTTGATGGTAGCCGAGTTGGCAAAGGCAGCCGGGTTAACTCCCTGCCCTTTCTCATGCGAATTTAAACCTTCCACAACTACTTAAGACAAGTGTCGGGAGTTGACAACGCCCCCCTCAATATGACATCTGGTTCTCGCTGCCCTATATTAGATGCATGAACCAGATGCCGAGTGCACAGGGGCGGCTCAAGGATTTTGAATGCTCAAGGCCAAATTAAAAAAAGTGTGCTCCTAATACTTAACAATTTTTACAGCAACGATCAAAATACGAGAAAGTCAAACCAATATAAAGTTTTACTAGTTATTACATACGAACACAAAGGCAAGTACATATTATCTCAACAACGCATGAGTATCACTTGAATACTACTCGTCTTGTACTTCTAGAAGCAAAAGTTCCTCATGACAAATTCCTTCACTTGAAATCCACATCTACGGAAATACAACCTAATAGTCTGTGTGACCACCAAGAAAACTTGTTGAGAAAATAAATGAAAATAATACAACGTTGAGTCTCAGATCATCTATTACATTATGAGAAATAAAAATAGATACATGTATTCTCCTATCGCTTGTAATCAATTGGTGGATCAAACTCAATTTAAGTGCTTTTACAGTTTGTACATACCTAGATCCGATGATTTCAACCACATCAAAAGAGCCCAAAATCCCCAATGCAAACAAATCTACGAAATGAATGAATTGCAATAAGTGAAGTTAAAATTGTGAGACGTAACGCAAATGCATTGACAACAAGGATCGGCGATTGGTTTACCCATCATGAGGGAATAGACGAGAAGGTAATTGTTCTTGAAGGAATTGATGGGATGAGATGTGTTGATCCGATCCTTCTTGTTGTTGCTTGCTCTAGACCTGCCACTACGGTTACGAGGAATCTGAGAAGGTAATTGTTTAGTCAATTTGAGGCTGTAATGGAAAAAACGTGCCAGAGCTTTGGTTTTATTTATTTTTTCAAAAATAGACCAATTAGTTCTTTGATTTACAAAAATGCTACCGAAGTTTTGGGTCATCTGAGTTTTGGGGCCTTTATTTGCATGTTGGATATGCATTTTTTTTTATGATATTGGGCTAAAAAAGAGTCCTAGTCAAATCCAAATACTAAAAAAATTGGGAGTGTCCCAAAAATTGGACATTTTTAAGGTGCCCAAGGCTCAGCCCTCTTGGGCCTTGGGGTTGGGCCGGCCTTGGCTGAGTGAGAGGGGCCTTGTCACCCTCCCACCGCAGTAAGCCAGCAAAATACAAATGCTTTGTTCGGTTGCCTTTCCATTTTAGTTTTAGTTTTGGAAACCAATCATTACCCTACTTCTTTTCCCAATCATTACCCTACTTTTTCAATTATTACTTTCTCATCTCTCTCTATCTCTCTCCAATCATTACCCCTATTTTCAATCATTACTCTATTTCTCTCTCCACCCACTACCAAAACTAAACTAAACTAAACTCCCAACCAAACACTACCAAAACTTTTGCCATTGCTCCTTCTTGGCATCCACAGTGGATGCAGCGGTTTCGGAGCTGCCTATGAGGGGTGGAGTTGGAATTTTCCATTTGTGGAGTATAAAAATAGCAGTTTTTAGGACAAATTAGGAGCTTAGCAAACATGGAAAATGGATATAAGTAAATAGATGTATTTTTTTGGGATCCGCGTATAACTGCAATCATTAACATGAACAAATTGAAAACCCAAGGGATTTGGCCAAATGAGTACGAGAAAGCAAATATGAAGTCGTATGTTTGAATCTCACGGAGACCAAACATTCCAAAACCTTGGCCCACTTGGGGGGGTGGGGTTTGCTCGGTTGTTAACTTCAAGGCCCCGGCATTAGTCGAGATACGTGTAAGCTAGTCGGACATCTGTCATAAAAAAACCAAAAAACAAGAACGAGTTGTTATAAAAAAAAACCAAAAAACAAGAACGAGTTGAAACAAGTCCTATTAAAGGTATGGAATGTAGATTAATTAACTAAAGTGCATCGCGATAAAGCTCTCAAACTCAATAGTACAATCCTTAACCAGCTATCAAATCACCTGCTATGCAAGTGTGAAACTTTTTCCTATTCGTTCTAATAATCACCTGATATGCAGCAAGGGTAGTTCTTTGTTTGTGTTTTGTTGTTGTGCATTGGAATAGGATGACAATCTGAGAGCGAGCTTGACTCCTTTTTCCTTGTCCAGGGAACGAAATGGCAGAGAGGATGGCTTATTTTGGCCTTTCGGTTAATATGGTGGCATTTATGTTCTATGTCATGCATCGACCTTTCTCTAGTTCAGCAAACGCGGTCAACAATTTCTTGGGAATATCACAGGCCTCCTCTGTGCTTGGTGGCTTTATAGCTGATGCATATCTCGGTCGATACTGGACTATTGCCATTTTTACCACTATATATCTCGCAGTAAGATTTCGTTCTTGGAACCTAAGCTTTTAAGTAGAAATAATCAGGGCCGGCCCTGGGCTAAAGCCCAGGGTGCGGCCGCTTTAGGCCTCCGAAAGTTAAACTAAAACTAGGCCTCATTTTCCAGACGAAAACGTTTATATATATGTAAGTTCTTCTTAATCTTGCAAATGATGACCTGCAGCATTGATGGTTCGAGAGTGGTTGTTAAAGTGGCACACGGGACTTCCTGGGTTCGATTCCCAGGAGGCCCTCTTTGGGGCAATTCTTTTTTTCTTCCTTTTTCTTATTTTTTGTAGTTAATCTAGGCAGATAATGACAATTCTTGCATCACTTGTATTCTAAATTAGTTATACTTAAGTGATTGATAAATGTTTTGATAAGTTTTTTTGTCTTCATTTATTTCAATTTTATTTTCAACTTCTAATATCAATTTCACAAATAAACCACTTTTGACTAGGTATAAATTAAAATAATTAATTTTCACTCATCAAACTCTGATAAAAAAAGATTTAAAGTAAGCAATTCTCTCATTGCTAAAAATAACATTCTTATGATTAAAGTTAATAACGTGATTAATTAAAGAAATACAGTGTATGAGTGGTATTTTGCTATGTTTGATTTTTTTCCCCTAATGATACAAAATATTTTAAAATTTTATTTTAGTTAAATTACGAAACTAAAACACATGTTTAATATTTTTATCTTGTATTAACCACCTATATTGTTTTTTTTTTTTTTTTAGAAAACCTAAGGCCTCAATTTTAAAAATCGCTTTAAGCCTCTTAATTCTCAGGGCCGGCCCTGAGTAGAATGCGTAGTTGCCGCCAATAACTTCACACCTAAATTATGTTGATTGAATGAATTGCAGCATATCCATTTCTGGTATTCTAACAGAGTTGCACATGTGTCGTGTTTGGTGATATTGCCATTGTTTTTACTGACAAGAGCTACTTGTTACCTTATTTTCATTCCGGAGGGTTTGACAGGAATAACCTTATGTGCAACAATGAACATTTTTGTGCCAAACCAAGACCAGTGCGACCAGATCGCCCTACTTTTTGGCAACTGTGAACCTGCAAAACCATGGCAGATGCTTTACCTCAACACGGTTCTTTACTTGACTGGATTTGGAGCTGCGGGTATAAGGCCATGCGTTTCTTCTTTTGGGGCCGATCAGTTTGACGAGAGAAGTAAAGATTACAAGGCTCACCTGGACAGGTTTTTCAACTTCTTCTATCTCTCTGTCACTACTGGTGCGATCGTGGCCTTCACTGCCGTAGTCTACATTCAGATGCAACATGGATGGGGATCTGCTTTCGGTGCCTTGGCCATTGCTATGGGGATGTCAAACTTGGTCTTCTTCCTTGGCACTCCCTTGTACAGGCATAGGTTGCCTGGGGGTAGTCCTCTGACTCGTGTTGCGCAAGTTTTGGTTGCTGCCTTTCGGAAGAGAAACGCCTCCTTTGATAGCGGTGAGTTAATTGGTCTCTATGAGGTTCCAGGCAAACGATCTGCTATAAAGGGCAGCAGCAAGATACCTCATTCCGATGATTTCAGGTACGAAAGGTTCTTTTGTTCTCTCTCCGGCAATCTATTCTTGCTTCTGATTACATGAATACAAATTCTTAAAATGATACAATCTAGGCAAGCGCCAAGCCTTCAATTGACAGTTCTACCTGAATTGATTCCAGGAACTTAATTAAGATCTCCATGGACAATCTCATTGCACTTTGTTAGGCAATGAACCAACCACACTCACAAATCACAATGTACGAAGAATAATCAATTACATCAAGAAAGCAGGACACACTATAAGTAGTTCAGCAAGATTGCCTACTATCATGGCTATTCGCTGCCAGGTAGCCGATGCTATGGTTTACAGCAACCAATTACCGTAGAACCCTTAACTCACATGAGACTTCGCCATGTGAATGTATGATGAGGTGTACAGTACTAATCATACTCGACAAACCTATCAACACACATCTGTTATTTTCCTTCTGCTTTCCTTGAATATATTGAATTTGTGTAGCTGTTTTACCGTGTCTTTCTCCGGGTGTTTGTCCTTACAGATGTTTAGACAAGGCAGCCCTGCAACTGAAGGAAGACGGTCCTGACCCAAGTCCATGGCGGCTTTGCACCGTTACACAAGTTGAAGAAGTCAAGATCCTTTGGAAACTCATTCCAATCCCTGCTTGCACTATAATGCTCAGCCTCATCTTGACAGAGTACTTGACCCTATCAGTACAACAAGCATACACATTAAACACGCAACTCGGTCATCTAAAACTCCCTGTCACGTGCATGCCTGTATTCCCTGGCCTCAGTATATTCCTCATACTCTCTCTCTACTACTTGATATTCGTCCCTCTCTCTCGCCGCATCACAGGCCATCCCCACGGGGCCTCTCAGCTTCAGAGAGTAGGTATCGGAATGGCCGTTTCAATTTTATCGGTGGCTTGGGCTGCGATTTTTGAAAGGTACAGAAGAAACTATGCAATAGAACACGGATACGAGGCTAGTTTTCTATCTGCGATGCCGAACCTGAGTGCATACTGGCTTTTAATCCAATACTGCCTGATTGGGATTGCTGAAGTGTTCTGTATTGTGGGATTACTTGAATTTCTCTATGAGGAGGCTCCGGATGCCATGAGAAGCATAGGCTCGGCTTATGCTGCTCTAGCTGGGGGTTTGGGTTGCTTCGCAGCCACTATACTGAACAACATTGTCAAATCTGCCACGGGTAGTGACAAAGAAAGAAGAGAATCGTGGCTGTCGCAAAACATTAACACCGGGAGGTTTGATTACTTCTACTGGCTTCTCACGGTTCTTAGTGTGATCAACTTCTGCGCATTTCTGTATGCGGCACGTCGTTACAAGTATAGAGTAAAGCAGGAAATATGAACGGGGGAGATGGGTATATGAGGTATCGATTAGAAGTTTGTTATTAGTAGGAAGTTTACGTGTTTTGAGTTCGGGTAAGAGGCATTCGTTTGGTTCGATCCCCTTCGCGATTGCATTGCGAAAATTGTGATGCATTATGTTTTCTAAGAATTTCGCGCGATAGAACTTGATACGGTTACTTGTTACAGCTTGTGCTTCTACAAGGAATGAAAAATGCTTGATTGGTGGCGTGATCTTTCTGCTGTTCTGCTATGGAATGGAACTGTTAAGTTACAAGTTAAGAACAAACTGCTCCATAAAGTAAGAACATAGTAGTGTTTGAATTAAACCGCTATAAGGGCACAAGTGTAATATGCCTTAACGAATGTAAAGTTCTCACTAAAAGGGGTTCCGATTATCAACGAGATCTACATTATGAACGGTTTCGATTATCGACGTGGGCCCGACATGGGCTACTAAACGCTAACAAGAGGGGAGACCAGAGGGAAGAAACTGGAGGGGAGGCGAACCCTTTGCTTCAAAAACAAATAAGGGAAGAAAAGCGAAAAGCAAAATAAAAATCCTTTTTGTCTTTTCTTTCTCAATGAGAAAAATCGTTTTATTAAAACCTATTTAAGGCCCCAGCAATTTGAGAAAGCCAGAGTGGGCTAAACTTGGGACCTCACGAAAACGTAGGATGCATGGCTTTGAACAAATGGCAAATTGTAACTACTGCAACTAGTTACCTCCTCCATACTCCACAAAGTAAATGCATTTGCGGCTCCTAACTAGAAAATATTGAAGGAAATGGACTATATATATAGTTGTATCTTGAACCGTCTACAGAACCCACGTGCATTGAACGGTTCTAGACTCATCTGTGCCCGGATCTGCACTTTTGTCTGTGTAGCATTGTTGCTACACTTGTAGCTCATCTTTCTGTGGTCCTGAACTGTCTATGGGACCCACCTGCATTGAATGGTTCCAGACTCATCTGTGCCCGGATCTGCACTTTTATCTGCGTAGCATTGCTGATACACGCCTACACTCACCCGTAGCTCATCTTTCTATGGTCCTTCACTATTCCCCACTGAAGGGACTTTTTGCATTCTCTAAGCTTTTTAGACACCCTTCTATTGTGGGTTTATCTATGGTGTAATTTGAGTTGGACTCTCGTGAAGTTCTCCTTAAATTTGCAAAAACACTCTGGCCAAAGAACACATCTAAGCTCAGGCAGGCAACAACTGACTTCTCTTGCTCGCTTGTATGTCCTTAATTAGGATCATCTTCTTTTTCGAGAAAAAAAAATAAAAAAAACTTGTGGAGAATTAACCACGAAAGTCCAAAAATCAAAGATGGAGAATCATCTCTTGAGTAAGGAAGAAAAACCAAAAGAAACTGTAGTTTGCCCGCGTTGAGTTTTTGAGATTGTTAGTCTATAGATTCGTTCATCTTGTACTTTAATTTTTTGCAGGGGACGGAAGTTGAGGGATATGGGGAGTACGAGCAGAGACATTTCTGTTTCGGAAACAGTTCCTATGGCTACAAGTTTTGAATTTGATTTGGAGGGAAATTCTTCTAAGCAATTGCTCCAAACAAAGAATCTTGGATTCCATCTTGTTGAGTCTGGTGATGGTAGGCAGAGCAACGGTTATAATCATGCCGGGAGTGGTACGACTCGGATGGTTAATCTCCATGGGAAGCATATTAGTTCTGATCATTCCAAAACTGGTGGTTGGTTTGCCGCCGCCTTCATTTTTGGTAAATTCCCACAATTCAACTCTGTGTTACTATTTCTTTACCTTCTCCTCTTGTACGTTGGAAGTCCTGGGTTTGTGAAGCCTGATTCGGTTTGTTTTATCACTTTGGGGCTATGTGTTTGCCACTTAAGGTCATTGGTGATGTCAAATCATATAATAAATGTTTTGCTATGCATAGCATCTGCGCAATGTATTATGTACTCTCTTTTCCATTCGATACATAGTGAAAATTTGCGTGAGCCAATGTACCTAATTGGAGAACAATGCCAATTTTTGCTTTCTTTGTCGATTTTGCTTGACTATTCTTCGTGATATTGTGTATGTGTGGTTTTGGGTTGAGTCCACAACAGAAAATTGAGAAATCGGTCACACCAACAAACACACAAAGCACAAAGAACAACAAAGCATGAAATGAAGATGCAAGACATACGCAGTTTCCCAGCTGTGTAGTTGAGTAAATCAACAACTCATGCCAATTTTTCACTTTGTATTGAATCATCAATAAAGGAGTACAAGTTACAATGACTGCATATAACATGTATTTATAACCTGGGGTTCATCAATTACCATAATACTCCTATCTAGGTTTTGGGGGCCCTACAGAAACGAACCCCGAATAGTTAGCAAAGCACAATCTAGACGAAATCAGGCTTCACAAACCCAACACAGGAAACATGTAAGTGTCTTGGTCTTTCTATTTAACAAGTGAAACTACTTGCTTCTGTCATGTCCTAGGGACTGAAATGGCTGAGAGAATGGCTTATTTTGGACTTTCGGTGAACATGGTGGCGTTTATGTTCTATGTCATGCATCGGCCTTTCTCATCCTCAGCCAACGCCGTTAACATCTTCCTGGGAATATCACAGACCTCTTCCGTTCTTGGTGGCTTTTTAGCCGATGCATATCTAGGTCGATACTGGACTATCGCAATTTCCACCACTCTATATCTTGCAGTAAGATTTCTCTGAATGTTTTACCTATTTTTCATAGTGCAACTTCGTTTTCTTCTGTGTTGTTGGATCATGTTGTTCACTGACAAGAGATGGTTGTCATCTCATTTCTCTTTCTGCGCAGGGTTTGACAGGAATAACCTTATGCGCAACAATGCACATTTTCGTGCCAAAACAAGACGAGTGTGATAAAATTGCCCTGCTACTTGGCACCTGCGAGCCTGCAAAACGGTGGCAGATGCTTTACCTCAACACGGTTCTTTACTTGACTGGGTTTGGAGCTGCGGGAATAAGACCTTGCGTAGCTGCTTTTGGAGCAGACCAGTTCGACGAAACAAGTAGAGACTACCAGTCTCACCTAGACAGGTTTTTCAATTTGTTCTATCTTTCCGTAACTACAGGGGCAATCGTGGCTTTCACTGCAGTAGTCTATATTCAAATGCAACACGGATGGGGATCGGCTTTTGGTGCTTTGTGCATTGCGATGGGTGTGGCAAACACAGTTTTCTACCTTGGGACTCCGTTGTATAGGCACAGGCTGCCCGGGGGCAGTCCTCTGACTCGTGTTGCGCAAGTTTTGGTTGCTGCCTTCCGGAACAGAAAGGCTTCGTTGAATGGTAGTGAGATAGTGGCGAGACTGTATGAGGTTCCGGGAAGTAGTTCTGCTATCAAAGGCAGCAGCAAGATAGCTCATACTGATGATTTCAGGTAAGGCTAAGGGGGCTGGTGCATACATATAGTCTAAGTAACACAGACACGGACACACCAAGACCGCAATTTTTAAAAATTGCATATGACACGACACGCTGAGGACACGTTCCATAAATGCTTTCTGTACCTATTAATGTATCTCATTTATACAATAACTCATTTGAAAAATGCTACATGACATCTAAGGAGGACTTTCTTACCATTAAGTAGAAGCCATTCCATTTATCCATAAATACCTGTGGCATACCATCTAACGCGATGCCTCTAAAGTACATAGTTCTAGAGCTTGACACAGTCTCCGGAGTGTCCAACGAGTGTTGGTGTCATGCCACGCTCCTAAAGGCATCCAAGCTTCTTAGCATACCGTCTTAGAAAACGGAAAAATCAAACATATAAACGAGGCAAGCTGTAGCCTGCAATGGAGATCTAAGCCTTCAATGAAGGATCTCCTTCCACTCAAATCTGCTCCAATGTATATAGTGGATCATACTGGGGTATACTCATGTTTCACCATATCATTTGTATTTTGTGTCCTTTACCTTTTGCAGATGTTTAGACAAAGCAGCCCTGAAACTGACCGAACACGGCGCCAATCCGAGCCCATGGCAGTTTTGCACCGTGACACAAGTAGAAGAAGTCAAGATACTTCTAAGACTCATTCCAATTGCAGCCTCCATAATAGTCCTCAGTGCGGTCTTCACAGAGTACTTGACTCTCTCAGTTCAACAAGCATACACACTGAACACAAACATGGGCCACCTCAAGCTCCCCGTCACGAGCATGCCCGTCTTTCCCGCCCTCAGTATATTACTCGTACTCTCTCTGTACTACCTGATCTTCGTCCCTTTGGCCCGTCGCATCACAGGTCATCCCCACGGAGCCTCTCAGCTTCAGAGGATGGGGATTGGGTTGGCAGTTTCGATTGCGTCAGTGACTTGGGCTGGGGTTTTTGAGAGGCACAGAAGACATTATGCGATACACCATGGGTTCGAGGATAGCTATCTAACTGCTATGCCCGATTTAAGGGCGTACTGGCTTTTAATCCAGTATTGCCTAATCGGGATAGCAGAAGTATTCTGCCTCGTGGGATTACTGGAGTTTCTGTACGAGGAGGCCCCGGATGCCATGAGAAGTGTGGGGACTGCATACGCTACGGTTGGTGGCGGTTTAGGGTGCTTTGGCGCCACTATATTGAACAACATAGTGAAATCTGTAACTGCTAAGGGAGACGATGAGGGCGGAAGAGAATCGTGGTTATCGCATAATATCAATACCGGGAGGTTTGATTACTTCTACTGGGTTCTTTCAGTTCTTAGTTTTATCAACTTCTGCGTTTTTCTGTATACAGCAAGCAGGTATCAGTACAGAGTGAAGGGGGAAACAGAGAAAAACGGAGGAGACAAGTAAATGAGCAAACAAGTCGGTAAACAGTTTATTAGTATTAGGAAGTTATGCATTTTATGTTGGAGAAGAGACATGTACGTCTGAAACATGAACAATGCGTTTGTGGTTATACTTGAAGCCTGTGAATTTCTCTCTCTTGACCGATTAATAAATTTACTGTGTTTGTGGTAATACTCGATGCCTAATTGCATCCATTTGCACGACTAAAATCTTGATGAATTACAACTCTATAATCCGCGGTCATTTTATTGGTATAATCGCAAATTCATGTAATTGTCACTTCAAGTGTTAAAATGCTAGGTCATTGTTGAAAAGTAAATAGGCACTGAGTGGAGTAAGGACTCTTGCCAGAAAATACAAGCAAGAGGGTAAAAACAACCAGCTTCCTGTGGGGAAGCCTGTTATGGACATAACTTATTTACATTGTCTCGGCTTATCTGTATGTTCGCTCTCTTTCTTTGCAATCAATCTCCTCGCAAACTTCAAGGGCTTTCAAAAAATTCCATCTCCTGAGACACCAAGATAGAGGTAAAAGTAATTTGAGGTGAGTTACTGATCAGCAGGAAATATAACATTGGAAGAAAATAAAAAACTGAAACAAAGAAGTAGCTCAATTCCCAGTCACAAAAATCTGCAGGGCACATTGACCTATCGGGATTGTCTTGAACAAAGACAACAAAGCGTACACCTTTTTTTTTTTTTTGATAGGCAAAGCGTACACTTTTTGTTTGACTGAAAACATGCAACTGGAGAGAATTCAATAGTATTACATAAAAGATGTCCCAAAAGCATCTTGCCCGCTGCATTAACCCCAATTCACACGTTATCACATTAATCCCCTCTCACTACTCAACCAAAACAAACATGGTTACGACAATCCCTATCTCCAACCAAACAACCAACTTCCCCATTAATCCCTCTTCACAACCAAATCCCAATCCGCAACCACTACCATTCCCCCCAACCCATAACACGTATCAAACGAGGCCTTATTGTAACTAAGAAAAGTTTAGAGACAAAGAGCCCGAGCCTGGGATGCATGCAGAAGACGAAAAAGGAAACAAAAAAGGAGGATAAAAGACGCTAACTGAATCACTCTTTGTTTCTGAGATTACTAGGAAAAGGAGCATATTCCATCAATATCACCACCAAGTGTGTGCATGCACAAATGTATTTGTGTTTTCAAAAATTTAGACAAACTGGACACATCAAACTTAACCTCTTGAACAATTGAGAAAAGCCCCCAATAATAGGTATTCAAAAACATTAATATTAAAAAGTCATGAAGATCCGACAGTTCAGTTTATTTAAGAGTTCAAATTCAATTAGGATACCATTCTGCTTTCCAATTGAAGGTTCATATTCGTACTGCCTTAGATTTCATTGGTCCTAATGCTAATTTACTCGACTTACATTACAAAACGAAAACCAGTCATGTTCTCATTGCCAACAATTTCTTCCCTTTCCAATGCACCTTTGAGCATCCACCACTCCAATAGGTTTACCTTTGTGTTACATAGACTCAAGTGCAGACCTATATCTAGAGATCAGACACGTCATAAGCAAGTGTATTACAAAAGAAAAGAGCATCAAGGGGATGCCACCCATATAAATACTGATAAGCCTAAAACAAGGGCCGATAGGAGAAAAAGGCCCAAGCAACAACAATCACAGGAATCCACAAGATGGTCAAAAAACAACTCTTAATCCATGCAACAAAGAGACATCATTCATCTGCATGCAAAAGTTTGGGGAGCCCAAGTGAACGTAGAAGTCATTATCCATGGCTACTCCACATAAACTGACACAATATCACACAAACATGCCCAAAAAAAAATTTTGCAACAAAAAAGTTCCAAAACAGAAGCTGACAAGAGCAATTGTGTAGTGTATACCTTGCCACATATTGGACAGCTTTCACTTCTTTCCATCCACTCGTATATACAACCAAGGTGAAAATGATGTGAGCACTTTGCCGTGATTTTTGGGTTTTCCAGAGTATATTCTGCAGTATAATGAGCCAGTTTTGAGGTCATTAACTGATTCCAAATAAAAATATCATTAAGGACTGTAGAAGGGAAATGAATTTTTAGTCTCAACAGCCGGCACCAAGTTAAAGAACAATGATAGTAGCAAGACTACAAATATACCAGGAATCCTAAGGATGTTGAATGCAATAGCAAGAGAAGTTAATAAAGGCTATTAAAGTATGAATGAGGATGTAGTAAAGTACCATCAAGACATGTAGGGCAGACATCTTCCTCATCACCAGAAGGTTGTACATAAAGTACTCCAGGCGCAACTTTTGTGGCTAATGCCTTCTCTGAGGACCCTGAATGGCCAAGTTTCAACTCCTCATCAGAATCAACTCCATTCCGTCTCTTCCCAGAACCCAATATCTCCATACCAGAACTACTCATATTTCTTCTCATTGGCTGTGATTCTTCTTGAAAATGAGTCATTGGCTTATCACGCCTAGAGACCAAACCATCGCGTTGCAAACGAGAGTATCTCTGATCAGCGTCATAAGGCAGTGGTCTAGAGATAGATTGGTGTGCATCACTTAAGGAACTATCTGGTAGAGCTGTGCCAATCCCTGAGGATGCCAAAGTTGCTCCTTCAAATGATGAAGATGCCGACCTTCCCTCGATTCTTTGAAACATTGCACTATTCTGCAAGTGAATGAGAGTAAGGCAAGGAAAAAGAACCGTGTGTTGAATCAATTCAAAAGCAGATATTACAGACTTTATCAACTTAGAAATAGAAGAAAATGCCATGTATGAGTACTCTTATCATAAGAACAGAATTTCAAACTAAGACATCAAACACCAGATAAAACCAAGAAACCAAGATACATTTAGATATCCCATCGGTATCTCATCAGTCCGTATGCCTACAACTAGAGATGAGCCTATACTAAAAGACGCAACAAGAATGACGGTATCTCAGGATTTTCTCAATAGCTGACATTTCTATTTTACCAGGGCTCTCCTAATCTCTCCGTAACTCCATGTCACAATGTGCAGGTCTGTAGCAAGTGCAACATTCACTCGAATGCAATGTGTCAGACTATCCTAATCACAGAGGTAACTAGTCCCCTTTCTTTGACATGAATTTCAAGAACCAAGGTGAAAAGAATTACGCAGAGGCAGTGATGTGATACCCCATCCCACATCGAAAGTCTACATGGGTGATCCTGGGTATATAAGGAACCACGTAAGCTACTACTAGTACCTTGGGCTTAAGCATTTTGAGCCATGTGGTGTGGCTTGTGGATCAAATCAAGGTACTTGGCCTGTGGTTTGCTTAGGGTGTTACAAATGGCATAGGAGCAACCTGCGTACACAAGCGAGTTGGCTCCGGCCAGAGAAAAGACTAGTGAAATACCCTGTGACTCTAGGCTCAAGACGCATGTGGCCACCAGGAAAAAGACCCGTGAAATATCATGGTAACTCTGGTCACTGGGGAAAGGACTTGTGAAACACCCTGTGACTATAGTGCTCAACCCCTCGCGAGGGCGCGAGGCCATAAAGGTGGGGAGATTGTGATACCTTATCCCACATTGGGAGTCTACATAGGTGATCCTAGGTACATAATGAACCACGTAAGCTACTACCGGTACCTTGGGGTCAAGCATTTTGGGCCATGTGGTGTGGCTTATGGATCAAAATCAACAGAAAATTACCTGTGGGTCTAGAAAACCAAGATTTGATTCTTATTAAGGATGAACTCAATTTTTATTTACCTCTAAGGACAACCTCATATGAAGATTACCTTTTTACCCTTAACTAAATGTAATTTCACACTTTATTATCTTTTCAAAATTTTCATCACCCCCTCCCACCTCCACCCCACAACCACTTCCGACCGGCGACCACTCCGGCCCGTGACTTTTTCCAACGAAATTTCACTACAAAAAATTAGTGAATTTCACTACTTCTCAAATTTCACTAAATACAGCGACCACTTCGGCCAGTGACCTTTTCCGGCGAAATTTCACTACTTAAAAAAAATAGTGAAATTCACCTCTTCTCAAATTACACTAAATTCAGCGAACACTTCGGCCGGTGACTTTTTCTGGCAAAATTTCACTACTTCAAAAAATTAGTGCATTTTATCAATTTCGAACTCATGAATTTCATTACCTATGAACTCGTGAAATTCTGAAATTTCCCTAATTCTAGAGCTCGTGAAATTCACTAGCTCAGAATTCGTGAATTTTACTTGATCTCAAAACACAATTAGCTAACGTGAGAACCACCTAGTTTACGCTCGTGAAATTCAATAGTTATATGCTCTTGAATTTCACTAGCTTTTGAATTCGTGTATTTCAGCTCTTTCAAAAAAACCATGAACAACTAGTGAAATTCCCTAGTGAATTTTACTAGCTTCAAGCTCGTGAATTTTGCTAGAATTCAAAATACAACTATCTAGTGAATTAGTGAATTTTTATTTGTTTCACACAACTACTACCTAGTGAATTTCATAGCTTCAAGCTCGTGAAATTCATCAACTTTTGAGCTCATAAATTTCTCTAAGCACAACAAAACAACTCTTTAAGAAATAACCATAAACAACTAGTGAAATTCACTAACTTTGACCTCGTGAAATTCTACAACGAAGGAGACATAGTGAAACAATCTTAACACAATTGAACTGTACACTTCCGGTATGGTAATGACTGGGCTTAGAAATAGCATGACGAACTTCTAATACCTGAGCTCAGTTTTTTTTTTTTTCCCCTTGCGAGAGCTCAAACAGGCTTAACAAAGTCGAAACTCGTTGAAATCGATCAATTTCAAACTCTAATCAGTGCAGAAACGAACAGATCGTATCGCAAATAGGCTTGAATCATGTGGTAACAAAGCAAGGTTCGAAATCAAATTTCGCAGGTGATTTATGGTTCAATTCGACTGCGCAAGGGTCCAAAATGGCAGATCTGCGGGTTTCGAAGTTCACAGGTTGGAGTTTGGTTGATTTCGGGGTCTGATTGAGGTAGATCGAAGGTGGCATGGTGACGAGAGGCTAGGGTTTGGACTTTGGAGAAGTGGAGTGGAATCTTCATGGAGGAATGGACTTTGTTGGAGTTTTTGAAGGCAGAGAGAGAGAGAGATTTTCTGTTAGATTAGGTTTAGCTGTGCATCAGCGGGGGTGTTTTCCGCAAAAAAATTTGGGCAATCCTTAGCGGTGCAATTTCAAATTGGATGAGAGTTGGAGGGAATGAGGCCGTGGGAACTAGACCGGCCCGTAAATTCCCCCAAAATCAAGGTACTTGGCCAGTGGTTGGTTTGGGGCGTTACAAATGGAAAATAATATTTTCTGGTCCATAAGCACCAGCAAAAATAGATTTTCTACAACATACAATCCACAAACACTTTCCCTACAAGATCTTTGCAAAATGAAGCTCTCATCATGGAAATCATTACCAGAAAACTTTCAATACAAACATTTTCCCTAAATGTAATAATCATTTCACTGACTTTATCCAAAAAAAAAAATGACGGTTCATTACAAGATCTTTGCGAAATGAAGCTCTAATCATGGAAATCGTTACCAGAAGCAATCAGACATGTTAATGCCCCATTAGCTCTACAAGAAAATTGAAACTTCTCACCCTAGTGACGGAGTTAGTTTTAATACACAAAGATCCTTCAGCTAGATGCATCAATGCCTGTTGCAAAAAGTTACAAGAATGTGGGCAAAAAAGCGCATCTAAAGCTCATATTATTTTTAGCCATCTATGGAAGTTGAATATCATCAATATTCAGTATGATCTCTTCCAACCACAAAGATTTCTCTCTGTAGCTTGTCAGTAGAGAAATCTCCTATTCCTCTCCTACATGTTACAACTTACTATGGATCAATGCATATATATAGAACTACCCAAACCTATAAATAAGTACAATTACACAAGTGTATGAACTTTTAATCACAACAAAAACCAGAAAACCAGCGGAAAAACAACTTGGGTTTTCCTACGGAACAGCAATAATGCATATATAGTATGATAATGCACTTCGGGATTTTCCACTTGAGGCTTGCAGCATTTTACAAGTCTGAGCTTGATTAAATGGAACTTTGTGAGTCAACTGTAAAGCAGTTCCAAATCTTTATGACAGCTTGTCTCATATGTTCTCCTCAATTCAGAGCAAAAGTCAGAGAGGCAACAATGTAATCACAACACTCATACGCAACCTTCATAGTATTTTGACAAGTATCTGCTATACTTCACGAACAAATAGAAACACCATAGGAAAAATTTATTGCACACAACAAATATGCCATAACTCAGCTGGGAAATCCCAACAGCCAAGGCAGCGCCCTATCTTCCTGATTACATATTGAATCCGAGAATTTATGCAGTTGATTGCCAGATGCCTAACAGGTAGTTTACAGCAGCCATCAACTGAATCGAACCGAACAAATAAAAAGAAACCCATAAATTAATAAAGGGGATGAAAGTGGTAGAGAAGCTGAAAACTACTGTACTTACCCCAGAAAACAGCTGGTGGAAAAAGAATCTAAGGCATGTGCAGTGCCTGTAGATTGAATTACTTGGATAATCTTCATACTCATCATCACATGGACAGCAGCAGAAAGAACCCATATCTCTCAACTGCTAAAAGCCCAAAAAAAAAAGTCTTTCTTTTTTCCCCTTTTCGCTAGGTATCTAAACCAATAAAGAAGGCAGGGAACGACTCTTTACTAAGAACACAATGTAGCCACCAGTAATTCAACCCTACAAAAAGTCCTTATCTTGAAGTATTCAGAGCAGCTCACAGGAAAAGTAAGATTGAATCCTGCAACAACAATATGAACAGGAAACAAGGAAAGAAAAGAAACCCATTACAAAAAGATTAAGATCATATCATTGGGGTGCAGAATCGCAGGGTTTCTTTGAAATTTAAGAGTTTAAGATTGCATACTCTGTTAGCCGAGGCTAAAAAGAAGCAAATTGAAAGTGGGTTTGCTGGAGAATTGTATAAATTTCTGTGTTTCTGCCTTTCTGGAATGGGAAGGGAGAAACTGCCGTCGTCTGATTGTGAGAGAAGTCTCCAGATAGAATAGAACAACCAACCGATGGTGGATTGAGTCACAGGGAACCAAAAAGTCCTTTTGTCAACACAAAGACAATATACTAATATCGATGGATTTTGCCTTACTGAAATCTAAAGGAATCAGGACCGTGAAAATGGATTGAACGTACAGTTGACCTGTGGCTGTCTTGTGATCTTTTTCTGAGACTTTATTTTAATGAGTTAAACCGATCCTATCAAACGATATCCAATCAAGATTAGTCACACTAAAAATTAGATTGATCGAATATTGTTTGATATCATTTCGAAACACATTAATTTTTACAATATAACAAGATTACAACACCAAAGAAGAACAAGAAAAGAACTGTTATGATCAAATGTAGTTAAAACTTCTCACTCTGACATCCGATTAGCTTCTTGACTCCTACAACTTATGAAGTCTAATAGTAATTATTTCAAATCGGCTTGTGAATGCTTGTTTAAGATTATAACTCGCCTAACAAACATATGATGTTTGGAGGTATTTGAAAGACTCGTAAATTTTTAAATCAAGTTTGCCCACTACTTAGGCATTCAGCTTGTTTATCCATCCTATGTGCAGTTCTTGATGTGTGGTTCTACCCTTGTCAATATTTATCATCCATATTGCGTGATCTAATTTTTTATAGGTTCAGTTGAGCAAATTATTTATATAAAAATCACATATTCGAGTTTTTAGGTGCAAATTGGGTACCACGCGGCGATATTCTGTGCTCATCTGAGCTGTCCAAACGTGTTTTGGACGGTCCAAATCTGAGCACTCTCTCTCCTTTTTTTCTTTGCTTAGATATAGGCGGTCCAAAACACGTTTAGACGGTTTGAATGGACTGCTGGTTACCGCGTGGACTACACCCAATTTGCACCTAAAAATTTCTCCATAGCTGCATGACCAGTTGTGAAATTAAACTGTCTATATTATGACTACTTTTTTTCGAAAGACAAATAATGTTCTTTGGCTTGTCACCGTGCAGTTGGCCAGATACCGGTTTTTAGCAAGTTTATTTTCATGATCGAAATCGTTCATATCGTAGAGTTCGTTGAATACTTTAACCACGTCCAAAATCATGCTGATCAAATGCCCTACTTATTAATTTCTAATCGGAGTGACTTTTTGCTTTATTAAACTAGTGTTGATGGGTTTGATCGAGTGTGGCCATATCTATTTTTAAAAACATAAATGTGATCTGATAAGGAATTAAACAGTGTTTAATTAATACTTATAATTTTTGACATGCTTGAAGTAGTTTTCGACGAATTCTACGACATGAACAGTTCGAATTACGAAAATAAACGCTATACAAATCAGTATCCGGCCAACTGCACTGTACAGTCCCCATGGAACTGCCGACAAGCCATAAAGAAGAAATTCGTATGGATTTGGTGAGATGGGTGGGGGGCAGCTTTAATGGAAATTGTTCGGTCTCTTCGGTTGGTTTCCACTGCGTTGACTGACTTCCTCTTCCATTCCTTTTTCTTTTTTTTTCGGAAAACAAAATGAAAGTGCAAGTATGATATGTTATGTCCGTCGGCGAGTATTGTCCCATCACATCAGTCATCCCACCACTATCTGTATGAAACTACTCCACCACCGCATCTAAGTCAGGACTGAAGACCGAAGCTAAGGTCACCTCACTTGTGAGTGCTTACTTCCTCTCTCTCTTTGTTTGCACGTGTAGATGTTGGGGTAAATTATTGGGTGGTTGTCGCTTCCATTCTCTATAATTGCATATTCATGTGAAGCTCATGATTCACAAATAACATCTTTTTGAAAAGATACTCAAAGAATTTCCACACAAAAAAAAAATGATAAACAAAAAGGGTTCATTGTGATTAATTATTGAGCGTCCTGGGTACCTCTATGTTGCGACCCGATTTTCACCCGGATGCGGCGGTTTCTGTGAGCAAATCATAGCAGCGTGCAACAACGCCCCAATTTCATCATTCAAAAGTACTTTGGATGGTCTAAATTTTAAAAGAATTCTTTAATGGAATGGAAGAGTTTTTTTTTTAAATCCGAACCAATGATTGCCAAGATGGATAGCGAGATGGACACAACTGCACGTGTGACCCATAGCTATAATCCCATAGTGGTTGAATGCCTGCAAAAATTGAATGTCACAAGAGAAGCAGAGTGAATATTGGACGAAATATACTTCTCCTCTCCTTGGCCGATTCGTTTCGTTTCTAAGGTATTTTCAGTGGTAAAACCGACATTGTTTACCTTCGAATTTCAAGTTCAACGAAGTGGTGGATCGACTTGTCAATATGGATGTCAACCAAGAGGACAAGATGGTTTTGCATGTCATTCCGCTGGAAGAGATCAATCTGCTGCTTGAGGCAGACATGTGGAGCGTGGCTTTTGGGCGTTTCTGGTTTGTTTATTTCAGTTCCAGTATACCCAAAAACAAATTCAAGTTCAACACGCCACAAGTGATATCATTTTAAGTCTATCTATGCTTGACACTAAGGAATAGAACACAAAAAAGACTGCTTTCGCCTCTGAGCTTCTAGAGGTGTAAAAATGTACTGGCCATAACAAGACACCTGCAGAACTACAAGTACACTGACGGAAGGCGAGAGATTTACAACAAAAAAAGCAAGAGACTTACAACGAACACAAGCGTTCCCAAGACTGAACAAGTCTGTCGCAGATTCACGATTGCTCTTCAACAACGCAGTGGAATTTTCCACCCAGATTCAATGTCGTCAACAAGACAAGACGCTCAACTAAAACAATCAGGCCCAAACTGGAATTACCAAGACCAGTGATTTCAAGCAAGGTTATTTGTTTCCCAAAGTGTCACAACGAAAGGTTAACCCAACAAATAAGGAAATCTCAGGAACAAGGGGTTAACTGCAGACGAATCCAAATGGTTGTAAGAACAAACAAACTTTGATACCTCACTTGAAAATTAGCAAAAAACCTATCATACAAAGTATGCTCTTCGATTAAATAAACTTCAACCCGGAGATATATTGCTGTCTAGAAATCAAATACTGAGCCAAGGAGTATATGATTCCAAGAAGACCCAATATCCTAATCTTGATCACGTCCGTTATCAAGACTGATGGAAAATTAAGCGGTAAAGTGAGCAATGGCGTCGAATCTGTCTTCTTAGTATAACTCCACACAAACCGGTTAAAAAGGATATGACTGGGGAACGTAAGGACAAGAAGGGCTAGATTTTTAACTGCAAAAAACCAATCGGGCCCGCCAATTTCAAAACCCCACCCTGGGTTCCCGTGCCAGATGTCTTCCCATATGCTATAAAAGGCAGTCACTACCAAGTATGATGAAATAACTGCAGTTACTGGAAAATACCTCTGCTTATCCCCAAACCCAGCGACAAAATCAGAGTCCTGGTTGAGAAGAAGCAAGATAGGGGCCAAGAAGAATATGGCACGGTTTGAGCCGCCGGTGAGATTGATGTTCAAGATTATGCATATGGCAAAGCACATTATAGTAGCAACATTTCCAACTGCCGGCATCCAGGCTCCCTCAGCCGCCATCCTCTTTATACTGAAGGCAGTCACAGATGCGGCCCTCCTTTTCTGTGCGAACCTTAATCTTGGAGGGAAGGTACCGGAGCTGGTTTGACCGGATTGGCTGTGTCTAATTCCACCCCTTTCGTGAGCCTTTTCATGCATAAGTGATGTCAGTTCAAACTTAATCTCCAATGCAACAAGCATAAAGATAGCTGCATATAAACCGAGGAGAGACGTCCTTGCCCCCTCAACGGCAAGTAGAGTGGTCAGCTTGCTGCCTTCTATCTCGCCATCTCCGATTCCACTATTTCCAAGTATGTTCTTGATCCTCACCTCTCCTTCCAATAAATAAGTCACCGGAAAAAGAGCAACAAGCAAAGCAAACATCCACGGAAGGAGCTTTGTGCTTGAGGCAGATGGCAAATGGGTGAAGACCACAAAGACAGAGGTGCAGATCATGGTTATGACTATAAGGATGTGCAATATAGCAGCCTGAGGGAAGTATTCTGCAGCTATATAAACCCCCAGAGCAATCCCCATGGAAATGGAGTAAAAGGCCCTCAACTCAACGATATACTTGATAGGGATGACAGAGGTTACTGCTGCTAGAGTGAGAAGGATTGCTGCGATAAGTAGCCACGATGGCCATGTATGCTTTGAAGTCATGAAGCCGTATATGGAGACATCATCGACGGATTGACGAGCATCTTTGATTAGGTCAGAGTGATAAGTCCATGACAAGGGAATTGGGGGCTGCAAGAGTATAAACAGCAGTCCTGCCGCTACTATTAGAACCAGACATCTCTTAGCAGACTGCACAGAGAAAGGAGAAAATGTATTTAGCGTAAAACAAGCATCAACTACTATACAAGTTGGTGAAAGCAACCAAGTACCAAGAAAAAACACCCACATGATTCCAAAGAGATATGAACATTATGCCTAGTTATGAACATTCCTCTATACCCAAACAAATATACAACTTCTCAGCAGTAGAGGAGAGATAATTCGAAAAGTTGTGCAGCAAATGCAAATGGATAAGACAGTAAGTACACATGCTCTGCGTTTCATAATGTTAAAACTGTGAGTTTCCAGATTTCTGTGTTAATTCTGAGTACTTCACACCAGAGATGTTGTTTTACTCCTCGAATTGATGTCATAATCACTTAATCAATCCCCTATGCACATTAATGCACAGCAGGAAACATAAAAACTAGTAAATGCACAAACACCAGCAGTGAACCAGGTAAAAAATTGTTGGATTGTTTCAATTACTTTTGCAATTATCTAAATATCACCAATAGGAGGATGGAGGATTTATATAATTGCTGGAAAAAATTGCAGAACATAACCCAAACCAAAGAAATGCCAAAAATAGTACCATGACATGAGAAAAGTGGAGAGCCACTATTGGTATACAAGCCAATCCAATCAGAAGAATACAGGAACCCAAAAGTAAACCATCAGATGGGGGTCTCCCATTCCACCACTGGAGAGCTTCAAAAATTGCTTCACGACAAAACCAGACTGACAAAGCAACAACACCAGCATGTGCGTAACCTTGCCAAGGTTTCATCTTTGAGGCTACTCTTGACTTGTCCCTGAAATATTAATGAGGGAGTCGCATTTCTGATGTCATCCAAACAATAATAAGTATGCAAAGAAAGGCCCTAAGAGATGAAAACACTAATACTTACTTGTAGAGAAGCAACGGAGGAGAAACAGCTAACAAAAGCACAGCAGAAGCCCATAAAGCAGCCTTTGATGCGATAAACATCATTGTCACCTTTGAGGAATACAGGCAAATCAGAATCCATACTGCCTTTGGTCCAATTCGGCGATCCGCACTAAGTCTCCTCACCAGAGCCAAACCCACAAAAGTAGTCAGGGCAACCATGTAGCTAGGATACATTACCTCATCATCCAACCCATAATAGTAAACATTTGAGTAATTATAGAAGCGATTCTCAATGTAGCATAGCAGCAGTGCATGGCTGATCAAACCAACCTCGGCCAAGAAATGAAGGTTTGGAGGAAGAAGGGCTAAACCAGGGACAGCCATTGCCAAGATAACACTAGCAACTATGAGCTTACAGAAGGATTTTAAAGACATGCCAGCCATCCAGATGTTGAGATCCCAGAAATTATGCAGCACGAACCACATGACCATCAAGCTACCAAGAACAACAAAGGCAAAGTATGATGGCAGACTCTTCTTTGTAAAGAAACGAGCCAAATAGAATCCAGCAACTGAAGGGAGTGGAAGGAACTGCAAAATAAAATGACCAGAACTTGATTCTAAACACATCCAAATTTATAGTGAAAAGGCAAAATATAAAATTGAATCATACAGATCTTTTTTTTGAATCATACAGATCTCACTCTCCAATTCTGAAACCAACAAATTTTGATTATTTCCGGAATAATCTTACAGTGTGCTTAAAAGTCAATATTACTTGTTTCCACAAGTACCATGTACTTAACAACCCAAGTATTGTACTTTGACAAATTATGTTCTAGTCATATGTGGTACATCTAGGGTGGATCATGCACTTGACAATTCCACTAAATTTCAATTTGATAGTGAATAAAGAAAGTGCAAACATTGAATCACTTGATAATTCTGAATCCGCTTTGTCTCTGAACAAGGAAGCTATAAGTAATTAAGATCAAGTAAGGCAACAATATTCATATCTCATATTAAATCCTGCTTATTGGACTCAAGGAGTTCAAGAAGCTAATCCAAATCGATTAGATGGCCAGCTTGATACGAGCAGAAGGCTCTTCCATGGGATTTGGGTGGTCATGTAAGTGCCTGTCTTCCTATGCTTATCCACTCTTCAAGCTGCGAGTCTTCGCTTTCAGCTTTTGGCATTAGTGTGAATAACATTATAGTTAAAAGCAATGCAGGCAAGTCAAGGTACTCCCCTATCTTCTCTCTAAAGTCTAGTCGAAAAGCTTAAAAGAGGACAACTAGAAAAAGACTTTTGCATCTGACTTCCGTAAACTTTCCCAACTGGATATAATCAGAAAGAAGGAATGGCATATGTCGGGGCTGCTTCTATCTTCCAGCTCATCAATTATTTGCTGGATAAGTCGTCAATTATCAGTAGTGCTGTAAGGCAGTCACTGCACCAGTCTCGGCCTTCGGACTGTATACATAACAAAAAAGAGGATGACAAAGACAATACCCGAGAATATCTTCTTTCTCCCTGTAGATGTTTCCAAGTTCCTCCCTGTCCAACTATAGCGCGTCTCTTTTACCGCTGTCATTATTTAGGGCTAGTTCTTTCAACTTGCAGCTCGCCATAAATCCAATATAAAAGCAAGAAACCCGATTGAATTACTAGGTTTCAAGAAGGGAGAGGGCAGAAGCAAACGACCTAAGAGCTAGGATGCACATCTGGATTTTGACTTGGTCTTCAACCCGACCCTCACTTGTGGAGGCTAGTGCATAGTTTCATATAGTTCACATTTCTATATAGAGTGCACATACTTGGTTCTCATTCCTTGACTCTTCTATTTGATCCAAAACTTAGAGTGCACTAACTCTTCAGGCTATGAATAGTACCTTCTTTTGGGTCTAAAATGTGACACTCCTCAAATCTAAGTTCTTAAAACAATCGGAAGATTTCATACTATTATCACTCCATCAGACTTCACTTGACTTGTTGCATCAAAATTCATTCACGGAAGGGTGCTTTCCACACTAAAAGCTAAAAAATTGAAGTGATATTCAATGCCCCCAACACACCATTCCAGGGGGAAAACCTGACACGCAGCAACAAAACATCCACAAATGAAGACAAGATATTTAAATTCCACGCTTCATAAAAAATTCAGTCAACCAAATGGATAGTTTGGTAGAGATAGTTGGTCCTATTTCTCAACTATCTATACTTTTTGGGACAGTTAGTGAACAAATGCAATTTATGAGGTGGGTGTACCCAATGCACGACTCCCAAATAGGAAGGGTCTAGAGAACGGTTCTGAGACTTGAACCCATGACCTTCACGCAACAATGGGGCAGCTTTACCACAGTTAATGAGGTGCTTTTCTTTATATTAACTACTTGGACACTAAGTATCCAACCAAACTACATGGCCACAGGATACAGTCCTGTACGATGCAGCTGACACTATTGATTGGCTGCCTCAGTATAGGTGAAGGATATGTTTAATACGGGGAGGAAGGAAACAAGAATCTTGCGTGGAAAATGGGTTCTCTGAATTCCACTTAATTCTTTTGTTATGACAGCTAAGTGGAGAATTGGTTTCATTTGAAGCCAAAAAAAAGTGATGTGACTTAAAAAAAAGCTTTAGTCCTCATCTCACATTGTTTCCTAGCCAACAACAGCAAGAGATTCATGTTTGTAGCTATAAGTCTGCGTTGCAGAAGTCCGGAGCAAAACAAAAGGAAGCTCAAGCAAAAGTGGGGTCATTGTACCAACTCATGCAAGTCGATTCTTCATGTTTAAGCCCAAAAAAATTGATGGCAGACCTAGAATGTGATAATGCAGGGATCATCCTAGAGGTAGCCAAAATAGAAAATCCTTTATTGTACTATACATGGAGATCTCCACAGGTTGATTTAAGCTTCTTCCATTCGAGGTAAAGTTCTATTGCAGAATCAGACGCTTGGGTTGTGCTGAGGATTTGAGGTGACATGATTGAAATCCTACTGTACATAGCAGAGGCGTGGGTCAAGTTCATGGATACAACTTGGCAGGTACAAGCACAAGGGAGCAATGTCCGCGGATTTGACAAGGGCAACTTCAGTCTTAGAGTGTGGATTGATAGGATTCAAGAACCTCTCGAAATTGCTCATTTTATAGTGTCGTTCTCTGGAGTCCCCTGGTTTTCTTCCACTTCAAAATATCATGTGTCTCTTCTATTGTATGCTTGGGTCTATACCGTCTATTATTTGCTTGTGACATGTTATGTTTCAAGTTGTATGTCCGTTGGGTGTCGATTAGCATTAGTTTGTTAATGGCTAATCACCTGATTGGTACTTGCATCGCACTCCAAGTCTTTTATTAACTGCCTTAGCAATTCAATACTAGTGACTCAACGCATTTCCCTTTTGCTAGCCTTTCAAAGGCCAAAGGGCAGTCGAAGTAGTCGGCCAGCATTTCATAGACTAAAGGTCACCTCCTCATTGATGCTCTCTTCAGCTCAAATTATTTCCAAATCTAGAAAGAAAGATGCTTGTCATAAACCCTTAAAAGGACTTCAGTTGCCCAAAATAAATTCAAGGAATCAATTGGCTCCAAGCCTCCAAACACTAAAGCATACTTTTAAGGAGCTGGTATTGCTTAAATAAATTGACGAATTTCAAATTTTATCCAGGTGAATGAATGAAACTATTGCATATTAACTTGAATAAGAGACTGCAGTACCTATGCATTTAGATAGCTATGTAACACATGCTTTTATATGGATATGTAACCGAACAACATAGAGAACTTTAGATGCATACCAATATAGGAAATCCCACAACAATTGCACCAGCAGCACTGACTAAAACAGCTAAAGCTGTGAAAGCCACAGAGCTGAAAGCATCAGCAATCATGCCAAGGGCATAAGCACCGGCTGCAGCTGCCCCTCCAAGCATTGTAACAGTCACAAGCAGATAACTCAATGGCGGTGGCACCTGAATGTACCTCCCAAACGAATGAAAAACCACCCTAACCTCCAAGCACATCACTACAACCACCAAAGCGACTGCACCATTCACCACCCGTATGCTCCGCAGATTGGTCTCGTTCTTCGTAACCCACCACAATGCCCCTCTCGTCGATGCGTACAGCAGCACCAAAAACGGAATAAAAAACAACAGAAACAAATCGCAAATGGATGCACCCGACGAAAACATGGTTGAATAATTCGATGCAATGTGAAACAGTAAAGGCAAGTGCAACAAGCTCAACGTATGCACACAGCTCTCGAGCTGGGTTAAAATTAGGTTATCATCGGGCACCTCTCCGCCATGGTAACTCACTTCTTTCTTCAACTTAAACGACGAGATGCGAGGAATCGAAAACAGCCAATAGAGAATACAAGAAAACAACATGAAGTAGTACGAGGCGTGGGCCATGCCGAGGGCGGAGACTGTGGAAAAGGTGAAGAGGACGGAGGCGTTGAGGGGGGCGCAGGCGAAGAGGAGGCGTTCTAGGGTCAGGGTTACGTGAGGGTACTCGATTTGGATCCACTTGAACTGGAGGGAGGCCCAGACGCCGATGAGGAAGTTGGTGTTGGCGCAGAAGAAGGAGGCGAGGAGAGAGAGAGGGAGGGAGTTGAAGGAGGCGGAGGAGAGGAGAGAGGAGGTGAAGAAGAAGGCGATTTGAGCGGAGAGGAGAGAGAACCAGACGGCGATGAACGGAGCGGACTTGTGGAGGTTGAGGGAGTCGAGGATGTAGGCGATCATGAGGCCTAGGGTCAGGGTGGCGAGGACCGGGGCGCCGCCGAGGTCGAGGAGGAAGGCGGCGCAGGGGACGAGGGCGAGGGCGATTCGGGCGTTGTGCGCGAACGACGACGGAGAGAATCTAGAGTTTTTCAGAGATCTAGATGAAGTAGAAGGAGAGGGAGAAACGATACCGCCGCCGCCGCTGCCGTAGAAGGCGGAGTAAGGGTTAGGGTTAGGGGAGGAGGAGGTGGGGAAGGAGGGGGCGCTGGCGGAGGTGGAGATGTAGGGGCGGTAGGAGCGAGGGTTGAGCTCCGGCGGCAACATTTTTATTCGCCGGGGAAATAGACTAGACTGGACTGGACTGAACTCCGAGGAGGAGAGACCTCGGCGTGGAGTGTTTTCTCCGGTGTTCCTTGGTTTCAGTGGAAAACGGGAGGATCTTGTAAGGGTGTACTACTTATCAAAAGTCCACATATGCTTCGTGACGAGAGGTGGGTCCCAAATCGAATCCCAAGTAAAACATCCGCAATCGATAACTCTGCGCCTCGTTTGATAACTCTAATAGATAGAGTGAGTTTCGTAATAAGATGAGATTAAAATAGGATTCGTAATAAGATGAGATTAATAGTGAGACTGTTAAATCACCCTCTCATAATTGTTTTGCACGGGATTAGACGATAGAATTATTAATACTATATTTGTTTAGGTCTAGATGAGATAGGATTATACCATAATTTTCCTTTTATACCTTCAGGCCCTGTTTGATAATAGAGATAGATAAATGGGATTCGTAAGGAGATGTGATTAGGATTGGGATTCGTAAGGAGATGGGATTAGTAATGAGAATGGATTGATAATGAGTATGTTTGTTTGGGATGAGATTAGATGATGAGATTATTAATATCATATTTGTTTGAGATGGAATTAGATGATGAGATTGGATTGATAGAAGAAATTGGTAATGAGAAGGGATTGGTAATGAGGAGGGGTTGAGTTCGGACTATGAATACCAAGTCTTTCGGGGTATTGCTAATACCCCCTAATCCCCGGCTTCCTAATCCTATGGACTACTAATCCCAACTCGATTTTGGTTACCAAACACATTATTAATAGTCCCATGGGATTGGTAATCCAATCTCAAGAGGTAATATGGTTATCAAAGGGGGCCTCAAACCATAAGAATAAAATTAAAAATTTATTGTAAGGTTAAATAAATAAAAAAGTGTGCAAATATTTTGTTTGCTAACAAATTATTACAAGAAATCATCATCCAACAAGTAATTCAGGAGAATAACCGTTCCATTGGGAGGTTTTTTTTTTTTTTTTGGTTACTTTCAAAATTTAGAGGTATGTTTCGGCTTCTTCCATCAATGGAACAAAAAGTCTACTTTTTCCATTGAAGTACACACATAGGATTGTTTCTTTTTTTCCGTTTTAAAAAATTGAGAGGTGTGTTGGAGGTTATTGTGGGGAATAATAGAAATTACCTTGGGCAATGAGGTAATTTTGGACTACAAGTTTGGGATAGGATTGCTAATACCTGGTGGGAGAATGTATTAGTAATCCTACACAATGGTGGGATTAGCATTCCCATGTGATTAATAATCCCCTCCACTTTTGTGCAAACAAATAAGGGATTAGTTGGCCCATAGCATTAGTAATCCTATCCCAATACCTAACACACTTATCAAACAAGGCCTAGGTACATAATTGATCACTCCTAACAAAAAGTGAATAATTAAAACTTGTAATATCAATTTTTGATTATTTATTTAAAAAATTTTTAAAAAAACAATGTCAAATCTCGTAGATTGGGTTTAATGATTGAACAAAAAAAATGTCACGATAGTCGTTTTTTGTCCATAATAAAAAATAAGTGGCCCATTGCTAACCTTCTCTATTTTTACATTCCAGCATGAAGTTTGGGAATTTGGTATGGAAGGACCCTGGGTCCAAACCCAATCAATTGCCACCGGGGCGTTGGCTCACTCTTAGCCTTAGATAAATAACAGCCCATCATAGAAAGTGATTGAGCGAGGAGCGAGTGAGTTAGGTCCCAAAGGACCGAACGAACGAAGTGAGCTCCTTTCTAGCGTCCGGTCATTGAGTATGAGTAGGTCCGAAGGCCTAAAAAACATGAAGTGTTGATTTATTAGAATGAACAAGCTTAAAACTTGTTGTGTCAAGGCCCCGGACTACCAAAAGGCAGAGGGCATTCCACAGCTTGCTGTAAGCGCAGAGAGCGCTTAGCTGGCCCATTGCTAGCCATCTCTATTTTTAGATTCCAGCATGAAGTTTGGGGATCGGGTATGGAACATGGACACCCGGTCCAAACCCAGTCGATCCCGCTGGCTCACTCTTAGCTTTAGGAATAAATAATAGCCCATCAAAATTTGGACCAAATGGGCAGATTTGATCAGCCCAGCGTGAATCTACCAGGTCCAGTCGTGCAATTAGTGGGCTTTCCAAGCAGCCTCATGCAAAATACCGTCCCAGCTGATCCAATAAGTAAACGAAGTAAAAAAAGGAAAAAAGAAAGGAACGGATTTTACTCATCCTTTTTGGTAGTATATACACACGGTCGTGTTTGACCGTGTGTGCACGAGACGGGGTTCGAGGTTGAGTTGACCGATTGCTAGTACTGTCAGCTCAGCCACTCGTGCACATTTGGCTGATCGCGAGTGGAATCGTGACACCAGGTCAGCACGTCATGTAGTGTCTCCGTCACATAAATAACTTCTTCATATAAAAAAATGAACAGGAAAGTGATTGACCTCGAGCTATCTACTAACGTAGGAGAGACAAGTAGGGGAATTTGACTTTGCATTTGTGGATGCCGATGGTCTTGCCCTGTGCACAGGGCCGGCTCTGAGATTTTGGGGGTCTAAGACGGACGTAGATAATGAAGCCCTTAATAAAATTTATGAAAATAAAATAACAAGTAATTAAATGATTTTTTCAAAGCTAAATGCATTTATTTGACTGGGAAAAAACCCATACAAATACTAATTTTTGATCTTGTTTTCTCTTCTTTGATCTCTAATTCATCTTCTTCTATTTTATTGTGTGTTCAGGAGATTAGAGCTGTTAAGGGTAGAATATGCATAAAACTTATATAGGAACTCACCACATGGGATCATTATCCAAGGGGCTTTATATGAAGACAACCGCCCATGATCTACATTTTCTTTTTCCTTTTTTGTTTCCTTTGATTGAGCAAGTTAGGTTGGGCCCAACCATTGGGTCTGTGTCTCTTAAGGGCCTGTGTCTCTTAAGTATAAAATAGGTGGTTTGGGTATTAAAATGGGCCTCTAATGTTGCTATACCCAAAAAGATTGGACATATATAATGGGTACCAAAAATAATAGGAGGGCCCTAACTTTTGCACATTCTTGGGGGCTTAAGGCGCCGGCCTCTTGGGCCTTAGCCCAGAGCCGACACTGCCAGGCGCCTCCGTTAGCATAAAGTTCGCTATAAATTTTACAACGGAATTAGTTTCAGCATACCAATGTTATACACTTATATATATATATATATATATATATATATATATATATGTGTGTGTGTGTGTGTGTGTGTGTGTGTGTGAGTTCTAAGGCATGGCCTTCTCTTGAAGAACTCACTTTTTCAACCTTGGATTCCAATACTAGGTAAAACTCTATTACTGATCGATGATGCATTCTATATTAAAATGTCATTCGTGTTTTGTTTTTGGAAAGGTAAAGATTCGTATTCAGACATCATATGGATTATGAACGTACGCACCGAATAAAGGCCTCTTCGGAAATGAGAATATTCCACGAGAAAACTTTCAATGCCGATCGAACGGGCATCCAAGCACTGCATCTCAGCCGTCCATTCCGGTTTTAAATGGCTCGGATTTGAAAAGAGAAAAAGGAGAGAGAAAGTGCTCGACAGAAAAGAGAGAGGGTTTTAATCTGGGTCGTCCAACACAATTTTAAATGGCTCGAATGCGTTGCTTGAGCACCACGTGGAGGTGCCCACATGATACCCACCCGACACTGAAAAATTCTTGATATTCCAACAAGCTCATTTTTGAATTGTGAAGCATGCACTCTGAAGCTCTTTTCAAGGGGAGCCATGCATGGAGTTTAGTCTTTCTAATAATAATAATAGAAAAACCCATCCAAAAGTCTTTGATTATTAGTGGAATCATTGTCACCATCCATTAATCGCAACTCCAGACAAATTAGCTACGTAGAATTTTTTTTCATAATCAGATGTATTGGCTAACTTACCTGCATCTCGACTAATTTCAAGGCCCTTAAGATAACGATCTGGTATATTCCACAATAGCCCCAAAGTTTAGAATGTTTGACCTTCGTAAAAATGATCCCATGGAGGAGTGTTTATTGCTTTCACAACCACTAGCCCAAACCCCAGAGGTTATTTAGTACATAGTATTTCAAATAGAGCTGGCAAATGGACAGGTTTTGACGGGTTGAAATAGGTCATGGGTTAAATATAGACGGATCAAATAGTAAACGGGTTGAAATGGGTTGGGTCGAATATGGGTAAAGTCAAACTCAAACCTGCCCGACCCGACCCGTTTTCTTTCTTTCTTTCTTTCTTTCTTTTAAATTTTTTTTTTTATAAAACTTAATTTCATCTTTATTCAAAAATTATGAGTTTTGATCATTATCTTTTTACTTTTTCTACTCCTCTCAACGAGACGAATAAAAAGTTACAAAGTTTGACACATTATTAACAAATGCGAATATTTTTTGTCTTTTCAAAGTGTGCGGCTATGTGGTTGTAAAGGTTTGGCGCCTCTTTGGGCGGAGGGGGATGAATGTTTATAGTAATCGAACCCTGATCATGTGCATAGAGTATAAAAGAGATACCAACTGCACTTCACTCTACTTGCATGGTTTGTAAAGGTTAGCCTTTTGGACTTTTGTTAGTTTCACGTCAATTTTTTTTGCAGATTATTGGTTTGATTTGACGAGAGGAATCGGAAAAGTAAAAAATTATGATCGAAACCTTTTTTTTAATCGCATTTGTTAGTTTTTCATCAATTTTTTGTGGCTTATTACTTCGTCATGATAAGAGAAATCTAAAAAGTAAAAAATTATGATTGAAATCTTTTTTTATAATAAAGACAAAAATAAGAGACTTCTTTTTGTCTTTATTAAAAAAAAAATTGGTTTTCGATGTTAAAAGATCGACACAAAACTAACCAATGTGAAAAAAATTGAATAAAGGACAAAAATCAATTTGGATTATTTCTCCAAAATTCGATTTGTCTCGTTGAAATGAACGATTAACCTCAAGATTACGATGAAAAGCTAAACAAAAAGTCATGAAAAGTAAAAAAATACCGAAATAATATCTAGAACTATAAGTTACGAAAAGGAAAAAAAAATAGAACAGCAGAAATCGGTACTGAAAAATTATGAAAAGTAATTTTAAAAAATGAGGGCAGTAGATATTGGCACTGAAATTTTTCAGAAAGTCTAGGAAGCAGGATACTGACCCACGACTCAAAACAGGACAGACAGAAAAAAGATCGTGTGCCTACGAAACCATAAGAAACCAGTACCTATAAAGCAGTAAGAAAATTACAGTCCAGACCTTAACTTTATGAGGTTTTGAAACAAATTACAGTACCTTTTATATACAATACCAGAATTTCTAGCTATTTCCAGTTAAGACCCTTTACACTTTTGTACTTATTTTCCGCATTTTTATTTTATCAGTACCTCTGCAAAATTTGGTATCAAAGCCGTCAGTACTATTTGTTAATTCAAGTAGCCAGTATAAAGATCTTTATTGTTAGTCTCATTTATTGTTGTTTAGTTTTGTTATGATTAATGATTTCATAAGAGCAATTAGTCCTAGTTTAAGTGAAATTAGATCTCAACAGACAAAACAAAGTATTCATATTAAAACAGGTTTCCAGTTAGTAGAACAACTCAGTAATAGTTTAGATAAAAGATTTAGCTTAGAAATTAAAAGTAATATAGTGACCAGAACTCAGTTTGAAGAATTTTCAAGAAAATCTCTTGAGCAAACTACTCAGATCCTAGAACAGATTAACAGATCTAGATCCAGTAGACAGTTAGAAAATTTAGATTATTTTAAAGAATTACATTCAGAAATTCTAAGAAGGATTAGCAAATTAGAAGAAAAACAGATAGTAATATCAAATAAATTACCTTGCAAACAAGATATAATAAATCTGATCAGTAAATTAGATACTACCCAGCCAAAAGACATAGAAACAGAAACCAGAAATTTAGTGGAAAGTCTTAAGTTTAAAGTGAACAGAATTAAGCAGAATTCAGTTCAGGTTAAAATAGAATTAGATAGTAAGCTCCAGAAAATAGAAATTCTTTTAGAAGAAGTTAAGAAATTAGCCAATGGAGAATGAATAGTAGTGATAATTTATTTTATAAAATAGCATTAGAAAATTCAGGAAAAATTCAACCAGACCCTATAGGATTGTCCAATTTCAAGCCAATCGGAAAAACAGACGAAACTATTATCAAACAGAATAACACCATTATTGAACTTTTGATAAGTCTTAGCAATAGATTAGCAGAAACATCAGAAAGGTTAGATCAATTATCTATCAAAGTAGATAAGCTCCAGGAAGGAAAAGCTTTAGAAACTTTAACTTCTAAAATAAACCAGATTAGTCTTTCAGCCTCTACAGGACATCTAGAGCCTAAGGAATCCAATAAATCTTTACAAAATCATACTTTTTATTATAACATATTTGGTACTCCAGATCCAAATAAAGGTAAGAAACCAGAAATTCCTCAGTCTTCAAGAACCTAGTAATGGCATCCAGTAGCAAAACAAAAGTCAGTGGAATTCCATTGTTAAACAAAGTATTTGGAAAACAACCAGTAGAAGAAAATAGAATAGAAGGAATTATAGACCCAGATGTTCAGTTAGATAGATTCAGAAATCACAGTTTAGAATTATTAGACCCAACAGTACTATATAAATCTCAGAATTTTTTCAATAGAGGAGTTAGAACTTATAATAGTTATCATGAAAAACCAGTAAGCGTTATAACAGAAGATCAGTTGGAAATTCTAGAGATGATCACTCCGAAGAGCTTCAATGAGCTTAAACGGTTAAGGTTAGGCCTTATACACCTAGGTTTAATTGCTATAGGAGTAAAAGGATTAGCTAGACAAGATTTAGGAACTAAAGTATTAGTTATGATTTTCGACAATAGGTTTACGAATCAAGAACAAGCTTTAATAGGAAGCATGGAATTAGACATGAACAGCAATTGCCAGATCGTTTATTGCATACCAGATTTCCAGATGAGACTTGATGAATTTTATCAGCACATAAAAATAGGTATTAAGACTAAGGGATATCACATGATCCCTGATGTTCACAATCTTTTAGTTTGTGTAAATTTCATAGGAAAATTAAGTAATCATAGCAGTACTAGATATAAACTCAGAACAGACCAGGCTTTAAAAGCTTTAGGAACCAGAGGTATTCAAGTCATAGAAGCTAAGAAACGAGATTCAGAAATGTTAGCAGGACTTGAATGGAAGGTTACAAATTTAGTACCCAAGCACCAGCTTAGACCTAGTAATAATAGCTTCTATACCAACAGTATAGGAGAAGTTAATCTTAGGTTCAGTAATTATATTTCAGCAGGAAGACATTCAGATGTAGGTAGTTCAATCCACACAGAATTTGCCAGAAATTCAGATGTAGAAACAGAACATATCTATATGGCATACGAACAACCCCAGTTTACCCTAGACAAATTAGTTAAATTTAGTGAATCTGACATAATCAGATTAAAAGAACTTTTAGAACCAGTTTATAGACCAAACTTAGATTATTATGATTACCAGATTTTAGAAGGATACTATACCCAAAAGCTTGAATATGAGCATCCAGAATTAGATGACAGTTCCAAATTTCAAAAACAGTATTTGCTACAAAACAATATATTTGTTTTAGAAGAAAAATTCATGGAATATGATCCCAGTAGAAAAAACAATCTTTCAGTAGAAGATATGTTTTGTCACTCAGATCCTAGATCTAAATATTATCAACCATCAGTTGAAAATATACAAAACCATATGGTAGAAGTCAAAATGGAAACATATGATAGTACTCCCCCAGTACTCCCAAACCAAGAATATGAGATGGGAAACATTCCAATTAGTAAATCCAGAGTAGAGCCATCAGCCCAAGAATTAGAATACAGAACTTACGGGAAAAGATTACCAGTAGATAGAAATGTATCTCTTATGGCACAAGCAGGAACAGGATTAATGCTTGACATTGCATTATTTGACCCTCAGTTTCATAAAACAGTCATAGAAAGGTGGGAACAAGCCCTAGTCAGAAAACTATTAGAAATGACCAATTGGCAATCTTCTGCAGAAATGTGGTCATATTGCGAATCATTTTTAGGAGAGACAGCAAAAGGAATTATAGAAGCTTATAAGAGAGATTTTGAATTACAGTATGCAGCTTTAATAGCCCAAGGACCAAATATATATAATTTTACTAGTTTAGTCAAAACATTGATCTTAGGAGCAGATCCTAACAGAGGAAATACAACCTACCAGAATGTAGCCATGAGACAGTTAGAACAGCTTAAGTTACATAAATGGAAATATATAGTCAGTTTTTGTAATGATTTCATAGCTCTAGCATCACAAACAGGAAGAGCGTTAGATCTAGAAATTAGTAATAAATTTTTTAGAAAACTTCCAGGACCATTAGGAGAAGAGAGGAGAAGAGATATGGGAAAAATGGAAAGTTACTAATGGAGATGAAAACCAACATCTAGGAATAGGTCCTAGAATTCAGTTTGTTTTTGCAGTATTAAGAGACAAGTGCACTACACTTGAAATCCAGAAAGGCATAAAGAAAAATAAGTTAAATTTTTGTAGCCAAGTCATATATACTCCACAACAGTATGAGTATGGCAGAGAAAAGAAAAAGAAGAAAAACAAATTTTATAAATATCAGAAAAAAGCGAGTAAATACCATAAGAAAATAGCTCAGACAAAAAGATATAATAATTATAGTTACCAGAAACATGGGTATTATCCCAGGAAAAGATATAGGAAGAGTCAGACTTATAAGCAAGCACCTAGCAAACAGCAGTTTAGACCAAAGCCTAGAAAACATTTTAGGAAAAGAGATCAACCAACTCAGAACCGTAAATGTAAATGCTTTATATGTGATTCAGAAGATCATTTAGCAAACAGATGCCCTAATAAGGGGAAAAATCAGAAAAACACTGAAAAAGCAAATCTCATAGCAGAATTAGAAGATTTTGATAATATTGAGTTTATAGAAATAAAATTAGAAGACAGTGATACAGAATCAATATACAGTTTAATCAGTACAGAACCAGAAGAAATAAATTTCTTAGAAGAATTAGAAGATAGTGAGAACAGTAGCAGTTCAGAAGATGAACTTCCCAGCTATACACCCGAATATACTTTTATGATTAAAAGCTCTAGTATAGAATGTATACATCAGTGGCACCATAACGTGGGTCAAGACAGTGAGCCTTGCTCGGAATGCAATGGTTACCCTTTTAGGTTATTTAGAAGTATATGTAATAATTGTAAGAAAAATGTTTGTAAATTTTGTCTTAAAAAGAACCACCAGATAGATAGAGATTTAATAGACCTTAGTGGTAGCATACAACAACCAATACTAAACCAATCTTCAAAATTGGCACTCCAAGAAGCCAAGATAGAAGCAGCCACAGTAAGGTTAGATTTAGATCGAACCAAATTCCAGTTTGAAAAACAGGTAAGTGAACTAGAAAAGAAGATAGAAATCTTATCTATAGAGATAGAAACATACAAAATTGAAAACAGTAGATTAAGAAACCAGTTACATGAAAAGAACCAACCTTTAAAAGAACCAGAACTTATAGAAGATCATTGCAACATTGTTGAATCAGTTAATAGAATAGGAGAAAACAGTCTAATTGAAATAAATTGTGAGATTTTATTACCCGCTAAAGGTACAAATCCAGGGAAAACTATAGCACTTAAAGCCATGATAGATACAGGAGCCAGTAAGAGTCACATTAGTCGTGATCTCATACCAGTAGAATATTACACTAAACCAGGTTATATAGCACGAGCTGATCTCATGAACAATACCAGTATTGTGTATAATACCTGTCTTATGAATAGCAGTATTCGATTTACCAATAGACTCCATCAGCAACACATTTATCCATTACCTATGGTATGGATAGGAGAGATCAACCACAGCTATAAGTTTATCTTAGGATTAAACTTTATAGACAGTATGAATGGCAGCATTGCTTTTAGTAAACATTTTGTAACATTCCACAAGCGAAGTTTACAAGTAGAAACCCTGCATGCTTAGAACTTGGAATCAGAGTTGTCAGCTAAGCGTAGTGCAACCATAGAAAACAAAATTGCACACAAAATTGCAGAAGAAAATAGGATAGTAAAGGATAAGATACATGAAACATTGAAAGATCCCCCAGAGACACATTTAGATTCTTATGAAGAAACCATAAATGATATTTTCGAAATAGAATGGTTAATGGAAGAAGAAGAACACTTAATCCAGCTAGACTATGACCCAGTAAATTTTGAAAAAATAGAATATTTTTTATCAATTTTTGAACGAAAAAAGAAGAAAACAGATAAAGAACAGCTAGAAGGATTAATTAGGCTAGCAGAAGAAACCCAGATTTTCGGAGAAAATCCAATCAAACATTGGAATAAAAACAAAACACTAGCTCATCTAGAAATTATTAACCCAGATTTTAAGATCAGTACCCAAAAAATTGTATATAGCCCATTAGATATAGAAGAATTTGAAAAATAAATCAAAGAATTACTAGAACTAGGAGTTATTAAAGAAAGCACCAGTCCACACAGAAGTGCAGCTTTTATGGTAAGAAACCATGCAGAGAATAAAAGAGGAAAAGCGCGAATGGTCATAAACTACAAGCGCCTTAATGATAATATTCAGTTAGATAGTTATGATATACCCTGTAAAGAACAACTTATTAATAATATTCAAAACGCAACAATCTTTAGCAAGTTTGATTGCAAATCAGGATTTTGGCAAATCATGCTAGACCAGCCCAGTAGACCTTGGACAGCATTCACATGTCCTCAAGGATGTTATGAATGGATTGTTATGCCATTTGGACTAAAAACAGCACCCAGTATTTTTCAAAGAAAAATGGATAACATATTCAAGATATATCATTCTTTTATTCTTGTTTATATTGATAGTATTCTTATTTTCAGTAAAACGCAGGAAGAACATTATAAACATCTTAGAATTGCATTTCAATTATTTATAGATAATGGTTTGATTATTAGTAAAAAGAAGATGGAATTAGGTAAAGAATACATAGAATATTTAGGAGTAAGAATAGGAAAAGGAAAGATCCAGTTACAACCACACATTGCACAAAAAATTTTAGAATTCCCAGATAAGATAGAAGATAAAAAGAAGCTCCAGTCATTTTTAGGAACTTTAAATTATGCTAGACCATACATAAAAGACCTTAGTAAAATCATAGGACCATTGTATAGTAAAACAACCCCAACAGGTCAAAAATATTTCAATCAGCAAGATATAGATCTTGTCAGAAAAATCAAAGAAATTTGTAAGAATTTACCAGAATTAGACTTACCCTTAGAATCAGACTACATAGTAATAGAGGTAGACGCCAGTGAAAAAGGATGGGGAGCAATACTCCTTAGTAAACCTAATAAGTACTCAGCAAAATCCACAGAGAAGATTTGTAGATATTCCAGTGGAAAATATAGAGAAAAGGGAAATTTAGCCAGTATAGATTGTGAAATATTAGGAGTAATTAATGCCATTAATAGCTTTAAATTATGGTTGTTCAAACCTTTTACAGTCAGAACAGATTGTGAAGCTATAGTTAAATTTCATAAGCTTCTCAATGAAAAGAAAATTAGTAACCGAAGATGGCTTAATTTTGTTGACACGATAACAGGCAATGGATATATAGTAGAATTTGAACATATTAAAGGAAAAGAAAATACTTTAGCAGATTATTTATCCAGAGAAATAAATGCTAATATTTTTAATTTTTCAGATGGCATCGTCAAGCAGTACAACCAGAACAGATCAGAAGTTTTTAACCTTTGGGAGCATAACACTCAGAGTTTTCCATGAACAATCTAGATCCAAATTCAGGTACCTCATTCATAATATTAGTGAGGAACAGAAGTGTCTTTTAGATAATCTTTGGGACTCTCACAAAGACGTTCCTAGATTTTTGGCTTGTTTAAATGCTTTAAATATTTTCTTCAATCAGCAAAATGGGTCAAACCAACAAAAAGATTTTCATTTTATTGTGTTGCAGTAGGTCGTGTCCCAGGAATTTATTCCTATTGGCCAGAAGTTTTGAAACAAATTGATGGAATCCCCTCCTCAACATGGAAAGGGTTTCATTCATTTACAGAAGCAAACCAATGGGCTAATCGTGCCATTGGAAATAATTTTTATATCTCAGAATCTACCAGAAAATTAAACACTCAAGTAGCCCTTGAGACTGCAGGTTTTGAAAATAATCAGAACTTTAATCAACCATTTTCTCAACAAATAAGATTTTGTGGTCATTGCGAAACAATGACTAGAAGCTTTAGACTTTTAAATAAAAGGAATCAAGATCTAGAACAAGCCAATCAACAGTTGATCAATAATCAGAAAAGGCTTGAGGAAGAAATAACAACTCTCAAAATGAAATTGTTAAGATCTGAAAAAGAGCTCAAAAAGATTAGAGACCCTTTTACCCCACTGGTAAAAGCGAGAAGGCAGTCTTCCCCACTGGAAGATGAAGAAAATGAGTGGAGTAAGGAATATAGGCCAAAAGAACTTTGGCAATCGAAAGCCACCACTCTTATTTCCAAATTTCCTCCAGATGTTATTCATCACATTCAACACCTAGCCAGAGAAGACAAAGTTCATTTCCAAGAGTTCTTGTTTTCAGAATTAATCAAGATCAATCAGAATGAAGGAAGCATTCCAGGACTCACCATTTCTTGGAAAACCCTTTATTTACAGGATAAAGATATCATCCCATGTCCAAAAACTAAATCTACTTGCATTCAGACACCTCTAGAAAGAATAGCCTGTACATGCCAACTCATATACAGCATTCCAAGAGCCAACATTGATATGAAGAACTTCAAACCTTTTTATCTTAATTTTAAGGATAAACAGGTGGAGATCACAGAAGTCACTCTTTTAGATTATGGATATGTTCAACAAATTATATTCCATGATCCAGAAGATACTAACAGATTTGGAAGAAAGATTGCAGCATGTGTTCTTAATTCCATGGCAGATCAAGGTACAGCAGTCGAAGCAGTTGTGGAATCAAAACTCCCGGAATGGACATCCACAGGACAACTCATCCCTGCTTACCATAACATTCATATCAACATAAATCCTGCAAATACGATTCTCAGGAGGATTTATCACTGTGAGAATGAAGAACCTTGGATTTGCGAATCAAATTCAATCAGAAAACAGATCAGGCATTCCATTGCCTTCACCATAGCTGAAGGATTTCATTATGAAAGTTTATATGATTACGGGAAAGCATCCCTAATATGTGAGGACCTATTTCAAAAAATTAGGTCTAATGATCATCTCCCAGAGTTAAAATTCCAGTTCGAAACAGGATGTAATAATTTAGTCAATTATTACATTAACCAGATAAAACATGAAAGGAAAATGAGGAGTGAAAGCGATTCATCTAATCCATCTCAAAATGAAGAGGAAGACTATGACTTTGATGACGAGGCAGTCCAGAATCTCAATAATGCTATGGAAGGATAAAACATCAAGACAAAGTATCCCACCATGACAGACAGCAATACTGTAGTCACATGGGTCGATACTCTATTCGTAAAAGTAGTTTGGAAGTATTTACCGAAAGCAAAGCAGTCAAACCACTCCAACCACTCTTCACCAGCCTCACCAGCCAGAGAAATAATATCTCAACCACTTCAGTACAACCTCCTTTATTATCTGCAAAGAACAATAATAGAGGCTCCAATTTTTCAAAAGAAGGTTGAAAGATGTGACGATGCGGGCCAGTGATCACGCGGCATCTACTTTTCTTTTGAGAAACCGGATCTCCTTTCTTAATAGGTTACAGGTCACTCTTTCCTTAAGGGTCTATAAATAGCGTTAGTTTTTCGTTTGTAAGCACGACTCTCCTAGCATTTGAACACTTGCTATCTGTAAGCATTTGTTGCAATTGTAATTTGGTCAAGTCAATCTTCAGCAATCGAGTCTCTGTAATCAGCAGTTTTCAGCAATAATATAGTAAGTCTTTCTTCAAGTTTTCATTGTTCTTTAGGGACTCCCGAAAGGGAACACCCCTATGATCATAAATAGTGTGAATATTGTATGAATTATATGTCTGTATTACCCAAAGAATTTTAATCCAGTTTTATTACCACTAAGGCTTTTGAATTCAAATTTTTAAAGAAGAAGTGACTTCAGGCCTTTAAACCATAAAGCCTTCTTGAGTATTAAACCCGTTTTGCCAAAAGAATGGCGTTAAGGGAAATAGTATTCGGAGGTAGGTTAAGAAGGAAAATAAGAAATTTCTTTGGATAAAATTTTGACACATGAAAGGTAAGTGATAACAAAAGAAAGATTAATCAATGGGTAATAAGATATATAATTATATACAGTATTTAGATTATTTTAAAACAGTTTATCTGGATCATGTGGTGGTAAGTACCGAGTAGGATTTACAAATATTTGATTATAAGTTTTTATCCTTTGCATGCATGAACAAAGAAGAACATATTTTGATTTATATTCGCCGGTTAGAAGAAGAAATATTTATTAAAAACCTTTTGATAAATAGACTTTTAAATACGACTTTATATACAAACAGGCCTCGATCTAGTAGCATCCTTACTAGATTCATAGGAAAAGAACAGGATAATCTTAGAGAATTAGAACAACAGTTAGCTGAAGCACAGCTTCAGTATCATAGAGCAAAACCATTCCAGAATTAGGATTAAATTGTAATTTTAAGAAGTAAAGGGAAAAAGGGTAATTAGTACATACAGGTGTATCACGTATAAACACATAACACCTCACCAGATAATAACTTGAACCAATCACAGTTAGCATGGGTTGGAGCATGGGCTGATGTCCTGGTCTGTAGCATCACTCGAATTTTTTTTCCCAAGGACCAGATGTGGAAAGTGGAAACAGCACTTCTGTGTTTTTTATGTAAACAGCACTTTCGTGTTTTTTGGATCAGATTTGGGTCTTTTAATTCCAACTCATATTGAACCTATTTTTAATTCATCTAAACCCATGTAAATATGAGTTGATATGGGTTCAATCCATTACCCATATTAACCCATTATATAATTTAGACAGGTTGGATTGGACAATAAATAGGCGAATATGAGCGAATTGAAAAATATAGGTTAAGATTGTCACCTCTAATTTCAAAAGTCCCTGTCTTTTGTCAGTTGTCTTGTCTTGTTTTTCCCCTCCTTTTCCTTTTGCTGCCACAATGTAGAGATTTCACTGGATATAAGAAAGCCAAGAATATCGAACATCTCAAAGTGAGAGAAAAGTTTCCTAACTAAAATGTGGTTGGGACATGTGTGGAGCATACTTAAGCATAGTCCCACGTCGAATAAAACTGAAAAGAAGGTAGTTCCTAATTATATAAACATTAGTAGATTGGAGATAATTAATTAAAGACTTTTAAAGACTTCAGCTTTTAATTAGGTATGATCTTGAAAAAGTTGTATATTGGGTCTAGGAGTGGTAAATCTCTTTGCGCGCCCTCCGACACCCGCACCCCGGGACCCACCCCCAAGACCAAAATACGCTCCGGCAATAATTCAACCATGGCAATTCAACCCATTTCCTTAGTTTTTATTTATTTACTTAATAACTTTTATATATTTTCCTACTTTTGTTTATTTAATATTATTTCAATATTTTAATTTTCAATCCGGTTGAATCGGTGCAAAGATCTTTTTTTTTTTATCATTTTATCTTCAATGGTCATAATGAATTTTTGACTCGAAGGCCTTTCAATAAGTACCCTCAGACTCTTTATTTAGTTTTAGGTCTCTATTAGGGTACTCATTGAAAGGCCTCAAAGCCAAAAATTTATTATGACCATTTAGGATGAAATGATAAGAAAAATAAGATCTTCGCACCGGTTCAAACAAATTAAAAATCGGAACATTTATTTTTTTACTCTTTATATGTATTTTTAAATTATTTAATATTATATACGTTAGTAAATGTCTTTATGTTATTGAAATTTTACTCTTATTAAAATTTTATAATTCTTTTATGTTATTGAATTTATTAATTTTGCATTTATTTATATTTTAAATCTATTTTATTTCTAACCACTTATTCAGATTTCTTTTTATCTTCTTATCTTCAACTATAACCAATCATTTAGATTTTCTTTTTATCTTCAATTACAACCACACATTCAGATTTTTTTATATATTCTTATCTTTAAATACAATCATTCATCCATCACCATTTATCTTTATATACTAGCATTATCCTTCCAAAATCACCATCTCCTTTCCATCACCTCCCTCTCCCTGCTTATCCCTCCAACATCACCATCTTTCCATATTCTATCTCTCTCTCCCTTCCTCTGTCATTGCTCCTCCCTCCTTTTCCACACCGGTTTCGTAAAACGTAGAAGAACATTATACATAATTACAACTTTTCTTGCAGTCTCATTACCCTGTACCACCCTTCCCAACATGGTGGTGGAACAATGCATCAAACCAAGCTAAAAGATGGGCTGCTCGTTATGCAACACGAATTAGCTTGTGGGAAGAAATAATAGATACAAGACCAAGAAGAACAGGAGCAGAATTTGGTGGAAACATTTATTAGAAATTGAATTTTCATGTATTTTCACTTTTCGACGAAATTAGTACAAGTTATGTTTTAATTGTTCATTTATTAATTAAAATTATAGTAAAAAGTCTTTTAAAAGTAAAACAAAAAACTACTAAAAGTAATTAGAAAAAACAAAAACAGTAATTAAAGTCTTTTAAAAGCCAAAAAAAAAAAACTAAAAGTTAAAAAAAATTACAACAGTAATTAAAGTCTATTAAAAGTATAAAAAAACTAGTAAAAGTAAAAAAAAGAAGTAATTATTTACTTTCAAAAGTAAAAAAAAAAAAATAGTCAAAGTAAAAAGAAAAAAAAAAAACCGAAAAAGGAGGGGGAGGAGGGACAAGGGGAAGGGTGGCGGGGCCGGGGGTGAGGGGGGGTTGTCGGGGGTGCGAAAAGAGGGTCTCGTGTTATGCAGACCTGAGCTCTATAGATGTCTAAATGGATTGGATACAGGTGCTATCATCTTTTTTGGTTCATACAAGGTCTTGTTCCAATTTTGATTAGATTTCCCGCAAATATGTGGTGAAATTATCATCTTTTTCGGGTTCATACAAGGTCTTGCTCCGATTTTGATTAGATTCCTTGCAAATATGTGGTGGAATTGAAACTCTAGGATTAGTCAAAATACAAGGTCTTGCTCGGACTTTGATTGGATTCCCTACAAATAGGCGGTGGAATTAAAACCCTAGGATTAGTCAAAATGCACGTAACTTGGCCCAGACAGTTGAGTCGTACTCTGAATATATAATGCACTCCCCGCAAATATGCGGTTGGATTGAAACCCTAGGATTAATCAAAATGGGCGTAACTCGGCTCAAACAATTTAGTTATCAAACATTGCGAATTTTAATATGGTCACCATCCTGTATAGAGGGTTCGTATTCATATAGCCAAAACATGAAATGGTTACACAGTATTGCTATCAATTGTTCTGCCATAAATCCAATCCGATCTTCTTACTACTTGTTATATAACATTTTCTTGATTCGAAATCGTTGATCATTCTTCTAACTTAGAGAGCAAATGCTACCATTTCGCTTTAGAAAACTGCATTGATCACCGGAAAAATCATCAATTATCAGTACATGACTCAACATTTTTCTTTTTCGGATAAGTTTATTTATATTTTGATTTTAATTTAGAGTAGCACTTCAATTCTAGTATCCTTGTTTGGTTTGATAGATAAAAAGAAAGTTAATTTCAAAGAAAAATGATTTTCCTTCTGCCCACAAACTTTATCCCAGTGGCCCCAAACTATACCACTGTGGCCTCGTACTTTGTGTCTGTGGCCAACTTGTTGTTCACTGTTGCCGCAAGCTCGATCAATGTGGCCAAAACTTTGTATCTGTGGCCGCAAACATTAAACTGTACTTTGTTGATCATAGCCATCTCCAATTAACCCACCACTCACAATGCCTATATATAAACACATCTCCACCACTGACCACCCTCAGCAACCACCCAAACAGCTCCCCACAACATCCATTTGAACTCAATCTGAAGGCACGCGGTGGCCATGTCCAACGACGTAACCATTCCTTAGGAAATCGCCACCGTCATACTCTCTCGACTAACCCGCCTACTCGTCAAATCTCTTTGCCGATTCAAGTCTATTTCTCCCTCGCGGAATTCCCTAAGGAGAGTTTCTCGAGCGGGCGTAAAATTTTCTCGAGCAAGTTAACAGATTTAAACTGTGAAAGTTCAATAGCATGGGTTCGAATGCTCGGATTCCCAAGTACAAAAACCTTATGCCACCTCATGACCCAGTATAATTGTGAATACTCCCACCTATAAACCTAGTACATGTTTTGGGAAATGACGAGAACGAATTACGCTATAGTGACAGTTCGTGAGATTGAGTTACTATTAATTGTAAATTTTGTTTGTAGTATGTGAAACCTCTAAATGCTTATGTTCTAAGTTGGTTCTTATTTTGTGTTGGGTCTAGTCTTGAAACATTGGTTTTGCCCTTGTTATGGTAGCATTGTAGCTGTAACAGGAGTATGGAATGATACGTAACAAAAATTGGGTGTAGGGATCACAGTAGCAGTGCAACAGGCAAAAATTCGGATCAAAAGTGATACGTACATAGCGGGTATCAACCGATACAGGTGAGAATTTTGATAACACCGGTTAGGGACGGAACCAAAATTTCGTGATGCGGGGGGGGGCCGAACTTTTCAAGGTTCAGGAATCTAATAGTTTGTTTGGTTTAGGTTTTGAGGAAGGTTTTTTTTTTTGGTAATGAGTGGAGAGAGAGAGATAAATGAGATTAATAATTGAAGAAAAAAAACTTATGAGAGACTGTACAGAAATAGAGGGATTGTGTTTTGAGACCCAAAATGAACACATTCTTAAAACATTTAAATGTCTAAATAACATCTAATTTTTATATAATAAAACATAAGGGTGTGGACCCCATACAAACACAAATTGTTAGAAGTGTTGATATTCATTTAATCCAAGGATTGAGGTGTGTTCTCCTACCACTCTTTCAATTATATTACAAAAATGCCATTAGCTTTTTCTTTTCTTTTTTTCCCTGGCATTCATCAGCTTCCGACGTTTTAGCTTTTTTTACACAAACTTTTGGGTTTCTCTTTCATCTTCTCTCTCTCTCTCTCTCTCTCTCTCTCTCAAATCCAACACTCTCTAGATCCACTGGCGAAATCCAGCGTTTTGAAGGCAAGAAACAATAAATCGTGTTTTAAACACTTCGTAATTTGGGGCCATTGCTGGCACAATCAAACCCCTTGGGCCGTCTCCCCTTTGCAGCTTGAACTTGCTTATGAGAGATATTTTTTATTTGTACCTATTATTCGATCATATTCCTGGCCACCATGTGTTTGTTAAAATGCATGGGTAAGAGAGTGAAAATAGAGGGGAGAAAATTCGTACACCTCTTACTATTTAGAGACTTTGTGGTTTATATTTATGGATTTTCTTGACGTGTTTGGTCTATCATTAATAAACCAAATCTAGTAATGTGCACACTCCTCTTACTATCGGTTGGTTGTTTCTTATGCAATGTTGCATGAGGGAAATTGGGGCATGTGTCCATAAGAAATGCACGCTAGGATGAAATTGTTTAAGCGGTTACGTAACTACTTTTTTATGTTCAGACTTTTTACTTTGTATACTTTGGGACCATTTGAAAAGGGAATGGAGACTTTTTAGTTTTAGGTGACTTGGGCAGACTTTTTAGTTTTGGGAGACTTCGGCAACGTGGGATTCATAGAGTTTTTTTTTTTTTGTCAATCGACAAACATTACGATGATCACAACTAGGTTAGAGCAAGCATCCCTCAACCCTTGAAGCATCTACTTCCATCACAAAGTATTCCCCAAGCTATTCCTTGCTTCTGTCACATCGAAAATCCAAGGCCAATTGCACCACAAAGTTAGCCACCATGCACTTTCATAATCTGTCCCAATCCTTCCCAATCGGCATCTGAGTCAGAGAACAAAATTTTTTAGGTTCCCTCTTTATGAGTTTGTTTTTTCCATTCCGTCTTTAGCACCAAGTCGTCGTTGACGTGCGTGCCTATAATGTGGCATGAGGGCAAAAAATAGCAATCAACTGACTTCTACGTCTATAGAAATTCCTAGAAATGTATCAAAGCGAGCAATGATTTCATATGCCTTCTAGTCATCATCAGTTGTCGAGCTTCCTAAAACACCAAATTTGAGGGACTATTCTGCTAGTACAAGAACTCTAATAGTGTAGTGTGTTTAATGTCAGGTTAGCTTTGTAGCAAATAGTGTAGTAGTATAAAGGGGGAAGTCACGAATATGGAATATTGAAACTAAGTTTTTTGGTTGTATTTTATGGTTTTGTACTTTGTTAATGTCTTCTCCATGGAAATTGAAAAATATGGTTTTGATAACATAGTTCTTTGTAGCATATTAATTTTCAGCAATTTCAATCGGGGTGGGTAGTGCGGCCGTGCGGGTAAGCACTAATACAAAATATAATATCTCGGTATTCTTAACAAACAAAAAACAACTAACATTAACATTGAAATTTGAAAGGAAAAAAAAAATCCGAAACAACGCGGGGGACACCCATGTGTAGATCTTTCTTTGGCACCGGTACAGCTGATGTACCGGTTCTAAAAGACAAAATTAAGCACGCACCACTTTTTTTTTATAACCGGAAGTTCGGGCCAGCTTGCGCATACCTCGACTAATTTCAAAGCCGTTAGGTAAACCCCAAATAGCCCAGGTTTGAAATATTTGACTTCGATATGTGAAAATGGAACTTACTGTGATCTCATGAATGATCAATTATTGTTTTCTCACCGGTCACAACCACTTGGCCACTTGAAAAGCACACACAGCAACACACACCACTCTTTAATTTTGAAAGTGAGCCCGTTCCGGTTTCTTTAATTAGGAACTTTTAGAAAATGAAGGAAATTCCAAGCTAAAAAATCATGTGTTTACGCTAATAATTTTTCACCAATATGAATATTATTTGATAGATTTCATAAAGATCTTTTAAACGGTGCAAAAAAAATTACAAAATTATTTTTTATTCTTATTATATTTAAACTTAAAATTACATTCTTTCTAAAAGCAGAAGGTTTAAAAAGAAAGCGAACCGAACCGAAAGCTCCGTTTGATCTAGAAAAGCGGTAGCGATCTTTCGGGGGTGGGTTTCTGTCTCATGGGCACAGCCACTTGTTTAGAAAAGCAAATGTGAATGCAATAAAGGGGTTTCCTCGAACAAGCAAAGTAAAGCATGTGGCTGATCTCTGAATTTCTGATGAAGCTGCAGATGAAAGAGACCCCTTTTGTTCGTATATCCACCCACACTCCGGGAGCTTTCATTGATGAGTAGATGAATGATAGAGGGTTGACCCAAGTAAACGCTTATGGCATTTACCCGGCAATTTCCTCATCTATATATATTGATTGCCATTGCCATTGTTTTTTTTTTTTTTTTTTTAAAAGTGTTTGTTTGTGTTATCCTATAGTGTTCGGGTCAACTTAAGTACACGACTAACTCTCGAAGGATCAATAACACTGTTTTCTAACGGGTTCCTATTAAGCTTGGGACAAAGTTCTGTATGAAACAGCCCTACAAGAGTTGATCTTATCCAAAACCTTCAAAGAGATTGAGCAAACCTCTAAAAATATATTGTAGTGGCCATAATGCCAACCTTGGGAATTTGGGTTTAAATTGATAGATTTATTGGATAGCACTCAATAACTTTTGTTTGGACGGACTACGACGCTCTGACGCGGAATTGACGCATTTTATGTCGGTTTGATATTAGGGTGACTAAGGTTTGTTCTTCCTTTTGGGTTCCATCAGAGTTTTGTCTCCAATTAATATTGTTGGACTTTCAATTCATTGAGAATAACGGAAATAGCTAACTATTTATAATCACTCATCTTTCACAGTGAATCCTCTCTCATACTTTATCCGACGAGTACGTTTAAGCTCATGCTTAAGTTGAACCATGCATGTAAATCTTCGTGTCCTTGTTTCGTTGCTTGTTGTTTGTTTATGTTCTACTTCATGCATGGACAGTTTCTTTGTATCGGATTAATAACCGACATGGATTATTAAAGAATGAGTGTGAACAATGAGAGGATCCTATGAATTTCCAGCCGCATTTGGCAACAAAGTTTCACCTTAAGATTTCCATTCCCTCAATAAGGTCATGTTTCCCCACTAGCAAAAAAACGGAGAAGACTTGGGCGTTTTTTCCATCTCGTTCATACTAATCAACAAGTTTCAACATTTTACCATCTCATTCGCAATAACAAAAAAAATTGTCAACAAAAACTTTTTTTGCTACAGTAAATCTACTCACGAATCCTATAACTTATTCACTACCGGAAACACCGAACAATTTGATTGCTACCAAAAAAAATAAAATTCAAAACTTATTCATTAGTGAAAATGCCCCTAACTCGTTAAGAATTTAAGCCTGACCTGAGTACTTTGGAGTTTGCCTTGCATGAAATAAGTATAAGGAAATTGGCATATGAAAAAAAAAAACAAAAACAAAAAAACCCCTCTTCAATGGAACTTCTTTCTTCTTCTTTTTTATCATCTCTCCAATGGAACTAGCAATCTTGCATTTCTGGTGAGTGAATCTTTTTTCATATCTTTGACATCTTTTAATAAAAAAATTTATGAAGATCGATGAGGAATCTAAATAGAAAATAGTTCAAGAGATTTTTTTTTGTTGCCAAAATTCAGTATGATTAGAATAATTAGATTAACACCTTGAAAGATGAATTGAACTCGTGAGTCATAATCTACTTTCTCTTGGCATGTAAGTACACTCTAAAGCTGTTGAATCAAAGGCCTCTTGGCGCAAAAGATCGGAGGAAGTGCTTGATAGGTAAGTGACCCCACTAAGTTAGAAAAATCCCTTACCATAGCCATAAATATAATATATGAAATTCATATTTTACACATTTACCCCACAATAGTAGAAAATTGTCCTGATGAAAACCCCATTAAGAGAAATTTTGCCATTTCTTATGTAATTGCTAAACAGAGTACTCTCGAAAATTGACCCATTACTGACAAATTAATTAATTCTAGCTTCGATCCTCCCAAAAGACTAATGCTTTGTTTGTTTTACCTTTTGAAAAATACTTTTCGAAAGATCTTTCCTACTTTCAATTATTTCTCTTTTTATTTCTCTCCACTCGTTACTTCTTTTACTCTCATAAAAAAAAAAATTCAAAAACTAAACCAAACAAAGCAGATTGTTCCAAAATAAAGCAGATTGTTCCAAAATAAAGCTTGAAGCCAAGAAAGCCAAACAAGATTCGGTATTAGTTATTTTTTTTTTTTGGGAAAACCGGTTTTCTGAGGCATTACAAAGAGACAACCGAGTTGATGTGAAAAGAAAAGAAATAACTAATTAAGTACGACCATTATTATACAGTACACTTTAAGATTGCTTGATTGAAGTATTTTGTTTACTGTTAAGGCCGGCCAAATTATTGCTCCGGTTGACTATGAACAATGCCTCCCTATACAACTTCTATATATATCTGTGCTGGCTGGTAATGTTTTAGGTTTTGTATGGAACCTATGGAAAAGAAATTCAGGAAAATAATTTTCCCTTCTTTGGTTTGGGAGGAAACAAAAAGGAAAATAACAAAACAAAAAAGAATTTTCCTCCCTACTTTCCTCCCCACTTTCCTTTCCTTTCCTTTCTTTTCTTTTCTCTAAGTTCCAAACAAGTCCTTACTTTCCTTGGAGGTCATTTTGAAGGAGTAAAAGAAATTAGCGGGTACCCTTAAAATCACGTTTTGCACACTTTGAGCGGCTCGGATTGTCGCAATTCGATCGGAAAAGGGGAGTCTCGCACCATAAGGCCGTAAGGGATCCCTTATGGGATCCGGACTGTGTATATATATATACTCCCTCCGTCCCAAATTCTTTGTCCAGTCTGTAAAACAGAGTGTTAAAAATAATTCAATTTTTTCAAGAAAAAATTCAAACTTTTTTCACAAATTAAAAATATTCATTGATGTCTAATAAGTTGTTGAAAAACTTTTGATTTTTTCTTGCAAAAATTGTATTATATTTAACACTCCGTTTTGCTGACCGGACAAAGAATTTGGAACGTAAGGAATATATGTGTGTGTGTGTGTGTTGATAATGTTTTAGGTTTTGTTTGGAATCTATGGAAAAGAAGGAAAAATAATTTTTCTAAACAAAAAGGAAAATAACAAAACAAAGAAGAATTTTCCTTCTTATACTTTTCTCCCCACTTTCCTTTCCTTTCTTTTCTTTTCTTTTCTTTTCTTTTCTTTAAGTTCCAAACAAGCCCTTACTTTCCTTGGAGGTCATTTTGAAGGAGTAAGAAATTAGAAACACATTTGTTTCAAGTTCCAAACAGGCTCTTTGTTGCAACAAAGCGGAGAGGTCTTACATTATTTCCTTTTGGTGTTGTTACTATACATATACCGTCCTCTTATGCATCATTGCTCAATTATTACTCGTAGTTTAACTACTCCTAATTTTCAGATTTTGAAGCTAACGAAACAAAGAAGAATTTTCCATCTTATACTTTTCTTATAAGAAGGAAACAAAAAGGAAAATAACAAAACAAAGAAGAATTTTCCTTCTTATACTTTTCTCCCCACTTTCCTTTCCTTTCCTTTCCTTTCTTTTCTTTTCTTCTCTTCTCTTTTCTCTAAATTCCAAACAAGCCCTTACTTTTCTTGGAGGTCATTTTGAAGGAGCTAGAAATTAGAAACACATTTGGTTCGAGTTCCAAATAGGCCCTTTGTTGCAACAAAGCGGAGAGGTCTTACATTATTTTCTTTTGGTGTATGTTACTATACATATATCGTCGTCTTATGCATCATTGCTCGATTATTACTCGTAGTTCAACTAATTTTCAGATTTTGAAGCTAACGACCGGATAAAATTTTAGTGATTTCAAAAACTTTCTTGGACTTGTCCTCTTAATCATTTGATGCGGGAAGAGTATACATTGGTCCCGATTCGATGTTCTTTCACATTGTTTATCTTTCTATCTCTCTTATTTCTAAAAAGATAAATATTGTTGACTTTGTCAACACAAAGGAGAGGTACATTTCCTTTTGGAGTATGTTACAATAGATCGTCATCTTATGCATCATATACTTGACCATTATAAGCATTATATTATTAGTTTATCTTGGTGTTGGAAAACAGTACAATAAGAGCCTCGTGGAATTCTTTTTCTCTCAACTAGAAAAGGGGTTGATTTTATAGAACTATAATCACGGGACCGCCCAACAAAAAAGAATGACATGTTGGATGATAAAAAAGTATATTCCCAATCAATGTGGCATATGATATAGACCAAAATACTAATTTGAAGTGGAAATGAATCACAAACGAGTAGACCAATAATGAGATAAAATACCATTGGCTTTAAACCTCATGGATTGACTTGGACTCTGCTCCCCTCTTATGTCTAGGTTCAAAACCTCGTGATGGTACCAATTCTTACGATGTCTGTTCATACGAGACTTTGTCAAGGATAGAATAAAATATATAAGGTTACGTTGGCATTAAGATCCGTTGGTGATCAACGCATGGGACATAAGGATTTGCTCCCTCCTAAACGTGGGGGACCTGAAGAGCGCTACTGCATGATGAGGATATAGAGAGCCTCGGTGTGTTCAATCAAAAAATTTCATCTGATCTAAGTTGTTCAGTTTGTAAGGTACGTACACTTAGAAGATTATTATAAAAGATTAAATTGATCGGAAACTAAATTGTTGACTTTGGCTTGGCACTATTGATGCATTGATGCAATGTCGGCATGTGCATGTGAGGCTCATGTGGTTCCGTTGTGCCAAACTAAACAAGCATTGATGAGATGTTTTATTTTCAAGTTAGTTACCAAAGGCAACAAGGGATGATTCGAAAAAAAAACCGGGGGGGACAAGTGGTTGGAAAATACTAATCCGTAGAAGGAAAGAAATGATTTTCTAGTGTGCGAAAAAAGACAAAACAATTTGATTACCGTAATAATGCCAATTTTTTATGTTTATAAATATATCGCATATAACGTCTGAGTCCGGTCGTTGTCTCTCTCTCTCTCTCTCTCTCTCTCCTAGCCATAGAAATCTGATTGTAAATCCTGCCGCTTTCCTTGCAGAAACGAAGTTGACATCTGGGTTTTAACCAACGAATGGTGGGTTTCCTTTCCTTTTATCTTTTTAGATCAATGGGTTACAAGAATTTCAAGAAACTTTGAGAAATGAATTGGGTGTTTTTTCCCTTCTTTCCAATGGAAAAGCTCAATTGGGTTTGACCTGATTATTGCAGAGAAGTAGACGATGTCGTGTTCACCAGCAAGAACTGGGAGAGAACGCCAACGTTACGAGGATCAATTCAGGCTTGTGGCAGGGTGAGGCCCTTTTAAAATTTCCATGTGTAGATTCATGTGTATATGTGCATATATATTGCTTTTAATCACCCTTTTGGCTTTCCTTTATTCATCAACTGTGAATTTCCCTTTGTTTGGAAAAAAAAAGAGAGGAGAAAACTTAAAAAATTTCTGGTGCCTTGTTTGGTTTGAGAAGAAAAAGAGAACTTTACAAAATATAGTATCGTGAACAGTAAAATTTTCAAATTTGCATTTTTCTCATACCTATTTTCTCTTCTCTTATCCCATTTTCACACAAATTTCTGCAACCATTTTGGACTCCCATGTTTTTCTTACGTTATCTTGTCCTTACGGTCAATGCTGTTGTTATTGGCTGGTTTCCTTATGATTTCCTCTTTCTTTGATTAGGCTTTGACTTATTCTTGTTTTGCTGCTTTCATAATGTGGAAATTGCAATCTTTGTTTTGTTTGGCATCTACCCACAAGGTTGACCAAATTAAACCGAGCCTTGAGTCTCAATCATTGGAATCGGCTACATGAATATGTTCTTTCCACTGAGCTCTGTTTTGTACATCGAGCTCTGTCTTGTACATCGTGTTCTGCAACCATTTAGGACTCCCATGTTTTTCTTATGTTCTCTTGTCCTTAGGGTCAATGCTGTTATGGGCTGGTTTCCTTCTAATTTCCTCTTTCTTTGATTAATTTTTGTTTTTCTGTTTTCATTATGTGGAAATTGCAATCGTGGTTTTGTTTGCCGTCTGCCATCAAGATTGACCAAACAAAAACCCAGCCTTAAGTCCCCTTATTATTTTGCTGTGAATTTCCTCTAAATTCTGCAACCATTTTTTATTTGCATGTTTTTCTTCCTTACTCTGTCTTTATCTGCAATGCTGTTATTGGCTTGTTTCCTTCTAATTTCCTCTTTCTTTGATTAGGATTTGATATATTTTGTTTTGATGTTTTCATTTTGTCGAAGTTGCAATTGTTGTTTTGGTGTACTGTTCAAATCGAGCCTAAAGTCCCAATCAATTGGAGTCGGCTTTATGAATTCATTTTTTTCGTTGAGCTTCGTCAAGGGCATCGTGTGATCCATTTTCTCATGCATTACTTTATAGAAACACAATATAAGGAGGTGGAGATCCACATTTGATTCCTCTTGTCCCCAATCACACAATACCATAGTTATCATGGGTCTTGGCTTTGCCTTTCTATGTCTTGTGGGGCCTATACAGCCCCTGGATTTCCCACAGTCGTTTCTGGTGGTAAGAAAATAAAGGAAAGTATTATGTCTACTATTCCTCAGAGTTTTGTTGTTAAACTTGTGAAGCTGATCAGAACATATTTTCAGCTGCGGTCACGGAGGCAATATGTTCTGGTTACCAATCAGGGCTTTTATAGTTATACCATGTTGGATTTTTGTCAAGGCTACTCAATGAATGTGTCTGCTCAAATAATTAAGGACGATGCAGCCTGGTTATCTTTTTCACTCACATCAATTGGTTTGCTTCGTACTATTGAGTCTGATTCAAACCAATTTAAACTTTCTTTTTCCCTCAAGAATTTGATGAATTGGTGGGATTGATCTAAGAGCTTAATGTTCACGTATAATGCCTTTTAGTGAAGGCATCTAGTGTTGATTATGTTGCTTTAGTTTCCTTCAATTTGCTGAATAAAATATACTGTCATATTTCTCGGGATGGAAAACTTAACAAGCTGACACTTCTCTGGGAGTTCTTTCATTACTTTGCTTGAAGGTTTAGGAGAATTGCAGCATTCACCGCCTTAGGCTTATTGGCGGTTTGCTTATACTAAATAGGCTGGGACTCAAGACACAGATTTGAGCTCATTCCAATTTTTGCTTAGAATGGGAATCTATAGATTTGGATGCTTGAGGTTCACTTTGACTTCTACTCCATGCCATTGTCTTTCTGAAACGAAAAACAAAGTCTGGAAAGGAAACATCTTAATGTCAGTTGTGGGAGTTTTTATTGATCATTGGGAATGCAACTCTTTTAAGTCACACTATGAAAGAATTTAGATAGCTATACTTGAATAAAGAGGGTACAGTTCCGTTGTGTTTCAAAACCCATGTTCTATCAGTATGGGTAACTGCAACATTTTGAATTTGTGTGGCACAAGAACAATGTTAAGCTATGTTACATGGACTCAGTTGCTGGTACCAGGTGCGGTATGTGTCTAAGTATCGTGTTCATCCTATATTCATCCCAAAGAAAAAAAAATTTGCAAAAATATTCATATTTACTATATATTTTCTTTCTCGGATAACAGAGTTTACAAAGTGCCTTCTGGCATTTCATAGTAATAGTTTGGAGTTCCAATGCATAGTTCATGGCAAATTTGGAAAACAAAATATGCTTTCTCACGGGTATTTTATGTATTTAGAAGGATCCATGTAGCATACATAGTAAAGTTGTCTCGGTTATTTCTTCTATACCATGTCCTAGATCTGCTTATCACACCAAGTGGTGCAAACATGTTCAAGAACTTAATATGGTGTTTTTAATCAGGTAATTAGCTGGTAAAGGCAAAACGCATAGGCAAAAAAAAACATGAGATACTCTCGTATTGTCTTTTTTAAATGTCTGGATTACAACTGTAAGAATTTTAAATTCTGGCATTTGGGGTGGTGTAAATTTGACTGATATGACGAACAAATAGATATGGACCTGATAAACGGAAATAAATTTGTGGATAATTGATTTTGCATTTTGGAAATGTTACTCCCCACGTGAGACTGGTCACGCACTTATGGAATGTTCTGATGAGGTAGCTGTAAAATAATGCGCCGAAAACGTCTCTCTCTCTCTCTTGAGTTTCGACCACAAATACAAGGCAATGGTAAAGCGCTAGCACTACTCCCCGATTATATGAGGGATGAAGAGATCAAATTAAGGGAATCAGCCAAGTGTGCAATCTGTTGCCAGATTAAGTTGAACCTTGATTCTGAGTTCAGAATGTGCTTCAAATTTCTAGCAAGATTGTTTGTTTCCACCTGCCAAGCATAGAAACTCACTATTTTCCAGTTCTTTTGGTTTGTCCATTCATGTAATGTTAATTGGTCTTGGTTTGTGGTTCCCTTATTAGCTGAAGCTGTATTTTGTATGGGTTCTTATACTTGCTGTTATCTTCAGGTGTATTCCTTACAGATTTGAGAAAGTTGATGATAATTTTTGCGATATAGAGAAGAGATTACTCGTCCTAATGATTTCTTCACCAAATCGTGACAATCTTGTTTTCCCAAAGGTACGTGTTCATGCCTTTTGGCCTAGCTATTGGACGCAGATTAACCAGATCGTTCTAAACTGTATATTGTGGACAGTTTTAATTGTACATTGCTCTTTGATTCAGGGTGGATGGGAGGATGATGAATCCGTTACTGAAGCTGCATGTCGAGAGGCCTTGGAGGAAGCTGGAGTCAAGGGAATATTACGCGTGAGTTCTTCTACCAGCTTGGTAGTAGGCATTATAGTTTTTCTTCTGTATGTCGATCATCAATGTAGAAGGGGAATTTAACTGCTCAGATTTCCAATCATTGTTTGATAGTTTATTTCATATTATTTTCGTTTACTTTTAAAATGTGCTTCATATATCATAAGCGGAGTGCTGAGTATGCATTGTCTGCTACTTGAAAATGGTATCTTGGGTACAAGACCCCAACTAGTTGTCAAATTCAGTCTCTGCCTTATGCTTTGTGAGTTTCGAACATCTTCATATGGTTAGGCTAGTTCAAAAAAATTCTCGTTCGCAATTTTTTTCTTTTGGGGTCGTTGTCATAGCCATAAGTTCATGAAGTACTACGAACCGGTTGTGGGTCTCTCTGGGTTGCTTCCGGATGATCCCATCTTGGTTGCCATTCCTTTACAGCGAAATTGTTCCCAGCCTTGTTTTATGAGACGCAGTTCTCTATTACACCAGTAAACCAGTTACGAGGTTGAGTGATGTGCAGTTTATGTGTATGTGTAACTAGGAGATCGATAGTTGTTACAGATGTGCCTAGTGCCAATAAAGCCCCATGTTCGTCAAGCCTTGAAGAAAGGTCCTCATCCAAGCTTTCTCAGTCGGACCCACATAGATCTCCCCAAACTCGGACCTTCAGTAGGCTTCTGGAACAAGAAAGCTCACCTTTGCTAAATGACCCAATTACGTCTCTATTGTTATTCTTTTCTTTGCCAATAGTCAGTGCTTGATATGCTTATGCAAAGTTCATTGTCTTCTATGATGATAATATTGGTGATTGGTGGATTATTAGAATGCAGACTTAGGAATGTTTGGTTGATTACCTGAGATATTTAGTGCTTAATTCTTAGTGTTTAGGATTATCCATGTACAGAAAAGTTATAAGTAGCTTCTTTTGCTGCATATAAGGGCTAATGCATTTACCACTTGTAAACATGAAATTCCATTCATCTCACTCTCTTAGTTGATATGTAAGAATAATTCACCTCTTTATTGTGTCATAAGTTCATAACTATTGAATTTCTTTGAGTTCGAAGTCAGTTCAAACTTCAAAGTATATTCAGTATGCATAATGCATGCCTATATCCCATGCACCTTACTTCACTTGGACTCTGCTTTATGTAATTATGTTGTGCCTTCACCCAGGCTTTGGACACCTTAGCGCCTCAATGCACCTTGAGCCTTGACAACTGGGAAACATTACAGATGTTGTAAATTATAGCACTATAGTCTATAGTACTGGACAGTGTTTGACCTAAACTTCCTTGGAACCCAACTTTTGAGGATAACTTGTCCCCTTGCACTGTGTTGTTAATGCTTGTGTCATGACGGTTATGCATTTGGCCTAGTGCATATGCAATCGAGGACCACTTGTATGGAGAACACTGATTCACCTGGAAATTTGCCATAAATAGATCCTCTACTTTTATCCATTTATTCTCACCTTATAGGGTTTTCTTTTGCTGGAAATAACTTGGTGTCAAGTGCTAAAATAGAATTTTCTGGGGTGCACTTTCTAATTTGATGATGGAATCTGTATAATCTTGCACTTGAAATTGCTTTCCATTTTTCCGTCTGGACTGATATAGAAAATGTTGACTTATAAGTCAGAGATGGTTTGAAATGTGGGCTATTGTTGAAGACGTGACCATATATTAGGAACTTAACTGACTTGACTTTTCATGTGGTTTAGGAAGAACCTCTGGGAGATTGGGAGTTTAGAAGCAAGAGCACGCAAAACAGCTGCAGTGTGGGAGGAGGTTGCAGAGGGTATATGTTTGCATTAGAGGTGACTGAAGAACTGGACTATTGGCCGGAACGGGATATTTATGAGAGGAAATGGGTGAGTATCCTATAAACTTACGAACCATGTGGGTAGTATTATCGTAGGACCATTCATTTGTTCCACTTCAATCTTTGACTAGTATGAATGCGGTAACCTTACCTGGAACGGAGTTTCTTACTGATCATTGGTTTGTTTCTATTTTCATATTTTTGGCGAAGTTGTTGATGAGGTGAATGTATGCCCTCATGTTGGTTCTAGGTGATTAGTTCCCCTGGGGGTAAGCTGTTCAGACCATAGATGTTAAAAACCTACGATACATGATACGTATCTTACGATTTGTATCATTACGTATCCCATCATGTATCCTTTTTTTATAAAAATCTTACGATACGACCGCATATCCTACGATTTATATGCGTATCCTAATTCTATACGTATCCTACGATTACTTATTCAAAAAAAGTCGGACCTTATTTCAAAAAGTGGAGCCCCAAATTCATTAATCTAAGCCATTTAATCAAATTATGGCGTCTTTCAAACTCTTTGATAGAAATCCAATCTCAATGTACGTCTTGTATAAAAGAAAGAACCATAATTATATTTTAATTATGATTAACGTTGTTAAAACAGAAACTAAATTTAGTATTTTGACAAAGTTCCAATTGACAAAACCCAAATATTATAGATATTATCGAAAAAGATATAAATATCTAGTTTTTAGAAAACTCTAAAATATCTAGCTCTAGAATATCCTTGTGAAATATCTAGAGTTTTTTTGTGAGAATTAGTTTCATGTGTAATTCTAGAATTACCTTTATAATAGAGTCTTCCATGAAGTCGTACAAATAGGGATGGGTTCTAACCATTTTGTACCAAGCTAAAAAAAAGTTTGAGTTCAAGTGCAATACAAATACTCTCCTCCCCACCCTTGTCTTCAGTATTCTCCCTCTTCCAAAAATATTGTCCAACCACACAATAGAAACTCCTACTCTTCCAGCAAATATATCTCAAGATACACGATACGTATCTCAATATGAATCATAAAAGTGAAAAAACGATACATGATACGTATCCCGATTTGAAAACATTGGTTCAGACCGAATGGATTGATTTGAATAAATCCATCTTTCTCTCCTTGGAATTTCGAATTGTTCGTGATGAATTCACAAAAGGAATTAGATAAGGAAGGATTATGAACTCATTTTCTACAGGAAATTCAATTTATTTTGGGAGTTTTGAGGTTGTTTAGGATTTTAATTTCGTGTTTATTTATTTCCTTATTATCTTGGTCCTAGGTGTAACATATACTTTCAATCATTTGGTTGAAATATTGATCAATTGAGAGGTTGATTGGTATTGAGTGTGGTCTTTCTCTAAATATCTTCAAGTTTGCCGTTTATTCCTTTTTCTATCCCCTCCATGTCCCGCATCATTTCTTTCCTTCACTTTATTATGCACCATTATCAAATCCTATTTGAAGTATTGGAGTACATACGAGAAACTTGTTTGTAAACACCAGTTTTGACATTATAACAGCTTAGCAAAGACGACGCCTTCAAATTTTGCCGGTATGATTGGATGCGGGAAGCCCTAAAAAGACTTATAACAGTGTTGTCAGAGGGCGAGACAGAAGAAGAAGAAGAAACAAGGGAAGACCAGGCGGCTGAATTTTCTCCTCCTATATTGTCAGTTTCAGATGCTCGAGCTCATCAAAAGCTGTCACCCGTCTGTTTTGGGACGCCCTCTAGTGGCGTCCAACACCTTGACGATTCTTGTAGTAAGTGCATTGTGCTCGGTTAATTAGTCCCGTAATTTCCCAGTCCAAGTTGAGCTGGGTTTTCATGTGTTTGTAGTTGTTAATTGTTTGAAATGCCAGTGAAGCTTGTTCTCTCCCTCCCTAAATCTCTTCTCTCTCCTGCTCACTGTGATCCTTCTTGTGTTCTAGTAGAGTTTATGGTAGAGTTTTGTAAACTGATGTCTGAATGAAGCTTGTATCCTTTCACCTGTAAATATCAGTGGATTATTATTGTTGATATTATGGTGTCCAAACGAATGCCAGAATGAGTTGATGAATGATAACTTGTTCATAGTGTAGAAATGGTCTTTATATTTGTTACAGTACCAGACTCCATTGTTTTCATCTGCTGTCATAAATAGTTACCACCTTGGTGGTAGACGAGTTGGCAAAGCAGTTAGACATAAGTGTCCGCGATTGCAGGGTCGAATCTGCTTGCAGTAGTACTGTTAGACTAGATACCGTGCGAGAGCGGCTTTGCTTTGGTCAAGCCTTGGGTGTGCGGTAGAAACTTGTCCGTGATTGATCCTTGTTGAAATACGCCGCGGGTCTAGAGTTTTCATGGTAGTGCAAAGGGAAAGTAGCTATGACGGTCACCCCCCTCCTTTTTTGTCTTGGTGAAAAAAGAATGTACATTATATATCGACGTAATTTGACGTCCGTGTTATTTTTCCCAGAAAGAGAAACTAACAGTATACGAATTTTTCAGTATCAAGTATGTGGTCTATGCAATTTTTGGGTGTTGTGCTGTGCAGGAAGCTACTGAGACTCCAAATATTTTCTTCAAGCCTTAAAATTTTATTTTACCCAAAAAAAGAAAAGAAAAAAAAAGGTGTCATAAATCATAATTTCCCTCTAACTGCAGCAGTGCAGATATAGAATGTCCAATCATAGAAATACATGTTTGGAGATGTTCGATGTGTATAAGTTCAATGTGCATCGTGTGAATTCTACGTGGACTAGACGATTCCAAATACATCTATGTTTGAATATCGATTTGCACATTTGTATCGTAGCACCCTTCATTTGGACGGCCTACTCGGCCATTTTGTTGTTTGTCCATCATGATTTTTGTGTCCTGTTTGGCTATTGTATGCACATTCTGATTTGGGTCTGAGACACTAATTTTATTTTATTTTTTGGGTAAATTAGTTTGAAATAGAACTTCAGGCACCAAGTCCTAGTCAAATTTATCCCTACAACTTCGAAATCAATAGTTCTATCCTGTGATTCTTATCATGCCGTAATACCTTATTCATATAATCCTTCAAATATCTTGCATTTCTGCTCTCAATCCTCGTTTCTATAAATTTTGGTAGTTTTGGTTTTGTTTCAAGGATACTTTTATACTCGTGCACTACATTATGTGACTTAGCGTATGGCCTGAAAGTTTAAATCTTGAACACACTTTTTACCAAATCGAACATAGTTGTACATATTTTACACACTTGAACATTTTTCAACATACCTTTAAAATCTTAACCACCGACTCAATAAGTTGTTATTAGGATTAACCCTCCAGCCCACGTCCCATAATATGACTAAGTATTTTTTTTATGATCGGATGTCTAACCAGCTTGCGCACACCTCGACTAATTTCCGGAACTGTAAAGGTAACAACCTGACAAACCCTCCAATGATTTTGAGGTTTAGAATATTTGGCCTTCGTAAAATTCGAACATACGACCTCATAGCGGACAAAGGTCGGGCCGAATTTTTTTCACCTGGCTTTTTTGCTTTAGTAGGCTATCTGCATGCTCTGCCTAGGAGAAAGTAAGTGTGAATTATATATCAATGGGAAGAGGGAGAGATTTCTGGTCTAAGTTGAAAAGCAATTATGAAAAATTCTACTTAATTGATGCTTGCACATGGAGTGAACAAAATCCAAAAGCAACTTTATGCCTTGAACCACTTCAGTCAACTTAGGCTTCATGTTCTTCCTCCCTTATAGGATACTAAAATACTAGTATTTGATTAGTGGCTATGTATGGAAATAATTGATGATCAAGAGAGTGATCCTTCCATCTCCCCCTTGAATCGAGAAACCTTTCACGTCATTCATCAATTGACGTAAAACAGGACTCATTACAGTTTCTGTCGATCATTCGGGTCATTTAAGGTTTGATCTTCTGTCTCCCACGAAAAATTAAGTTCATCAGACAAACTTTGGTCGAATCATATTTTCAAAAGAGAATAAAATGGTAATTAAGTTTTGACTCTCCATTTAGCCGTTCAAAAACTAAGTTTGTCTCTCCATTTTAATTTTTTTTAAACATATATTGATGTCCGAGCGCAACTTAATATTTGTATATACAATAAACCCATTGAAACTTTGAAAATAAGTATTGCATATGATCAAATGAGTTTGTGTTAAGTCATTTTACGTCAGATGAGGGACGAGGGATCGTGAGGATTCACTCTCACCTCGATCTCCACTCTTCTCTTCTCTCTCTTAGCACTTGGGAAATAGGGGGAATGACTTGACCTAGTCCTACCCTTTTGTGGGTAGATCACTATCCATGTATATAGAATGTTAGTGATTTTGAGTCAAACATGGAAGATTGTCGCTCTAGCTAGGCATATGATCTGAACCAAGCTCCAAGAGAATCATTGACTAAGCTAGATAGATGCCCTTCAGACAAAACAAAAAAAATTGGCACCAACCTAATCAGCATTGGCGATACAAAGTCTTTCTAATCAGACATAAATAAAGACTTGCTACATTAATCCACATTCCAACGTCTCTCTCGATCGATCAGGTGTCTGGACCTCCTCGTGTGCACCTTGAGAGCAAAGCTCACTATGAACTGGTCTCAAAAGATTTTGCAGCACTTGTGAATTTTCGAATCTGAGATCTTAAGATAAAGCAAACGCTAAGTCTCTCTCGTATTAACCGGAGATCGTACACATCACTAGGGCGGATTCATTGGCCATTAGCCATGACCCCTTTGTCTCAGTCAGACAGTCAATCGAAAGTACACCCACAAAATATGGAAAAAGCTTTTGTATTTTCTTTTGTACATCACATGACTGATTGATTAAAAGGGATAAGGCCCATGCGTATATAGGAACATGATTCTCTCAAGTTTCCTGCGGAGTTTTGTGAGTTCATTTTAGACCCGCATGATTGAACCACATTTGTCTTATAAAAGATGGACGGTTTTGAACCGTCCTTTTCTTCTTTTTCTTTTTCTATATTGCGACATGGTTCAAGCAAGCCACTTATCGATATCCAATCAGATGTGGTTTCGTATGAATTATCTTTTCCTTGAAATCACAAATTAAGCGTTTGAATCATCATTATGGTCTCAGAGTGGGTCAACACTGAAAAACTGGACCGTCCAAGTGAATCCTATTTTATAAAATATATTCTTGTTTGATCTAAGTGCTAATTCGCTAACATTGCATAATTGTATGTCGCTTAATTGCATATATTTAAGGGGTTGGCCTGGTGGTCAAAACCTCAGGTTTGAAACCTCCCAAGTGTTATCCACTCCCAGAGTTATATATCAAGATGAAACTAAGAAGAATTGATAACTAACGATTTTAATAATTCTTTTTATTACCCACATCATGTTGATGAAAACAAATTGATAAAAGAAGAAGATATTCACATGTTTATTATAATTCCTGAGTCGGTTAATTAGTATAATTGCGTATCTCTCCATATGAAGTTTGACAATAATAATCTTCCATCATATAGTCCAATGAACTTAGGCAAAGGGCTCATTATCCCAAAGACCTACTACCTTCTCCCATATATGTATTTAAATAAAATATTTAAAATAAAATAAAATTCTTGTTTTTATTTGGTTAAAGAACATGCCTAGGTGTCTGGCTCACATGGAACCCAACTTCCCTTTTAGTATCTCAAGTTTTGGAGCCCTGTGGGGGTTAGGATTTAATTTCATCGTAACGTGCTACAAAAAAGAATGTTCCAATCTTTTGAAATAAGCACTAATTGAAAAGGGGAGTTGAAAAAAAAAGGGTTATTTATAAAAAGAAGTAGAGAAATAATTATCTATAGTGTTAAGTTAAACAATGGGAAAAAGAACCCTTTGTTTTTTGGGAAAGGGTTTGTGGAACATATTATTGACTTGGATAATGATGTGAGTCATGTGTTATTGAATTGGATGCACATGGGGGCTTGGATAATGATATCACTCTTATTTCCCCACTAATCACAAGGTCCCATTTTCCTCCTTCACTCCCTTCCCCATTCAATTGTACTACCCAACAAGGACAACAACCAGAACCCATCTCGTCTTCAATCATTGGGAGAACAGGTGAGGAGGATTAGAGACAGACTTAGCCTTTAGCAATATATGCACAAAGTGACTGCTCTCGAAAAACGACTGAATTGTACGTGTTAGAACAATATTAGGATATAAGCAATTCAAAGCTGTCACGAATATTGAAAATGAACAAACAAATTGGAAAACAGGGAGTATTAGAACATGTTATTATACATGTTTCCTACTAGTCTAGCTTTTTTTACTATACATCTTTTCTTGTTAGTTAAGGTTTCTTAGTTATCAAGTCTTGTAATTTATGTAAAAGACGTGTTAGACCTAAGCGTTTTACATATTATCGAAATCTAGATTCTTGTCAAATTACTTTCTCAATGGCACGGGAAAGGATAAGAAAAAATAAATAAAAAATTAATTTTTTGGCAACTCTTTTGGTATTCACATACTAAGAAAGTTGTTGGACCCACAACACGAAATACACTTTTAACCTGAAAAAAAGTTCAATTTTTTCAATAAAATTCCCTTAACAGAACACATAACTTTATTTTTCTTTAATTCAATTCACTTCACTTTTTCCTGAGAATTTATTTTGCACACAACTGACAAATAGAATGGCAGTGGATGGGAGCTGCTGTCCTCCAAATGTCCAAAACCTACGAAGTACTTTCATAAGTTTTAGTGGATATTTAAAATAATATCAGTTTGACCCCTGCAAGTTTCTAAAATTATTACCATCTCTCCAAACGGTGAATAATCCCACATTAACCGTGCAAATTCTTTATGTTTTTTTCCCCTTCTGAAATAATGACTTATTGACTAAAATAGAAAAAGGGAACGAAGGGATAGTTCAGTGGTGAGGTTTTTTCCGTAACCAGAAAGTGATTTTAGGTCATTTATATATATATGATGTTCCTACTATTGGATCGCTTTTTTTTTTTATTGGTACTGTTGTATCACTTGATATTCATTATTAGGCGAATCTTGTCCTGACGACTTCAGTTTCTGGGATAATCGTTATATAGCTTAGCACATGCAATATCAAAATTTTGATTTCAAGAGGTCCGTATTCAAGTCTCGATATTTATATTTGTTCTACTTTTGCATTCTTCTCCTCCCTTTTGCATTCTATTTAGCTCTATCTTTCCAAGCATGTATCTCCTTGTGCAAGCCCCAGGTTTCAAGTCCTCTCCATTGAATTTGTTGCTTGTTTACCTTGCTATCAATATACATTGGTGGACATATTATCTGGTAAGCATTTGAAAAATGGTATGTAGCAAAACAATAATCAACAAACTTTGGGGCTACCGAAGGGTTTGCGCGATCATTAACTTTAGAATCACCTCGGAATTAGTCGAAGTGCATGTAAGCTGGCTCGAAAGCCCTCATACAATGTACAAGGCCCGGGAATGAATTCACCATCGTATGGCTAACCGACGATTACTAGCGATTCCAACTTCAGGTAGGCGAGCTGCAGCATGCAATCCGAACTGAAAACTCGTCTTCAGATTTAGCTTACCTGGACATCTAGTTATTTTAAAAAAAAAAAAAAAAACACAATGTTAAACAAGTTGGGGGGTGATTAAAGGTATCTCTCGATCTCATGATTGTAATAGTGATGGGGGAGTAATGATTGGATGCATGATCATCTGAATCCATCACTGATGATGATTGGTTTTCCATACCTTAAGCAATCATAAGGTGCTCATGTTAGTCCTATTGTTTAACAAATCCACCCCCCTCCCCCCCTTCTTTAATTTTTAGTATCAATTTGCCCTTAATTAGTTTTGATTAAAGTTTTCTTCCAAGAATCAAGACTTGATGCATGTTCCTATATGCGGTACGACTCAAATCATCAAATCTTTATGTAGATCTGCACACGATCAATGATTAGTACTGCCTGATTCTCCCTCTCTCTCTCTCTCTCTCTCTCTCTCTCCATAACGAATCATTAACGTATGCATTAAAGAAATGATCTTAAGCAACTGAAGAAACAATAATCAGAGTGATCCGTTAGCTTCATATGATGCTATTGATGATATATATACTATGAGTTGAGTTATTTTGGCAGGGAAAAGTGAAAAGCCACAATCCATTTACAGTGATGGTATACGTGGCAGCGAAGCAGTACTATGACAGTTTTACTAAAACCAAGATTTTGAATTGTGGTATCAAGAAACGTAACAGTATCGGTGATATGATCATAAATCGATCGATATTGAACCGTATCGCCCGCCATGCAAGTAAATAACCGTAATAGATGTACAAAATCTCATTATGTAATAGCTGATACGATATGTAACCACCTTTCTGTTTTAAATGCATAGCCTCCCTCTCCAATCCAATCGTTGTTCACAGAATTTCAGTGGAATGATAGGCATTATTACATGCATAAAAATGATTTTTAATTCAGATCGACCTTTTGAACCAAAAATGACTTTTGAAGTTTTTTTTTTTTCCTCACGATGATAACATTTATGTGTAATGGTTAGCAAGTTGCAATAGTAAACTGATGTTGCTCCATCGAAGTGCCATATATTTGTGATACTTCTGAATTTTGATTTACAATTTAATTTAATTTTTTATGAACACCCAACAGAGATATACGAGTGCCAGCTGAACTATCGCAAAAGGCTAATCTTTTTTATTACTAGTATTATAACAAGTAGTAGGAGAATACAAATAGTAGAATTACATCAAACTAAAAACAAGTTCACAATCATTTTATGCCCAACCCAATTAATATCCGCATTAAGGGGCGAAATAATCTCAACAAAAAGTCTCTTGTATTTTTAATTCTGTTTTTACTCACATTAATCCAAAATACTGAGAATTTTGGCAAACAACCCACACAGAGGAGGGATTCCCAATTCAACTGTAACATGGCAACTGGCTTTAGGCTAAAATGGAGGCCGGGAAATAACAAATACTTGCACCCTCCAAATTAAATTCTCTTCCAAACCTTCGGCCTTCAATGCAGAGGGAAATGTGTTTTACTAACCAAACATGGGTGTGCAGAGAAATACATGGGTTGTATTTAGCAACATACACTCTCCACCTCCTTATTTAAACCCCCCTAACATGCAACGGCCAACCAGCATTGGAAAACAGTTGACTCTCTCCTATCTGCCAGAGAACCCTCTCTCTCTCTCTCTCTCTCTCTCTCTCTCTCTCTCTCTCTCCAGAAAAGCTCACTTTCTATCAGAAAGACACTGAAAGGCTGAGATACAGTGATCAGAAGTTCTCCATTTCTTCTTCTTCCTCTCGCTCTTCACTTATAAACCATGAATTTCCTCAACCAGCTCACACAAAAATCCAACTCAACCTCAAAGAGCAAGAAGAAGAATCAGCAGCCACAGCAGCAGCAGCAGCAGCAAAAGCAAAGCCAGCAAGAACCAACAAGGTTCCTCGGGGTGCGTAGACGGCCCTGGGGCCGGTACGCGGCCGAGATAAGGGATCCTTCCACCAAGGAGAGGCACTGGCTCGGCACCTTCGACACCGCGGAGGAGGCCGCCCTGGCCTACGACAGGGCGGCCCGGTCCATGCGCGGGTCCCGCGCCCGCACCAACTTCCTGTACCACGACACCCCGCCCGGTTCCTCGGTCACCTCCATCGTGTCCCCAGACGACCAGAAATCGCAAGAAGACCTTTCTGCCCTCTTCCAGCTGAATTATACACACCATGACCAAAACACAAACGCCAACCAAATCTTCTTCGGTGCCAGCGGCAGTTATGACGAAAACCACCACCGGCCGGTCAATGCCTCCTGCCAGCTCTCCAGCGAGGGATTCTTCCCGGTTCCGGGAGACGAGTGGATTCAGCGCGGTGTCACCGACTCCGATCAATATTCAAGTTACAATCAAGAGCACAGTAGCATCACAGAGGATGATCATTATGGTTTCACCATGCAAAGTGGAGGTGCTGTGTCATCCCACCACCAACACTACTTTGGTGGCGGCGGCAGCGATGAGGCGGAACTCCCACCACTGCCGCCTGATTTTTCGACCTGCTATGGCTCCGACGCAAGTCATGGCAGCACTGTCTGGAATCATGACTACACGAGCTTTCTTGGCGATGGTAGTATTAATTCGGAGCAGACAATCGCAACGACTGGTTATTCGATGGGAGGCGGTACTGGGTATAACGGGTCGTACTCGGGATTTGATTCGAGCAGGGAGTTTCAGCAGCAGCAGCAGCAGCCGTACAGCCCATTGTTTGGGGTGGTATCAGATGATTTTGACTTGGGTTCTTCATCCTCGTCTTCATCCACTTATTACAACTTCTAAATTAACAACTCCTTCCTCTTCCTCTTTTCTTTTTTTTTTTTTTGGGTTTTTGTGTGTGGTGTAATAACTTGTCGTGAGTCCCACAGAAATGCGTGATTGTGAAGGAGTGCTGAGGCATCACGCGACGGCACACCTCGAAAGCACCCAACAATTCCATGTGTGCGACTTTGTTTTTGTTTTTTTGTTTTTAGCTAATTTCTGGATTGTGGAGTTTGTCTGTTGAGTTTCAGTCATGGTCAATGAGACCGTATAAATATATCTATATATCTATATATAAATGATGATAATATTTGGCCTTCTAACTATGCTATCTATTTAGGCTGGAGGGGGATTGCTGTTTGTTCTAACAGGACCTTTTTTTTTCTTTCTTTTTTCTTTTTTTTGAGTTAATGTATATATGTGTTTTGTTCAGTAAATGATCATATTGCTTCTTAATGGGCTTGTGTTCGGCTTCCCAATTATATATCTGTTCCTGTAATACCTTCTTCTTCTTTTTTGTTCAATTGGTGAAATACATTTTTTTTAGCAAGGGAAATTTTACACTACTCTTAACTTAATGGTGAAGAAATAGAGAACTGGTTGAATTCAAAACCACAAAGAATAACACATTAACCCGAAGAGTTTGGCCAAGTAGGCATGAGAAAGCAAATAAGTGATAGTCCTTCATGAGGTTGCATTTTCGAATCCCGTGGAGGCCAAACGTTCCAAACCTTGAGACTACTGAAAGATTTGTTCGATCATTAACTTCAGGTCCCGAAAGTAGTCGGGGTGTGCCCTCAAGTTCCATTTTGTTTATCTTGGATTTGGGAAGAGTCATTTTACCAGTCTCATTAGGAAATTAATATTTGTTTGTCCAAAATATAAACAACAATACTTCTTGGATATTATAAATTTATAATATGGATCTTATCGCTATTAGTTTATTTAGATTACAGGATCCGATAAGATAATATATCCATGCAGAGCACAAATTAATCATAGAGAGCTCAAATTAATTTCAGTTGCTGAACTCCATAACGATTCTGTAAACCTTCAAATCACATACCGATATACGGGTGTAGAGGGGCTATGTGATGTATGACTGTAGAGGGACTTGGGGTACACCGATGTATGATTTTGTTGAGGGGCTTGGGGTACCCCGTAAACCTTCAATCTCACACCAATGTATGGTTAGGGTACCCTGTAAATCTGTGATGGTGCCCCAGGAATACTAAATAATTTTCCGTAAGCCTCATAAAATTTATTCATTCCCCATAACTCTAAGTCTGCGGTAGTTTAAAACTGGAATTGGCGGGACAGGTCTCGCCACAAAGTGTATGAATCCCAAATCAAAGATAAAATGGGGAGAAATGGTCCCATAGCACTGAGCAATATTCTCTCCCATTCGAGTCAAAAGCAAGCAAAATGCAGACAAATTAAAACAGGAAGGAGTGCAGTAAATCAATGGGAAAGGAACACCATGAAGCGTTTCGTGACAAGTAATTTGGCCCAAGAAACAAAATACAGAATACTAAAATCATGGAGTGTTGGGTCCGACATTAGAGCTAGGCGGCTTTTCAGTTGTTTTTTTAGCTTGTTCGTGTTGTTTTGGGTGGTTCCATTTTTATTTTTTTTTGGTAAACTAGGAGCATTAGAAAAGATTAAGAGTCATACAAGAGTCTAGGGTATCCTACCCCATTTGCGTCCTCGCGAAGTTGCGAGTTAATACAATCCGGAGCATAATCAAATACACGAAAATCTAAAGCATCGTTAAACGACATACTAGCTATTACATCCGCACATTTGTTTCCTTCCCGGTAGATGTGGTCAATCTTCTCCACTTCCAACGATCTCATCAAACATCTGCAATCATGTATGAGATTATTTAGAATATGTCGGGGTTGATTGGGGCCCATAAGCAGTTGAATGGCTGCCTTTGCATCCATTTCCACACATAGGGGAATAAGTTGCTTGTTGTGAGCAAGTTGTAGGCCATCCCTAAGAGCCCACAGTTCTGATTCCAAAGCTGTCATTTGCCGAAGAGTTCTGTGGAAACCAACTACCCAGCTTCCTTTGTCATCCCTGATTAAGCCACCTGCTGTGGATTGAGAGAGCCCCTTTTTGCATGCACCATCTGTATTGAGTTTGAAATATGGGGTGTTGGGGGGGCACCATTTCACGAGCACAGAGACCCTTTTGTGGGGTTCTAAGGCTGGAAGTGCAATATGGTTCCATTCAATTGCCAGCGCAATTGAAGAAGCAGTGGTGGAGTTAAGGTGTTCTCTGGCCCGATTTGGTTCATTTTGAAAGAGGGTTTTGTTTCTGAGAAGCCAAATGTTCCAACAAGTAAAGGGGAAAATAATACGCCATGGGATTCCTGATTGGTGGTTTATTTTTGTTTCACAGTTTAATTTTAGCCAAAAGGGGAGGGGAGAGAGGAAGAAAGGTAGAGCACTGCTAGGAATACCGACACCTTCCCAAACGCTAGCGGCCACATGGCAATCCCGAAGGACGTGACTCGTGGATTCACTATCAGCATTACAAATTTCGCAAAGATCATTATGGGAAATATTTCTCGAGAAGAGCAGATTTTTTGTTTTGAGCCTATTTTGGGCAGCAAGCCAAAAAAAGTTTCTGATTCTGGGATTAGCTTTTATTTTCCAAATCCAAGTCCAATTATCAAAAGGGGGAGTGCAGGCAAAGTTTCTAGTGAGAAGCCAAGCAGATTTTGAGGAGAAGGTGCCATGGGGAGAGGAGTTCCAGACCGTGATGTCCGGTTGAGGGTCCAACCTCTGGGGCTGGATGAGGAGGATATGGGAGAGAATGCTAGAGGGGAAAGAAAAGGAAATTTTAGAGAGGTCCCAGTCGGTTGTACCCCAAACATCTCTAACAGTGAAGTTAGCTTCATCTCGGAGGAGAGGGCCTGCAATTAATGATCTCAAGGGGCCAAGACCAGTCCAGTTGAGATGCCAAAAGGAAGTGTTGATCCCACTTCTAATGGCTATCTTGGTGCCGGAGTTGTAGACGTGCTCACCTTTGATCAAGCCTCTCCAAGTGGGAGAGGGGCAATTATAAGCAAAGGAGCGGTGCTTGTATTTGGAGAGGAGGACACGAGACCAAATTCTGTCCTCCACATTAACTCTCCAATTGAGTTTGGCCAAGGCAATAGTATTCATTTCGAGAGAAGTTTTGATACCAAGCCCTCCAAGCTCAGTTGGTTTAGTGACCTTTTCCCAACCCACCGCGTGGATTTTCCTTGCTTCCGCAGTTGAACCCCAAAGAAAGTCCCTATTGGCTTTGTCAATGGCTTTATGGACCGATAAGGGGAGCATGGAATTTTGCATGACATAAGCCGGGATGGAACAATTGACTGATTTGATGAGGGTAGTTCGTCCCACCATGGGAAGAATTTTGTTTTTCCAGCCAGCAAGTTTGGAGTTTATTTTATCAAGCATGGTTTTAAAATCATCTTTCCTCGGTTTTTTGTCTAGGATGGGGCAGCCAAGGTAATCTCCAAAAGAAAGAGCTGCGGGCATTTGGAGGATGCTTGCAAGGTTTTCTTTGTCAGTTTGAGCGACATTTCTGGAGAACAACACTTTGGATTTGGAGGCGCTAATGCGTTGTCCAGAATGAGAACAAAAGTCAGAGAGGATGTCACGAATTGTGTGACAGTTATCAGGGGTGGCTTTACCAAACAAAACGATGTCGTCGGCAAAAAAACAGTGGGTTAAGTAGGGGCCCCTATTTGCAACTTTGATGGGTTTCCAAGATTTGTCCTGGATGGCCTCATTTATACGCGTGGAGAGGTACTCAAGGCATAAGATGAAGAGGTATGGGGAAAGGGGATCCCCTTGCCTAATTCCACGAGAAGGCCAGAAGGTTTCTGTCTTTCCACCGTTGAAAAGAACAGAGGAGGAAGATGAGGAGATGCAGGACATGATGAGGTTGACCCAAAGGGTAGGAAAGTTAAAGGATAAAAGCATTTTCCGAATAAACCCCCATTCCAAACGATCAAAAGCTTTTTCAAGGTCAATTTTGATAACCATATTCCCTGTAGATCCTTTCTTGTGTTTGAGGCTATGCACTGCCTCTTGCACAATGATCACATTATCAATAGCACGACGACCAGGGATGAAGCTTCCTTGGAGAGGGTTGATAATTTCATCCAACATGGGTCTGAGGCGATTTACAAGGAGTTTTGTGACTAGCTTGTAAATGGTATTGCAGAGGCTGATCGGTCTAAATTGGTTCATGGATTCAGGGTTTTTGGTTTTTGGGATGAGACAGATGAGGGTTTCATTGAGGACAGGGGACATCTTGCCTGAGGAGAAGATTTCACAAACGGTATTCCTAACCGAGATTCCCACAGAGGTCCAACATTTCTGAAAAAACCCCGGGTGGAGGCCATCGGGGCCAGGGGATTTCCAAGGTTTGAAAGACCACAAAATCTCCTTGATCTCAGACAAGGAAGGAATCCTGCATAGGCGATCATGATTGGAGATGGGAATTTGAGGAACATGAAAGGGAGGGGGGCGGAGGACGTCCAAATCCCACTCGGTGGTGAAGAGGTTTGAGAAATGAGATTTGGCCAAGAGATGCAATTCATTTATGTCAGAAATCCATCTGCCAGAGATATCCTTGAGACTAAGGATTCGGTTAGTCCTTCGACGATTAATCGTGGATAAATGAAAAAATTTTGTATTGCGATCTCCGTCAAGGAGCCAATTTGTTCTAGATTTTATAGCCCAGAAATCTTCCTCCAATTTAAATAAATCATTAAGGTCCTTCGTGAGCTTTGCCTCAAGATCCAGGAGGAATTGGCAAGGGTTGGAATCTAAAGCTTTTTGGGTTCCCAGAATGCGAGCTTTCAAAATTTTTTTTTTGTGGAAAATATTTCCAAAATGATCTTTGTTCCACTCACGGACTCTTACCACAAATTTAGCAGTCAAAGAGCTAAAGGTGTCGGAGTTATCCCAACAGTGCTCTACAAGAGGAATGAAAGAGGGGTCAGTAAACCACATGGGTTCGAAACGGAAGGGCCGGTCCAGAGGAATAAAAGGGGGAGGGTCAGAATTTAGAAGGATAGGGCAGTGGTCCGAGTGGACTCTCACAAGGTGTTTAATCGAAACCTCAGGGAAAGCTATAGTCCATGCCGCGTTAGCAAGGCATCGGTCTAGTCTTTCTCTAATAAGATCTCTAGGTTGTCTACGGTTGGTCCAGGTATAACGGGAGCCAGAGAAACCAAGATCCACCATGCCACAATGGTCAATACAATTTTTAAATTTCAAAGCCTTATTCCAGTTTATAGGCCGACCACCACTTTTTTCGGATGAGAGCAAAACATCGTTGAAGTCACCCATCATGAGCCAGGGCTCATTATGGCTATCAGCGAGCAAAGCAAGATTATCCCAAAGGTCTTTTCTAATATCAAAAACAGGACTAGCGTATATGGCAGATAAAATGAAAGGAGTGTAGTTAGGGTGTACCTGAATCGAAGCATGGATTTCTTGACGGGTACTACCCAAGATATCACAACGGAAGATATCATCATTCCAGAGGAGCCAGATGCCCCCAGCAAAACCCACAGCATCAACCACGAAAGATTTAGTGAAGCCCAGTTCTTCACTGAGTCGTTTTGCACGAGGTCCCGCAATTCGGGTTTCCATGATTATGACGAAAGTTGGGTTATGTTCACGCATCATGTCAGCGAAATGACGTCGGAAATGAGGATTAGCAGCACCTCTACTGTTCCACATTAGAATCTTCATTGGGAGGTTGGAGGGAATGAGTGGTGGTTGGTTTAATACCTCCACCGATTGGCACGGCATTTTTGCTTTTGATACGGGATCCAGATAAAGAGGGTTTAGCGTCACCAGATGCAGGGGTGCTGCGAACCCTGGCTGGTTTGAGGACTCGACTGAGACGGAGAGCTGGTTTGGAGATTTCGACGCAGTTAGGATGTGCGCCACATTCAGTTGTCCCGGAACTTGAAAAACCCTCGGGATGTCCTCCAGACAATGGAATTCCATCTTGGGGGGAGGGGTTAGAGGCAGAAGGGTTTCCACATGGGTTTGGTCCTGGTAGAGAGTGTTGTTCGGTAATAACCGAGTGGCTGGGATGGATATTTGGTTTAGTTGGATGGATTGAGGAGGAAGGTCTCCGGAGAAGGTGTAGGGACCTGTGAGAAAGGTTACCACTACCTGGGGGTGAGGAGAAGGGGGAGCAGGGGTCGGGTAGTAAGGAGATATGTTTTGCCAAGCTTCGGCCAGGGCTTCCTCCCAAAATCCCCAGACATGATCGGGGTGACGTTGAATGAATGGGAGGAAATGTTCCGACAGTGGGGTCACCGACTGATTGTGAAGGAGATACCAACCTGCCTGGGACTGATTTTCCAGGTGAGGAATTCTGAAAGGAATTTGAGGTTCGGAGGGAGGGGATGGAGGCCGGAAGGGTGGGTTGGGACGGCGTCGAGGGAAGCGCCACCTGGGGTATTTGGACTTGTTTTGATATATATATATATATGGTATTACCTTGTTCGTTGGAAAAAAAAAAAAAAAAAACTATAAGCTAGCATATAAAATCACTCACTTCATTTGGCATGCAATCTTTGTTTAGTTCTTTTATTCTTTATTGGATTCGGCTTCACGACAGTCAGTATGTGGGATCAAGTCACATCACCAAACTTTGCCTTACAGTGACTCAGAGATTATGCCTCAGCTATAAAGTCCCCAGTTAAAAGCAAGCAAAATGCAGCTAACGACACTACTGAAGCGCCAAAACTACAACATTACTAATTCCGGTAGAACATTTTCACAACGATTGATTCATCCAAAAAAAAAAAACCAGCCTTCTTGTGGAGTTCATGCATTACGGCATCACCGTCTACCCAACCATGATCTATCATTTCCCTCATCACCTCTTTCGCAGGATCAACCCAAATTCTGCTACTAATAGTGATAGATTAATGTATCCGCTTTGACAGGGATGGAATAAATTAGCAACCAGCAGCTTCTACCTCTAATTTAACACATCTTTAGGGGGGGGGGGGAAGGGAAGATGTGATCACCTGTCTTCCATTTGTTGAACAGTTCCGGTTCAAAACTGATGTAACAAACTCTACATACAGAATGAAATCCTCATGCAACAGTGCATTAAGGTTTCAGAGAATGAAGGTCAACAATAACCTCAACAAGGCTTAAAAACAAAAACAAAAACCTTGACCACAAGGAGCAAAACATAATTTTATTAGCTAATCAGAGCCGATCATCTCCAAAGGTCTAAAATCTACGGACATAGCACTTGGGAATTGGGGATGGGGGTTAGTGGCTGCTATTCTACAATAACCAACCGCTCATACAATAACTCCTTCCATCTAGTATCGACCTCATGCTACGGAAAAAGCAAAACTAAACCAAAGGATAAGTCAGATGTATATACAAAGAGCAACTAGGAGTCTAACTGCTCGGATTTCACAGGTGCACCTGATGATGATGCACAGCTACCATTCTGAAGGTAGAGGCTGTTCGCTACCAAAGAGTCACTGACCAACCCAACATCAACATCATCGAAATTGAGAGTGCCTCTGAGTTTCCGGTTACTGAAAATGAAGGAAAAGAAAGAAGGGGCATATCACATACTGAACCAGATAGATTTCATACTCAAAAAAAGCAATTAACACGGTATATATACAAACCCATTCAAACGGTTATTGATGGCGGTCAGGTCTTTGGAAGGGCTCTGGTACGCATGAGTGCTCTCTCCAACACAAGCATAGTAGCTTTTAGAGCTATTTGAGATTAAAGCATCCATCTGTAGCCGTAATATAAGATTAAATCTCAAAGTAACCGAACCAATAACTAGTTGTCTAATGGTGGGCAAATAATAAATTGCCAACAATGTTAGTTTCATGTGCTTTATTACCAAAAGTTGAAGTAGTTAACTGAATTTGCAATCATCTTTCACCAACCACACTCATAAGAACCTCATAGTAGGCATTGTGCACGCATGTTGTGCAAGGCGTGAAAGCACCAGTCACTGTAGTTCCAAGGTGATATAAAGCTTGTTGAAATAATCTTTAGTTACATAAAGATCAGGAGCATTTATACGCCTCAAATATATACCATATTTTTCTGTCAAGCAATAAATATGCAGTTACCCAGGATTATCAATTTTCTAAAGCCCTCTTACGTTTATCGCTCCATTTCCCCCTTTTCTAAATAAGGTCACTAAAATTACCGCATCCTTCTACAAACAATTACAAAGGTTCCAATTCTCTAAATTTTTTAAGCAGATACCTTTATTTGGATCCTGGAATAGCTACCGGGGGACCTAGAAAACTGCAGATACAGTTTAGCATGGACATATAACAAAGGCCATAAAAATAACTAGAAGCTAAGAGACTACCTGAGTAGAATGGAAAAAGTCATGGCTTAACTGGAAATGTGAGAAATATAGCAATTAAAAGAACACTAAAAACTGTGTGGTGCTTTATGTTTCCAAGGTAAAAAAAAAGAGACACCGGTGAAAGAAGCATAACGCACGAGTAAATATCTATCTATAACGTATAAAATGGGAAATCAAACAACTACCTTTGATGACCGAAGCGGAGACACGTATACATTATGCACTGCAGATACTTTTTTTGGAGACATGTCAGGAAGACTCGGAAAGGAGGATACTTTAGGTGATCCAGGACATTGACCTAATTGGCCAAGCAAGCTAATGTAAGCATTTCACGCTATGACGTCCTTGAAGAAGAGATCAAAGGAAGCGGCTTACATAGAAACAAAGCAATAAAAAGGGCATACCATCAGTGTGATTGTTAACATCTGCATTTCGATTAGCTTTCTGAGATGTTCCAACAGGGGCAACCTCCACCAGTAGGGGCTTTACAGCAGGAATAAATATTTCGTTGTAGAATGCAATTATATCAAGATGCTCCTGCCCAGTTTTCTGTATCCAGAATCATTTGAAGGTTCAGTCCTGAACAATAAATACGAGGGGATGACTAAAGGAGAATAGAATGAGGTACATACCCCATGGTGCCGTGCTGATGACCAATCAACAAACACACTCCGAAAAACTTGAGGTTTACAATGTGGTTGCTTCCGATAGTTGACGATGATTTCTCTAAAAGTCAAGTTCAGTTGAGAAATCTGGAGCAGAAACATGAGAAGTGGGATTAAAAAAACACAATAAACAATAGCCTAAGTACTCTCACGTATTTCTAGAAGCAAACCTTTGCAACTCCATACAAACAGCAGAGGATGATCTGGTCGATGTGGCGACTAAAAAACAGAGTCGTCCGTTGGCTAAGGATTTGTTGAAAAAGACAATAAACACTCTCCCTTATCTGCTGAGATAGCTGTAGCCTCTCAATCATTCCATTGATTCTTACTGCGGCTAACTTTATAATCTAAGTAGCAACAAGAAGTTTATAATAAATTAGTGCAGATGTGAGGCAGCAACAAAATAACAATGGGCAATGTTACAAGCTACATTCTCTGAGTGAATTGATATGACCAAAGATAGAACATCAGAAAGTATAGCAAATGATGATATAGGAGAGGCCATGTACATCATCAATACCTAATCATAGAATTGAAAATAATAATAAAAAATGCCCAAAAAAATGAGAAAAAAACACCATATGCTTAATAAAGGTTCCCTCCAACCCTTTCCCCCCCTGGATACCCCAACACCTTAGGTTGCATTTCCCCAAGAAAGAGAATAATAATTCAAGTCTCCTTAACTTGCCAATCTAAACAACAATGGGAAAGGAGTTAACTTACTCCTGCTAATTAAACCCCAATCAAAAAGGGGGGGAAAAAAGAGAGAACAGAAGCAAGGAGTTAATACCTTGCTAAAGAATATATTAATTGCAGTTTCTGCACATGTCTCCCCTCCAGCTACAGGATTTGGCCTTGTCGGACTGCGAAAGTATCAAATTGCACAATCCCTAGTTAGAGGACAATGAGAGTAATTCGGAGGTGCAAGTAAACTAAATTATCTACTTCCAGCCTCCTGTAGGAATTGTGAACAGTACCTGGCAAATGCAGACTGCAAAGCAGGCGGTGGGAGCTTTGATTTGAGGTTATTCAAGACCAAAAAACGATCCTTCACTGGTGATGTAAAGGGATTCCGCTCAACCAACAAACTTCTGTACTCTGTGCACAATCTCTTTGGTGACCGCATATCTCCATTCTGACCTGGTAATTAGTTAACAAGACGTATTAGTAAAAAAGGCTGCTTTTTTTTTTTTTTTTGCATTAATACAATTTTTTTGATCTGTACATTGGTGAATTTTCAAATTACATACCAAACGAATGCATTTTCTTTTCTCGACAATGCAATAATAATTAACCAATAATGATGATGAATATGTCCCATTTGTAACGCTTATGCAATTAATGGACATAGCTTTATTGCTTACATAACCCTCGCAAGACATGAACATAACTTCTGGCTTACATAAGTTATGTCTTCCAAATATGATTATGTAATTACCTGTTGGATTTTCACTCTTCTGTAAAGACGGCACACATGGCAAGCTTCCACAAGAAATGTTCATATGCAAGGCAATTGCATCCAAAGATGGCATTGGTTCTGCCAACAACCCAAGACGGTTTATTTCAGAGGACAGGGCTGGTCTTGCAATTGTCAAAGAATTGTACATTGAGGAGCCCTTTTCCCATACCATGCTCTCCAAAAGTCGCTCTTCAAGGGAGTTCAGATGTCTCCTCAATTCTCTGGGCAGAGATTCCTCATGTCTAATGAAACTCTCTATCACCTTGCTAAGATCAAAAGCTGTTATCCCAGTTCTCTCCAATACAGCAGGAAATAACATTGTTACTGTTTTATGTGTAGCAAGAACAAGTTCAGCTGAACACGCAAGCATGCATCTATGGAACCTCTCGTTGGTTAATAAGGAGGTCAAATTGCTTGCCTGCAGGATCTGGGCCTCTGCAGTACACATAGCTTGCAAAACCCTATAATACAACTTAAGTGCTTCCAATCTTCGCTGTTTAGTCCATATGCTGTCCATCAGGCTTGTACATTGCAGGCTTATAGTGACACCTCTATCTCCCAGGCCATTACTTGGAAATATAGCTTCCAATATTATGTTAGCCCGACGGGTCAGATCGCTAGTTACATCCCTATCACACGATGAAAGGAAACGCTCCAGCTCCAATGAGGGTTTTGGAGGAAGTGGAGAAATAACTGTTCGCAACCACTTTGCAGTTGTCATTGCTGTGGTAACTGGAGTAGCTGCCGGCTTAGAGTTACTAGTACAAGGAATGCCATTTGGCTGAGATGCAGACGGAGATCCATAGTGGGACAACGCACTAGTTATTGTCTTAGCCGGGGAAGTTATTGAGTCAATTTTCCTCTGCATAATTCCGGTAAAAAAAAAGTAAAGAAGTCGGACAACTACATGTATATGAGATCTGGTGAATGTGTATGTCATTGACACGTTGTAAACACACCTTGGCCCCACTGATATTCATGGCACCACCAGACAAGCTCCCCGATGCCAGCAAGCTATCTTCCTCATTAATAAACACCCTCTCGTCCAGTTCACACTTGTTACGAGTAGCATCAGCATAATCCTTTTCTAGAATATCTAAACTGGCAGAAAGTGATGCTTCTTCCATTAGATCTTCAAAGTAAATCAAATCATCTGCACTAGGACATAAGAATTTCCAGTAAGGACTGAGAACTGGAAGTACAATTGTTTTATAAGCTAATCAAATATAGAACTTCCAACTTAACCTGTGTCAATATTCTCCAAATTCTCGGTAACACATTGAGATGCAGGACATGGCTTTTTCTTCAAAATATCTGCTATCAAACCATTAGCCTTCTCCAGTGTCTTCCTTAACTCATCTTCTGAAGTCTCGTAACTGTTGCACAGTGATGCAAGCAGGTCCACACACTTGCTTCCTTTCTTAACTGTAAATGAGTCCAGTAGGTGAAAAACCCGAATACCACTATCAATTAGGCCCACACCCCAAACAAAAACGCACACAAAAAGTGGAATATAGAAAATGGGGGAAAATGTAAAACAATGACCATACAAATGGATAGAGCAATTACCAAATCGAGCAGAATCATTAATTGTGAAATTTCTTAAGCGTATAGGGACATGAATAATCAAGATAGCCTGCCAAAGTAACCCAAAAAAATAGTTTAGTTCAAATGAAGAAAAACCAATAGAAAGCTTCTTGAATATCCAAGAACCGCAACAGAAGTAATAACTATCTCGCATAGAATTATATAAGATTGCAACTGACCAAGATAGCAACCAAACCATTAGTGCAAGTCACTAGGTCCTTAAAGCGGCTGAATGCATGGCTACGGAGTGCTAAAAATAGCAACCATCCAAATCGATGGTAGTCTGACACATAGCCAGTAGCATTGGCATCAGTTGACTGCTCCCCAACTTTTGAATCACTTGTCAAGAAGAATTCCCTGAATGCACGTTTGTAGTACCTGTGTCACAATCAAGTTTGAGCGTTAATTATGCAAGAATTCCAAAAGATCATAGAAGGTAAAAGGTTCTGATAAATGCAGCCAGTCCTTTCGTTTTTCAAAAACACCACATACATATGCAACATGTCCCTGTCAAGGCTTTAACCTTGCACCTTTTTCATTTGTGTAAGAGAAACGGGATAATTTACTCGAGCTACAGGTCGTGGTACAGCTAACTGCTATTTAAATGCAAATGCACGCTTCATAAGCCACAAAATGAAAAAACGAAAAAAGCCCATTCGAAAGTCCATGATCTAAAATACTCTACAATGCATTTAAATACTCTTAAGCAAAGTCCCATGTTCCAGTATAGCAAAAGTAATCAAAAAGTTGAAATGGAAAATACCAGCAAAATAACGACAATAGTTTATGAATGTGACTAAATAATGCTGTCAGAAACCAATAAAAAAAGTCCACCCTATTTAGTTAGTAACTTGTCAAATTTGTAACAAGTAGATATCACCGTTTAAAACCTAAAAATCCTTCTTGAATTAGCCCAATCTTCCATCAATGAACCAATCTCAACAGGCAAACCATGTAACAGGCAGTACTTCAATCTTCAAGTAACTAAAGAGCAGTAAATGCATTCCTCTCTAGCTCTTTCCGGTGACATTTGAATTCAATTTAACAATGAAAACATAAACTGCTTTCATCGTACCAAGATGTAAGATTACAGACTCCTCTCATTTGAAAAAGTTGCCAGCTCCATTCTCTATCAATTCACTAGTCCCCACAGCCTTTTTCACTACGGGCAGTACACTGTACGAGACTTTTGCAAGTGTGGAATCTGGGAAGAATCAAACGTACGCCTCCTTACAATGCCCCCTCCCCCAAAAAAATGTTCAAGAAACTTTTGGTGTTTGTTTATAACGGATCAACCTTGCCCCTGCACCAGGCCCTGCACTTTGTTCAGCTTTTATATCTTTCATGACCAGAGCCAGCGCAAAACCACGCAGCATTACTTTGGGTATCAGTGGATTGTTATGCATTAGAAACAGAGCTTGTACAAGAGTGATTTCTTATCCTACGTTGGTTCTTAATGGTCAACATTCTTTTGTAAACACACCTAGTGCAATAAAAAGCATCTAATGTCAATCAGCCTTGCAATTTCAGACATAATTCTTTTATCAAGAGAGTACTACTCCAAGCAATTAAAATGCACACAAGCAACGCCATAACACATTGCAGAAGCAGCACCCCCAAGAAATTGCAACACCACTATCGCCAATAACACTTGCTCAATTTCCAAGTAATATTTTTAATGAAAAAGGTATAGACAAGCAATATTGGTAAATTTTGCCAGAAGTATCATAACAATTGGCTATTACTAAAGGTAGACTTCCATAGAAGCAACAGTAAATCATGTATCACGTATCCAATTTTTCAAATTCCATAACAGGACATGCAAGAAAAGAATACAAACTTGCTTAAAAGGCTCAAGTGCACAAAATTTGCCTGCAACTCCTTTGCCTGTTTGGAGAAAAGGGAAACAAAAAAAGAAAGCGTCATAAGTAAATGCCCAAACAAAGTAGACAGAAACAAAACAAAATAAGAATAGCACATGCATTGGCACAACTTTCCTAAGCCTAAGCCAAACTCTACTGCTATTATTACCTGGAGTCTCTTCTCCCAATCTGTACCATATTGGTTACTTAAAATTGGACCAGACTTGATAATAAACTGAGGAAGTTCCTTGAAAAAATCCACAATGCTGAAAAGAAAGATCAAGCAGAATTATAACAAAGAATTCAACAGAAATTGATAATAAGTAGAGGAATAAAGGGAGACATACTTCAGCTTTGCAAGTCTCAATATCTGGCATAAGGTGAATTCATTTTGACCATTACCCTGACTTGAATCATCCGTGTTACTCTCGCTTAATCTTCTCACGGAATACAGAACGAACGCAAACCAGTACCGTTCTGCTTCTTCCGACTGATGGCAAAACACATTATTAATTCATATTGCCATAGATAAGTTACTTTCAACAACAGTAATTGCAAAACAAGAATCGAACAAATAATTCAAAGCAAAAAAAAAAAGCCAAAACAAAGTTGCTTTTGAATACAGAACGGACGCAAACCAGTCGAATTCTACTTCTTCTGACTGATGGCACAACACATCATCAATCATCAACATAAATAAGTAACTTTCGTCAAAAATTTCCAGAAAACAGAAATTACACAAACAATTCAAAGCAAAAAACGTCGAAACAAATTCTCAAAAGCAAAAAAATATACCGTTCCGGTTCCAATAGCAGACACGTTGGTAGATAAAAGATGTTTGCTTTCGCTAAACAGCTTCATGGCTTCAGTGAATGTGTTCTCCGCTAATGATAATCCGCTCTGTATCACATCAAAACGCTTGAGTCAAAAAGAACATTTGTTACCAGACACTTGAAATTAGACACAAACAAAAATCTAATAAATCAACAATCAACCGTAACATTTTGGCCTAAATTAGTTTTCATTAAAGACATCAGTGTTATTGACTTTTAGGAATCTTTTGTTTAGCCTTTCCTTGAAAGTTTTACGATTCATCATTCGTCTCGACATGATAAATCAAATGAATAAAAAAACATGGACTGAAGTTGAACAAAGTTCAAATTAGACAGTACTAAATACAACTGTTTCAAACTTTTTCAGTCTTTCTTGAACTTTTTCTGGGCTGTTAGTCGTAAATTTTTACCTTTTTTAAATTCAACTCGTCAAGATAAATTACTAATCCAAAAAACATAAAACAAATAGAATTTCATATAATGAGATAAACAAAAACACTGAGACTAAATTTAGGCCAAAAGACTGAAAATCAGAAGAATAATATAGAGAGAAAGCGAAAAAGCAACGACCTTGCAAAAATCTGCGAATCGAGCTTCGATGGAACCTTGACTCCCGCTATCCGAAGAAGCCAAAGGCTTTTGTTCATCCATACTCAAAGCAGGAGGACTCATACACTGAAACGGCAACCGATTTCAACCAAAACGACAACGCCGATCTACCAACAAAGTCCTCATGAGAACACAAATTACGAGCAGAAATCCAAATTAAAAGTGAGAAAAAAGAACACTTACATGAAACAAAGACAGATCTCTGGTTCCTTTCTTCGATCCACCAGATCCAAGCCAAACTACAAAACCCTAGCTTTTCAAGATAAGCTCAAAAAGCAGCCGATTTGCACCACAATCCAAAGCCAAACGTTGAAGCTCTCAGTAGTGGAAACTGAAACAGGAGAATGCAAAGGAAAAACAAAAGGGAATTTGAGAAATTTATCTTTCCCTCTTTCTTTGCCTCTCTCTCTCCATATGTATCTTGTTTGCCTATTTCTCTCTCTCTCTCTCCTCTTTTTCTTGGTTCTGAGGAATCCTCTTGATGTGGTCGCGCGGGAAAACAACCAACATGGCATGGCATGGCATGATGGATGGGGGGCATGCATACATGGGCTGGCCAATGGGGAGGCGACACGTCATGGGGGATGGTGTTAATTTTACCGCCAAATTCTTCCGCCGTTACGAGATTCGCTAGTGAGCCGTCTCGGATACGGATGGGCGCATGGGCCCCACCCTAGGCCTTCATTAGTTTGGAAAATTGCAGTGGTTTCCCCTGAGGTTTAACCGGGATACAACTTTACCCCTGGTGTTTGAGAAATTATGCTGGACTTCCCTTGTTGATTTATCAGCTTGACATGAAAGTTGTACTCCTAGCGTACCTTGTCTCTCTTCCTCCTTGTTCTAGACATGTGTTTGTAACCAAAATGTTATGGGGTGATCAACTTGAAATTGATGGATGGTTAGTGAGAGTGTCTTTGGACAAATTTTTTAGGGTCTTTTCTATCATTATGCAAAATTTGTTTTTGGATAAAAGACAAGGTGTTTGCGTATGTTAAGGACGAGATATGACATTTGGAAAGTAGTCCAATATTATGTCTTTTGGCTTGTTCGAAATTAAAGACCGGAAAGTTGATGAAAATTTTTGTCCAAACGCGCCCTGATATAATAAAAGAACCAGAAAGATTTATGCTATGTTTGAATTGGTGTTTGAAAAGTTTTTTGAAAAATAATAGAAATAATAAACGGAGAGAAATGTTGAAAGTAAGAAGAATTTAGAAAAAAAATTTTGAAAAATCATTTTTGAATTATAAAGAGAATAAGGCATTAGCTTGTTAGAATATACTCTGTAGGTTGTATTAGGAAATGGTTCTCTCAAAAGTCAAATACTTTAATTATTCAAAGTTAAATACAAACTCATCACTCATAGTTGTATATAGGTACACTGAGTCTCTTAAAAATTACATTATACATGATGTGGGTTCCATATTCACATGTATAAATAGGTTCCACCTTATATGAGAGAGGCGTTACAATAACTATTGCATTGAAAATTTTCTATTACTTCCCTAAGAAAAGTTGCAGATCGATCTCCTGCATTTTTATTAATAGAAGAGGGTTCGGATTCTCCCTCGCCTAACATTGGTATAACAAATAGTTCGAATTTGTTCGATCCACATTTGGATTACCCTGTCCAATCCAAATTAAGGAATGAAGGATTTGATTCCTCAGAAGAATGGTTCAAATTCAAAAGTTGAAACAAACTGTGAGGTAATTAAGGCAACACCACCCACAACCAAAGGCCAAAAAAATGATGCGCAACCCTGAAAATATTAATCTTCCACAAATCTCTCTTCCAAACAACCACCCAGATCCATCATCTATTCCAATGGAGGGGGACTCAGTTAGTTATGTACGTGTCAATCTGGGCATGTTTTTAGGCCATTCTTGGCTGTGTATATAAACCACACAACCCCCTACCCTCAAATTCTGATCTTGATTTTGTTAGTTTTCTTTTGTCCAATTTGTGACAGTTTTTTTGCTCAAGGAGTAAGAAAAATGGCTTTCAGGGCAGCGGTAAGAAGCATCACATTTTTACAGTTGTTTGACTCCTTTTTTCTGGTTTGCTCTTAGGGTAGTTAGCGGCATGTGATTAGCGGGCGGATTGGGTGTCGATTGTGATGCATTTCGTATGCTTTGTGCTCTCTATCCTTTAATCATTGTAATTTTACTGTGATAATTGGTTTATGTTCTATGGGCAGCGCCAGCACTGGAGATCACTGGTGGCCAATGGAAGCAGGCCGTTTGCAAGTTCCACCACTCCAAAGATGAAGCTTTTCTCACCAACTGCGGATTCCATCCCCTCTGACCATCACCACAAGGCCAGGTGATGACCCATTTCATTTTTTTTTTTCAAATATCCTAAGGCCTAAAGTTCGAAAACTTCCACTGTTGTCAATTTACGTGGGTTAGTCTGTATGGAATTCTGCCCGGCCGGCTCTAACCGGACTCACTGCTAGTGGATGGTGAGAGATTACTCAAGGCGCGCACCAGAGATCTGAACACCCTGAGTTATGGAAAAAAATCAGGAAAATTTGCAGCACTTTATTACAAAGGTGATACCACCACCCACTGATGGACTTTGAACATTAAACCACATTATGCAGATGTGGTAGTTATTGACATCAACAAACTGTGTTAGAGATTCTGCATACGCTTTGTGTGTTATGAAGTTAATTATAAGCATCGACGTTGAAGAGCTGGGGGAAAAATTAGGCAAAAAAGAGGAGAAGATCTTTAAGTTTGAATGCCGTATCCATCAAAAACAGCCCACCACTTAAAAAGCAAAGAAAATTTGAATCAAGGTTTGAATATACAAATATTGCAACCTACAGCTACATGTATAAGTACATACTAAATGGAAATTACTTCAGAAATAACAGACTTAACAAGAGTGTTGCCGGAGAAGACAGTACTACGTAGTTAGAGAATGGATTCTCATACGTTCTTGTCTTCGAACTTCTTGTTCACTAGGGAGGAGGAGATCTAACCGTTTAAGGGTTCTATGCAGATTAACGGTGAAGGATTATTAGGGGGGATTATGTTTTTGTTTGCCATGCAGTAAATTTTAGGCCAGATAAAAGCCTGCGTAGGATTTTGGTGTTTTTTAGACAAGTACTGCCAATAAAAAGTGCGACCAAAGTTCACGAATTTGTTCACACCAAAATGGGGTTCTTCCGTTCTATAGTCGAACATTGTGTTGCGGTGGTATGGCGACATAACCACCCTATATGTTGCATTTGTATATCGTCGTGATTCAACTTGTGAACACGGTATCACTGTTGTCATGAACTTGTTCTTGCTTGGAAGAGTTCCAAATTCCAAAAATGGATGGCTCAAATTCACTTGGTTATGAGGCCACCCATCTATTTTGAAATTCCCGGGACTGTTTGTGGGAGTGCGGTACTATATAGTTTTTCTGGTCATCAAATGAAGGAAATGCTGTCATCTTCATTTTGCAGTGCTGCTATCAAGGGGGACTTTGCCCCGGTTGTGGTGGTGCTGGGAACGATACTGGTGGCGCTGTCAATTGGGGTTCACACTGCCAAGCAGCAGCTGGTGCATTCCCCTTCAGTTCGGGTGAACAAGAAGAGGAGGGAGTCTGTGCCGGAGGTGGACGATCCTGACCATGTTGTTGGCGGCAGTGAGAAATTCATCGACAGGTCTTTCCTCAGGAAAGTGGCTCATATCCAGGACCACCACATCGTTTCTGATCCTGCTCGACACAACCCCTACACCCGGTAATTGTTACTATTTCGCTCCTAGCTCGATCATTCCCTCTTTTTGTTTTTTCATTTCCATGCAAGTGTTCTTACATTATTTGATGATGATCTTCTGAGACCGTGAAAAATAGACCAGGACAGGATCTGCAATTTGCCATCCTGTTTCGTAACAGGTGAAGAGATTTATTCTTTTCTTTTTGGGGTGCAATAAGAAATTTATTCAGATCAACAAGAGTCTAAATCCCACGCTTTGTGTCGTCTGCCATTTGCTTCATCACTTCAATGGAAATTCCAACACCATTTAGACAACCGATAAGTCACATTACTAGAGGACCAGTTCATGACTTTAGCTGCTCTAGGATTCGGGCCAAGGTCCTTCGTACCTAATTGCGCGAGTCCCCATGTTTCAAGTTACTTCCGGCCATAGATAGAATCATGTTTCGAGATTCATGCCTCGTGATTTCCATATGATCTTTAACACCAATCGTGGCTAACTATTGTGACTTTTTGTGCAGCTCCCGTGAAATTGAGTCGCTGAAATCCGTGGGAGCACAACGGAGGGGACACTGAGGCCGGCATAGTCCCGAGTTCGAGAAGCTATAGGACTCTCTCTGCTGGACGTTCTTCGTTTTGAAACAACGGGTGTCTCTTTGTACATAATAATGTTCTTCGTTTTGAAAGCTGTAGTGTAGTTTTGTTGTATCCTCTCTCCTGGCTCACTCATTTCGACTGTTGTTGAGATATTTTGAGTGAAAGAGGGAGAAGTGAGATTTTCTGTGGTCACTTTTGTATCTTGTTTGTTGCTTATAATAAAACCAAGGCACCATCCCCTTTTATGTTTTTGTTGGACAACTTTCAAAACATGAAACAAAGGCACCATTCCCTGTAATGTTTGCTGGACAACTTCAGAACATGAAGAGGGGTTTGTATGGATGTAGTTATCTTATTTTCTATCTGCTTCCCGTTTAAGTTCCGCTAAGGGTTTTTTCTTGTTTTGTTTTTATTCAAATTTTTTTCCCATTTGTTAGTTTTGCGCATAACTTTTGTAGATTATTGATTTGTTTCATTAAGATAAATCAAAAAAGTACAAAATTATGATTTTTATCCAAATATTTTTTGAAATATCCAAGATAAAACCCAAAAAGCCGACGAATCAATAATCCACAAAAGTAAGGCGCAAAACTGACAGATACGAAAAAAAATCGAATAACGACTAAACAAGAAAAAGTCCGAAAATCTTAGCAAAACTTACTCCAAAAAGCCTAACTGTGTTAAGGGAGAAAAGAAAAACACAAGTCGTATTTCTAACCGTGTTAAGTGTTCATCCCCCATTTGACAAATTGGGAAATTATGGTAATGTACTACTATATATATTACAAACACGAAAATACTAAATAATCGAATCTGTTCTCTGAAAGTTCTTATTTTTGGTAACATGAAAATTATGCTTTGCAACTTGCCAAGAGATCTAAAAATAATCCAAATCTAAGGAATTGAGGTGATGAGTTGGGTAGCCAAGGCCTTAGGCCATGTCACATATGGTTTGTGCAACCTTACTCTCTGGTGCCATTTGCTGCACAATCACAACTAGGTATAAATTCCTAAGAAAATGATTGAGTGGTGGTTTTCCAATTGCAAATTAGCATTGAAATACCCAAAGTAACAACCAGGATTTTGTTCCTTGCGTTGGGGGTACAATTTTCCAGTTCCAGGACCAGGTGCAGAGGTGGTGGCCTTTAACCAATGACTCGAACTGCGACATTTGCAAGGTGTGTCACATAGGGTTCCAAAGAGATCAAAACCTCCAGCGTCTCCACAGGAGAGGCCACAACTTGCCATGGAAGCTGAAGCAAAGGCCGACTACGCAAGTGAAGAAGAGGGCATCTACATATGCCCCTAAGCCAAACTGTGTGCACCACCGCCGCAGCGTGCAGGAGGGCTCTAGGTGACTTCACTGGCATTAAGAAGCACTTCTCCATTTGCACTCTGCCACTTGATGTATCATTTGTCGAGTTTTCTGGTATAAAATGTCACTTTTGCCAATAAGAAAAAACAATAGTAACAATGTCTCTGATTTTTTGCTTTTTTGGACATGTTGAAAGGTTAAGACACCCAAAACACAAACTGAGCATCTCCATTCTTAACTTCAAATTTAGAGATATCAATTTATTTAAGGCTTATGTGACAAATTGACACTCCAAATTTGACAGGTACAACTTCTCCCTCTCTAACCATAACTTCAAATTTGGAGTTGTCATATATTTTTTTTATGATTAGTTTTGTTCTCAAATAGTCACCTTTTATATAAATAAAGATTTGACATTATCTTCAAAAATGGCATTGACAAAGGTCATGTCAAATCCACACAAGATTTAAACTTTCAAATGCCAGTGGATTGGAGCTGGTGTTGACTTCAAAAAATGAAAACTACTGGCCACATGGGATTTGAAGGCTCCCAATGGAGATGCGCGGCAAACAATTCTAATCCTATCAATTATTACAAACTTCCGAGCTGCTAGGCTAAGCTCTTTAGAAAACGACTTGAGCTCGAGTGTTAAGTTCGTTTAGTAACCGAACCGAGCTCGAGTTAGTTGTAATGCGGCTCATTTGTAAAACCTCAGTTTCATAAATGAACCGCACCTCAATGCTAAGAGCTCGAGCTCGATTACTTAGAGCTGACTCGAGCTAGGACAGTTTTGAACGAACCGAACTCAAACATTTCAAAGCCGGCTCGACTGCTCGTTTGCAGCCCTTCGAGTACTTTTCTTTAAGGTAGTATATATGTATACATGTAGGCCCAGAAAGACCATTGGGCTTTCTTCTTTCCATTATACACGGGTTAAGGCCCGCTACATCCGGATAATTTTCGCGGGTACGACACTTGCTCCAGTTCATACGCTCTCTACCTCCCCCCTCCCCCCCTCTCTCTCTCTCCAGAAAATTCCATCTCACACCCACAGAAATGGGGAAAGGGAGCTTGATTGCAGTAGCCGTAGTGGCGATAATCGGGGCACTGATAGCGGCGGCGAGCAAGGGGCGGGAATGGGACAAAGAGGCGGCGTTGGAATGGTCACGACAGATGTCGGATCGGCTGGGGATATGGGCGATTCCTGCCTACGTAGGGCTCCACACCCTCACTCTAGCTCTTTGCCTCCCTTACGCTGTGTTCTTCGAAGCAGGTGCCTCTCTCCTCTTCGGATTCTTCCCCGCCGTCCTCTGCGTCTTCTCAGCTAAGCTCCTCGGCGCCTCCCTCTCCTTCTGGATCGGCAGGTAGATATATATCAATCTTTCTGAGCTGACTCCGTTTTGAATTTTTTGTATACATGTTTAATCGAGGTGTGCGTAAGCTGGCCTGACGCTAGAGTTATCAGAAAAGCTACTAGTACTAACTCCGTCCCAAAACTGTCACGTGAACTTAACTAGAATGCATTTTTGTAGCTCACTCCGTTTGGAATTGGTTGTATACATGTTTAATCGAGGTGTGTGTAAGCTGGCTTGGAGTTATCAAAAAAGCTAGTAGTATTAATTCCGTCCCAAAATTGTCTCCTGAACTTAAATAGAATGCATTTTTGTCAAAACCCTAGATCTGTCTTTGAAATGTAGAGAGCAGCCAGCCGTGATTGCCACATTTCAGCATTTCATCTGATTTACTAGTCTAGTACTCCCCTAGTCTGTAACAACAAAAATGCTCCAAGTATAGAAACATTGATAGTTTTAACAAGCTAGGTTTGAACTTCTGATGACTGCCTTGAGCAAGTGGTTTGTCTTGTCTACTTGGTTTAGGGTTTGGGCTAGCTGGGTAGGATTACAATTTTTCCTCTTTTTTGTCAATTATTTTGTTTCTTTGGCTGTTTGATTGGATGCTTATTGCTTGCTAACTAGGCCTTTGGGTGTTTTTCTTGTCATGTTTTTGCGGTCTAAGTTTGGGTGCCAAAATAGTTCAGATGCAATTTGTAGTTCCGCACTTGGATTCATTATCTCTATAGTGACTGTTGGTTGACGATTAATAAAACTATCTACATCGGGGTATGTTGCTATCAAATATAGTTGTTTTTTAAATGTTCACGTCATGCCTATGATCTGGGCTCTCCGTGTCATAATGACTTAAGGCAAAAGAGTTTAGGGTTGTCTGATGTGTGAAGACATCTCAGAACCAGGTGCTAATTCCTGATATATAACATAGTGCTTTAGTAGCTTCTTTTAAAGTTCATTATAGTTGGAACTACCATAACATCAATTTCCTTTTTTCAGATTTGTATTTAGGAGTTCAAGTTCAGCAATGGAGTGGGCCCATAGAAATAAGTACTTTCATGTGCTTTCCAAGGGTGTTGAACAAGATGGCTGGAGATTTGTTCTTCTTGCTCGGTTTTCACCCATACCTTCCTACATTATAAATTACGCCTTGGCTGCTACTGGCGTGGGATTCATTGTGGACTTCCTCCTCCCTACTGTAATTGGTTGCCTGCCCATGATTTTGCAAAATACAGCAATTGGCAGCCTCGCTGGTGCCGCTGTAGCTTCGGCATCTGGGTCTAAGAAATCCAAGGTTTGGTCATACCTCTTTCCCCTTCTTGGAATCTTATCGAGCATTCTAATCTCCTTGAGAGTCAAGAAATATGCCAGTAGTATCTCAGTTGCGTTAGCCAGCCCTAGTGAGGATATGAAGGAATGTAATAGTACCGTCGACCCATCTAAAATGTTGTCCAACGGATTTAAGTGATGAATTTTGGGTCACTGTCTTCGAATTCCTGTTCTTAAATCTTGTCGCAATGAGATATGATGAGATGTCATTTGAAATTCCCTTGCAAGCAGTTTGACCTGATCATCAAATCTAACAAAATGTCAATTTTGTTTCTTGATTATGCATTTCCTGAAAGCATGTGTACTGTGAATGCTAGAACGAAGAAATGTGAATTGAATTGCTTAGATACAATCAATACAATCTTGCTCAAGTGTTGAAAGATCTAAATCACCTGTTGATGTGGCTTTTGTGTCCTGCAAATCGTATGCTGAAGTGAAAATCTAAAGTTATCTATTGGTAGACAATTGTAGCAACTGTATTATGGAATGGGTTGTTGAAACGTGTTACATTCCATTGGATTAGAGCGAGTTGAGAATTCCCTGAAGTGGATTGATGATGGTATTTATTGTCTTTCTGGTGATCCAATTTCAGTATGATATCTATTTCCAGTGCTAGGATGACATGAATCTGCTGTATTTAGTTTTGAGGAGAACCCTACACACACACACACACATTCTTTCATTTAAATGTTTGGGACCCTGAAATTTCTGAATTCCTTTTTGTTTGGAATTGTGAAGTTTTCGATATAGCATGCTTGTTTATGCATCCTTCTTTTCAGCTATTTCTAGACAAATGCTAATGTTGTCCTCCTGTAATCATGGCATGTTTCAGTGATAGTTTTATTAGGCCAGTCGAAAGCTTCTGATATAGTGATATATTCCAAGATTTGAAGCTGTAATTGAGGGTCTTAATTTTGAAAAAAATGTCTTATGTCCCTGCAAAGCTGTGAGGTCGTGACAAACAGCTCAGGATCACATCGGAAGGGGAATTAATATCGCTGGGCTCAATTAATAACCTCTTATTTAGAAACTGAAATTTCAGGACGATGAAAAACGTTTCACATTATACATTCTCATTACAATTTCCAACAAAAATAGATCTACAAGAAAACATGGGGAGTAAAATAATGAAAAATGTTGTTACTAAATTATAAGTAGTCGATAGAATAGTAGCAGCAGTAGTACTACTTCTACTTCCAGTTGTTGGCGACGATGTGTGCAAGATCAACCACCCTCTGTGAGTAACCCCACTCATTGTCATACCAAGCAATCACCTTGACCATGTCATCTCCCATAACCATGGTTAGCGATGAGTCTACTGTCGATGACACATCTGTGCACCTGAAGTCCACAGAAACCAGCGGCTCATCGCAAACAGAGAGGATGCCTTTGAGCTCCTTCGAAGCGCTCTCTCTGAACGCCTCGTTCACCTCCTCTGCGAATGTCTTCTTGGATACCTGGACGACGAGGTCCACGACTGAGACGTTTGGCGTGGGGACACGGAGGGCAATCCCATTGAGCTTCCCCTTGAGGCTGGGAAGGACAAGAGCCACTGCCTTCGCAGCACCTGTTGACGTCGGTACTATGTTGAGAGCTGCTGCTCTCGCACGTCTAAGGTCCCTGTGGCTTGCGTCAAGAAGCCTCTGGTCTCCAGTGTAGGAATGTGTGGTTGTCATGGTACCCTTTATGATACCTAATCCCATACGCATTACCAGACAGACATTATGAAATCTGTTATACTCACAGCAGGTAAATGAGAGAATTAATAAGTTCATGGGTAATTACCAAACTTCTGGTCAAGGACCTTGACGAAGGGAGCAAGGCAATTGGTGGTACAAGAGGCATTGCTGATGATGGTCTCAGCTGGGTCGTATAGTTCTGCATTAACACCGACCACGTAGGTGGGTATATCGCCCTTTCCGGGAGCGGTGATGAGCACCTTCTTTGCCCCTGCTTGTAAATGCTTCCCTGCTCCGTCCCGGTCGACGAACACACCTGTTCCTTCGATCACTAGATCAATGTCGAAATCCCTGCACGTTTTTCATACAGCAGGGTGGAAAACACATACAACCGTGAGTCACTCATAGCAAACTTGCTAATTTGTCTATGGATAAGTGCTGGGAACTTACTTCCAGGGGAGGTTGACAGGGTTGCGATCGGAGGCGACCTTGATGATCTTGCCATCGACAGAGATGGCATCATCGCCGACAGGCTTGACATCTGCGTCAAAGATGCCGAGGGTAGAGTCGTACTTGAGGAGGTGGGAGGCCTGCTTGACGCCGCCGGTGTCGTTAATGACCAAGACGTCGAGAGGGGAGTCCTTCCTTCCATGCCAACACCTCAAGAAGTTCCTTCCAATCCGACCGAACCCATTGATCGCCACCTTCAGCTTTGCAGTCACCACTAACCGGTTCTTCCGGCTTACCTACACGCATATACATCAACATCATCCCATCATCATTGCAAGCACACACACACATGCACTTCTTCTTCATCTTCTTTGGACCACCCATTATGCGTAACAACAAATAAGCACAAGGGATTGCCACTTTCCCAGTTGAAGTTTGTGATACCAAACATCTTTTATTCTATTTCTTAATATTTCTCAGAAGTTTTTTGGCTTAAAGTTCTAACTACATGAAAGAGGTGGCATAAAGGAAATTCATTGTGCCATACAAGGAGAAAAACTTATGACTTGGGATAGGCCATCTCCTTTCAATTTCCCATTCTCAATCGCCTTTTCCTCCTTTGATATTGGGCTATTCGCAGAGGATGGCAGACTGAAGTTGAGACCTGATATTATACACCCTCCCACCAAACTTATCAACAAGGGTTCAACTTGCTCCATAAAAGATGATTCCACAACCTCACCGCACATAAGTGCAGCTACATAGCCGTCTTGTGCCGCAAATTGATGATCATGAGTTACGTTGAATTTGAACATGTCATTCTTGTTATCATTTGTTTCAAAGCATCTCTATATATCAAATCTTAACTGTCCTTGGCTTTGTAAAAAAGGAATACGACAAATTTTCTGACAAAAAGAAAAGGGAAGGGGGAGAGGGATCATTTTGTTTTGTTATTGAACAAACAAACTGGCAATTGACGACCTCAGCCAATGCTACCTTACTTTTCTCTTCTTGCTTTCAGAATTCCCGAATATTACATCACGTTAGCTTGAGAAATGCAAATGCAATTATGTGGCATCAAATGTTTTCTCTGGTTATGACATTATGAATAGATGCTTTAGTTTCTATGAAGTTAATGTTTTGGTACTGATAGCAGTGGAAACAACAAGAGCCAGCAATGTGGTAGCATTCCTGAGTAGGGGGATGGGAAAATGACCCAGCCCCGATAGGTCCCGCCAACCTGATCCTAACAGGACGGGTTCGGTGAGTTTAGGACTACAATGTACTATCCATAAGGGGTCTTGTAGGGTCTAAGTGAAGCCGTCATCCACCCGACTCGACCTGATTATATCTGAAGTACAAATTTGCCCTACATATTTTTATTGTTACATTCCTGTGCTTTCGGATAAATATGTTAGGATTATGTGTACTCCATAGGTTGTCTTGATCTGATATTACTTTCCATAGTCTACCTCAAATGAGAAGCTTCAACTGTTCAACCGATTGATATTGTGCATCAACTTTACTGTATTATCTTTCTGAATTCTGAAATATTGTTTCCTGCAAGTGGAGTTGGTTTTTATTGCTCGGGCATGGTGGGTTGTGGGAAGGGGTTAAGCAGGTGCAGACACTCCGGCCCCATACCCAAACCCTACCTGTCGCATCCCTACGCAATCACGAGTGACAATTAAAGCCTTCATGCTTAATAGCTTCCAAGTCAACCTTGTATGTTGCTGATTGACGGGCGGAATGTACTTAGAAAGTTTGTGTGTAGTGTATGAAACATTGCGTGCATGCATGCATGCTACAAGAAGGGAGAATGGAAAAGAGTAGAGTAGTACTGTACTCACATTCACAACAGAGCTTTGGTAGGCTACGTGAGAGATAAAATCTCGGGAGGTTTTCCCGTTACCGAAGGGGAGAGAGGTGGATGAGCTGCGGAGGCCATTCAATTCAGTAAGTCCTCTACTGTTGGTCTGCATATTCATTGAAAGCATCAGTACTCATTGTTATACACTTATTCATGTATTTAGGCAATTATATATCGGATTCATGAGCCCCTCAAATCCCCCGTACCGAATTCTACCTGTATCGGGATCCCAGTGCATTGTCGTCCATTGAATCACCTGAGAATTGCATTTTTCGGTCATTCTCAGGTGACCTGACGGCCAAAAACCCCAGTTCTTCGGCCATTCTCAAGTGCTCCAATTTCCAAACGCAATTTTCTCAAGTGATTCAATGGCCGAAAATGGACTCGGGGCACTAGCAGTGAAAAATTTGAGTCCAGAGGATTTGAACTCTTCAAGAGCATACAGACGGACAGATCAAGAACTAAGTCAAAGCAACTGGTTTAGAATCGACATATCAGAATCCAAAGCCTACTCCAGCATATCAATAACCGACTGGGTCGGCCTTGATTCGTTGATGTGTCGATTCTTAACTACGTTACTTCAGTTTAATTCCTGTTCGGTTAGACTTATTTTCAAACAATGCATAAACGAAGGAGGATTTTACGACTGGGTATGAGTTAGTGGGAGGGGGGGAGATGAACTGACCAGGGAGAGAGCATAAGCTGATGCCATGGATGCCTTTTCCTAAGCAGCAGCAGCAGCAGAAGCAGCAGCAGCTCAGTTACGGCTTATATTGTAGGAAAACATAAAATAAATCAGAATAGTGAGTGGTGGAAAATGTGGGTGAGAGAGGAGGGAGAGGTCAGCAGGGTTCTACATATCATATCATCTGAGAACAAGTATGAGTGAATGCAGAAAAAATCTAGAAAAAAGAGGATAAGATTTTTGATAGCCCCTGGCTTAACGTATGGCTGTGGTTTCCCTTTTTATTATCCCCTCCTCTCCCTCTTTCTTTCTCCCAGTCCACCCACAGTGTTCTAAAAATTGCTGGTGGGCTCTAGATCCGACTAATTGCTATGCGCCTGTTAATTGCCCATTAGTAATTGCTATGAGCCTGTTAATTGCCCATTACTAATTGCTATGAGCCAATTAATTGCCGATTAATAGGCATCAAAGCTCGAAGGTGGCTGACCGCCCGATTAGCGCTTAGCGACTTTTAAAACATTGCCCACAAGCAATCGAAACCATTCATTTTATAGGCTCGTCGAGTTTTCCATCCATATAGATAATCACATTTGATTGTACGTCAGCAACTGTTTGATCGGATTAGATATTTGTCTTGAGAAAATACAAACGGCTAGTAAGAATTCAGGAATATACCATGAAATCAATCTAATATGGATGCTTGACTGCCGATTTTTGATTGACCTAATTTTTTTCACGGGTCAACTAATTGACGAGTTCAACAGAAGAAAGAATGTCTCGCAATGTCTAGTCGGGTCTGGGATTCGGCGTTTTTATCAATCGTCTCTTAATTCGTATTTACGTTTACTTGGAGGAGCATGGTGGGTTTTTTATTTTTGGTTTATTTGTCCCTCTGTGTACCATTGGCCCTGTCTTGGAATAGTTGTTATCTCCAATTATATTCGTTTGTTTCTGAAAATTCTGAAGTTGAGCTAGCAATGCGTAAGACATTTAGGTTCCGTTTGTTTCAACGTATGTTTCTGCATTTCATATTTGTCGGTATTTTCGTGCATTTTCAGTCATTGAATTATAAGTAGTCTTCTCGTCTCTAAAGATTTCCACGTAATTCAATGGCCGACAATGTGCTGGTACAGAAGAAAATAGATACAGAAAATTGTTGCAGTGAAAGACTGCAAGTCTACAACCACATATAGCATATGGAATTCGCATATCAATATCCGGTTCTTCCTTTCAGAATTTTAATTAATTAAATTGTTCCATTTGTTGAGAAAGAAATGCAGAAAAGAAATTACATTACCACTCCCTAATGTTTCTCAACATGTCAATTGGAGGAGAATGGACCGAATTTGCAAAATATGGAAACTTTAGGCACCATTTGTGTTATCCGCCCAATCAGGAATTATGGAGGGACCAATTATGGAACGCTGATCATCTTGAAGGCCAGAAATTGAAACACTTTCACTTCATTGACTTGTTCTAGTATTCCCAGAGCTGGCTCCGGGGCAAGCCTCCACAAGATCTCGGACTGGGTAACCCCCGCCACCGGACAACGAAAAAAAAAATAAAAACTCCAATGTGACCTTGATTTTATTTATTTATATTTGTATGCCATTTTATTTTCTATGACTTAATAGTAATGGGATCGGGCTTGAGCACCGCAAACATCGGGGCCGGTACTGATTATTCCAGATCCAAACATAACTTTAACACATAAACTCAAGTTCATTACTTCGTAGCTCTGTTCAATAGGTCTAGTTTTGATGAAACAAAACAACTTCAAACAGATAATGGATTACATTTCGTACGAGATGAAAAACACACAAAGACGCAAACTAATCAACTAGATGTTGCTCAGTTGATCAGAATCCTTAATTATTTCGAAGGTCGACATTTCGAATTTTCGATACGTTATGAAAACATAATGTACTAAAAGATACTAATAAAAACAATACTAATGACACAAGCTTCCTTGTTCACACTCCTGCGCCCGCGAGGAAAGAGGTTCTAGAGCGTACGTAAACTTTGCTTTCCCTTCTCTCTCAAGGATAGGGCAGAATCTAAGCACATTGGAAACCTTCGGGAGGGGTCTTGCCACAGTCTATAAGGACTTGAAGGGCAATGGGGATGATGATGTTAAGATTGAGAAGCTTGGCTTTAATGGTGGTGCAAAGGCAGATAGCTGCATCCAAGTCCACCAGTCCCTCAATCACAGGACAACACGTGTCCTTAACACTACTGCTTCCAATTCCAATATGAAGCAGGCCCCCAAGTAAGTCCACACAAGCCCCTAGTTTCAGGGTGTCTATGGGGCATGTTTGCCCTACTGGTCCCTTAGGAGGAGGTGCCGGAATTGGCACTGGTAGTGGCGGTGGAGGAGGACATGGCGTTTCTACCGGGGGAGAATGCATTGGTGGCTTAATGGGTCGATGTGGTGGTGGTTTTACTATTGGTGGAAGTGGTGGTGGTGTTACTATGGGAGGTTTTGGTATGTAAGGCGGCTTTACGACAGGCGGCTTGGGTATGTATGGCGGTGGTGTTACGACAGGTGGCTTCGGTACATACGGTGGTGGTGTTATGGTGGGCGGTTTGGGTATGTATGGTGGGGTGTGTGGTTTTGGAGGCTTATGGGGAGATGGTGGTGGCTTTACTTTAGGTGGTGGTTGTATGGTGGGTGGTTCGGGTATGTATGGTGGGATGTGTGGTTTTGGAGGCTTATGGGGAGATGGTGGTGGCTTTACTTTAGGTGGTGGTTGTATGGTGGGTGGTTCGGGTATGTATGGTGGGGTGTGTGGTACTTTGGGAGGAGGAGTTTGGTATGGACAGGTAGGGCAAGCAAGAGTAGAGAGGAAGGATCCCAAATTGAGGAGGAGGAAGATTAAGAGACTTGTTGGCAAAGTACTATACTTCCCCATGGTTGAAAATCTAGCTGCACCTCTCCCAAGGCCTAGCTAGTTGTGAATCCATATAACCCACCCTCCTTCTTATATATAGAAAAAAAAAGTGGGGATCAATTAATCTTTTTTTTTTTTTGATCCGCAAAAAAAAGTAGGGATCAATCATTTCGCTAAACTTCATCTCACATTGCTTGCCTAATTTAGTTGATTCTAACATGGTGTCAGACTTAGGTCTTGTGTAGCCTCACCCTCGTGTAGTAAAGTCTTTGCATGAGTAAATTCTCTCACCTCCTCAATCACACGCGCATCTTCGCGTGCTATTGAGCTGCAGGTACATGAGGGGGAATATTAGACTTTATCTTATATCGATTGCTAAAGCTACCCAAGATTAATTCTTATGGTGTACTAGTTTCTAGGTTGGCAACGTTGTTGGACCATTATAAGAAATGTAGCACATATGAAAAATTATTCAATGCTCTTGAGACATCGCCGCATGCATGGTGCCCCGGGTTCTTTCTCCACCACATGTTATGATGCATGCACTCCTGTCTTATTTTCTCAAAAAATGAAAAAATAGAGGGCCCCAACTTTTGTGGGAAGAGCTTTGATTTTGCTGTATACAATTTCTTGTTCTGTCAAGGTGGTATATATAATTGAGTTTAAAAAAAAAATTTCAAGGTTGTTATATATTATTCCTCGGATACTTTTCTTTGTGGCATTTTTTCTTGACAAAACCTTTCCCCTTACAAGACAAAGATTGATGTCGGCAAAAAGGAAAAACAGTGGAACTTAATTAACTTCTAAAAATCCCTCTCGAGCCGGAGTGATTATTCAGTGCTGTAGGAAAACATTCACGCGGTGCTCCAGTGGTATTGTCCACCGCAAACTTGGTGATGAAATCCACACTGATGTGGGTTGAAAAAAGCCTCCGGCACTACGTGGCGGTGCCTGAGGAACAAGTTATATTTTTCCCTCCACTCCACTCTACGACTTAAAACACATAATGACATGTGGTTTTGCTACTTTTAACTTAAATTAATTACAAACACTACTCTTTCTCATTCATACTTTGTTTCTCTTTTTTCAAATTAAAACAAAGTTTTGATTGGATTCCCCTTTATGGATTTGGGGCCTGAATCAGGACCTCCCCAGCTCCACACGGATGAGAGAGAGAGAGAGAGAGAGAGAGAGAGAGAGAGAGAGAGAGAGAGAGAGAGAGAGAGAGA
>BPLS01000435.1:466780-481903 GCA_019656275.1 Rhododendron kiyosumense
TCCCTGTTCTCTTTCGTCTTTTCCAATTGAGAAATTTGTTGTCATGATTCATTGACTCAAGGGACACCACAGACCCATATGAGATATCAATGGATAAACTGATTCATTGCTCGAAAACAAGTTGAGCTAGCTACCCCGTCGGTGGTAGCTAGTCCGAGTGTCTGAGGCAGCGGGCAAAGAATCTTCCCCTCTTCGATCGGTCTTGCGTTAAAATTTGGGACCAAATTGTCGTTTTACGGGCCTTATGAACTTGTATTTCAGTGAGGTTCTGGTGACGGATTCCACGATTTGGTAATTGACAAATGTTTCCCCTCCTGTTGGGTCAGTTATGGCTTAAATCCAAATATTTTACGTGTGGTTTCTCCTATCGTCATACCCGAGGGGCCAACTACGCTGGTCTTTCTCGCCCACCCTTTTCTGGAAAAAAAAAAAAAAAAGTCGAGCTAGCTAGCTAGCTGGACGACATTTTAACAACTTTTTGCGAAAAAAACCAAACAAAAAGAAGCCTTGATTTTCAACTAACGAGGACAAAAAGAATCGAAAAACGCGGTGGTGATTGACGTGTAATGGTGGCTATTGAGCCCGTGATTGAGAAGTCACTGCATAGGGCTGCCAAAAGATTTTTATGTTCGAGCGTACGGATATTCTATAACGAAGCAAAGACTGGGTTAAAAAACGAAACGAGCAGCTCGTGAGCAATTCGAGGCTTTTCACTCGGTAAGAACTCGTTGAACTCGGTTTACTAAGTTACTAAACGAGCTCAAGTTAGGATATATTTGACTTTTTTGTATTCGTGAACGAGCCAAGCTCGATTGAGATGAAGTTCAGCTCCAGTATGCTTATTAATGCAGAAATGAATTAATATAATTTTAGTTTTAACCTTTTAGATATGTATAAATCATTCTACACTATTTTATAAATCCCCTCGCTAGAGAGCTCGAGTTTGAGTTCAAACTCGGCACGTTTATATCAGTTTGACTCGATCGAGCTCGAGTTTTCACAAACACGAACAAGCTCGTGCTCAATTGTTGGAGCTCGACTTGAGTTCAAGCTTGGGCAGAGCTTTGAGCTAGCTATCCAAATTTTGAACAAGCTGAGCTCGAATGCTTCAATTCGATTTATTTACAGTCCTAATTAAAGTGGATTTACTTATTAACCTGTTAACATTCTGAAAATTTTTTTTTTGGTGAAAGTGAAAAAATGAACTCAAAGCCACATACATGACTCTCATAATAACACCAACAAAGCTTTCAAAATGATGAAACGTGGAATTGGTTCCGCAAAAATTAATAGAGGTGCGTACGCTTGGATACTCTGAGTTATCAAATATAAATATACGCAATGATGGATACTCGGGACAGCGCACTGATAAAATGTTCAAAAAAATTCACGTACTTATTTTTAGTTTTCACAATAGCTGTTACTAATGCCAAAACTATTTTTATTAAGGCCAAAAATTGCATTGCAAAAAAGACTTGTTCGTGACCAAGGTACAATGCTTTTATGCACTACAATTTTGACACATACAAAAATGAGAAGTTTTTGGGTGCAAATAGAATATAGTCCACGTGATACTCGAGTGCGCATCCGAGCCGTTCAAAAGGACACCGGTCCCCTTATTTCTAATGAGATTGGAGACCCAGCCAAGACTGATTAGATTGGGTGAAGTGCCAACAAGGGCAACAAGAGACGAAGAAAAAGGTGGGATCTTTTCCGGCAACAGTTTTGGATAGATGACATGAAGCTGACCCCGGTCCCTGGGGGAGATTAATCTCTTCTTCTTCTTAGCTGCACTGAAATATTAGTACAAAATTAGAAGTTTTTGAATGGTTAGGATTTGAGAGAGAGAGAGTTAGGATTTGAGAGTGAGAGAAAGCGGAGAAAAAGTGGTCGGCTGAGGGGGAGAGACCGAGAGAGTGGTTAGATATGGGCCGTTCATAACACGTTTGGACGGCTCAGATGCGCGCTAAATATTGTCACGTGGTACCCAATTTGCAAAAAAAACTTCACAAAATCAAAGACTTTTAGCATTATCATCTCGTTTTCGCAATATGACAATAATTGTAGGAATCCGAGACCAGAGTTAAGATTGTTATAAAACAAAAAAATTCCCAGATCGTAACTTGAAACATTATGAGGAGCTTGAAATTCTTCTGGGTCTGCCCTAGTAAAGAGGGAATATCCAGGATAGGATACCTACAAAGATTTGATGTCCTTTTCCCGACAGAATGGCATCTCATTTTCCTAATACGCCAATATAAGTCAATTTATATTCGTTGTCCGCCAATAACATTTTTTTCCTTTTGTTTATTTCAATACGAAAACTATATGCTTTATCCATTTGTGATATATATTGGATATTGATTTTGGGGCTCCAATTTTTACTGTCGGCACTCCTACAAGTGGAGTGCCAAAGTTGGCTGGAGTTTGTGTAGGTGCTCGGATTAGCGAGGGCTTTTTTTTGGGGGCTGTGGGTTTTCGGTGGTGGTTCACGGCGGTGGGGTCTGATCCAGTGGGGGATTTGAGTGGCAGGTTTTGGGTGTTTTGTATGTGGTTCAGTGAAGGTGGTTGGGTGGAAACGAGGATCTCGGGGGCAGGATCAGGGCAGCAGCAGTGTAATCTCAGACGGTGGGTTCACGGCATGTCAGTAGCAGTGGTTCAGCGGTGCACGGCGGCAACAACGGGTCGACTTGCGATGTAGGGATTTCTTTGCAACTTAGGGACAGCAACAGGGGCTAGTTCTCCGGGTTTCGGTAGGGACATCGAAGCTTCTTCTTTGTTGGCAGCTGTTTTGGGTGCAAGTGGCTATTCAGGGTGTTTTTAGGGTTTGAACTTGGCCGATTTTTGTTGGTCTCTTGCCAATGCTTGGGTCTCGGGTACCCTCGGGATAATAATTTTTTCTTCGGGTGCCCTTATCCTTTTAATCTTTATTTATATTATTGCGGAGTTTAATAAATTGTTTTTACTGATAAAAAAAATCAAAATCCTATATAATTGGTCATTATTATTCCACCTTGTGAGAAAATATACCTCATGTTAAGGAGTTTTCCTCACCAGTGATAGAGTTTGTTAAGTTTGATTCATTTTGGTTTGTGTTTCGTCGACCATTCGTGGTTAACCGCTGCTGATGTAATGGTGATATAAACCCATGAAAGGTTTTTTTTTTTTGATATGCATAAACCCATCAAGTTATACCTACCTTGTATACACAAATGTAAACTATCGTACTCTCTTCATTTGATACGTAGAAAACCGGTGTGAGCGGTTGATGAACTAATTCACCATCGTTTTAGAACTATACAATTTTTGGCCAAGGACGTTGCAGAGGTAACAAAAATGCCATTTTTTCTTAGTATTAATAAGAAAAAAAAAAGATTAGGATTCCAAAAGTGTGACACCCCGCTTTCCGGTGGCCGACGGTACTGCAGGAAGCAAGTTCCGTCCGGACAGGAGGGGGCAAGTTATGGTTTATATAAAAAAATCCCTCCTACTTGAACAAGGTCTTTTAAAGCTATGAGGGCAGGTCAAAACGCAAAGGAACTTTACAGTTAAGCGTACTCATCTTGGGGTAGTCCAGTGATGGGTGAACAACTGGGAAGTTTATGGATTTTGGACGTCTAAAACGGATAATATTGTACAAAAATGGAGAGTGTCGTTACAAAAGTGCATGTTGTTTTGTCAGAAGACCAACAAGAAGAAGAAATCGAAAAAGAAAAAAGAAATAGTAATCGAAAAGGAATATCCTCTTTCTCTTAGTTTGTATATTTATTATTGACCCCCTTTAATTTATACTTTCACATTTTCCACCCAGGGCTACTGAACAACAAACTCCATTATCTCTGCGCAGTGGAGTATTATTTTGTTTAGTTTAGCATATGAGTTTTTACCATTTACTTGATGGTATTATTTTTGTATTTTGTATTTAATTATCTGTAGCTTGAAGAGTAATGTTTTCTTCTAACTGAATGGACTAAATGGTATTTTAAGTGTAAATTAATGAGCTTTTTTTTGCCTTTATATTGAAGACAAAAAAAAAAAAAAAATTCAGTAGAAACTCTAGTTTGGAATCTGGTAAATACAAGATTTATAATCTAGTGCACATAATTAACTAGAGCTAGCTCAATTAGCCAGAACTTTTGCATCTCACTTTGAATCTCTCCACCTGCATATGTGTGTTCTCTCCTTACACGGACTTTAATTTTCTTTCTTTCTTTTTTTTGTTTCTTCCCTATGATGACCTTATTTATGGTATTGGTTAGTCATTGGGCTTGGTTGTCTTATAGATTCTCATAATTTATTTATTTATGATCATATGAACTCTCACAATTGATGAGTTGTTGGGCTTGGTTATCGATTGACAAAAAAAAATCTAGTGCACATTACCTGCTCTACAAACTGAGTTAAGAGGCAACTTCGAAAGTAAGACTGAGTCGTAATTTTTGGAGAACAAACTTATAATTTAGACACAACCAATAAAAGGTATTTGACGACAAATTCCAAGGGATTTGGCCAAGTGATTGTGAGAAAGCAATATGTCACGCCCTCGATTTTCAAGTAAATAAATAAACCATTTCGATAGAAACCCTCGCATAAGATATATAATACCCAAGATAAGTTTCCCACCTACTGAGTTACAAACGAAGTCCCCAAGTTTCGAGAAATACATCCTTGGCACCACGGCCCAAATTAATTTAAGTACAAGTACAAATAAGTCCTTATATCACAAATGGTTTAATCGAAAGAAATCAAAATGAATTAATTACAAATTCATCTTTAATCAAAGTAAGAGATTCACAAAGATGATTAAGTAGCTAGACTTCATTAGCTTCCAAAAATGTCTTCCACACTGAGCATACGATGTAATGCAAGCCACTGTCTGGCATTAAAACCTGAAAAGAAGGATTTTGTTGAGCTACACTAGCCCAGTAGGAAATTCTATACTTAAGTTATATGTAAATGGGATGAAACATGCAATAAGTGAGAATGAGTTTCAATAAAAGAACATCAGATACAAGAGGGGTTACCAAAATGAACAAACGATTAGACTTCGGGATTTCGGACATCTTAGAGGTAACCCTAACCATCAACACGTCAACTAGAAGTAGCATTTAAATTTACATCAGCCAAACAAATAACAACAATAGTGCAACCATCCCATAACCTTTCGAATAAAAGTCACAAATCACTTCCTCAATTCATACCATTCACTCCAGAGCTTTATTCCATAAAACTTTCCTTTTTGATTTCCAAAATAACTTAGAGAAAACTCAAGACCATCACAGGTCAAGCTCCGTTGATCCACTCAAGAATACCGGAGGGTTTTTAGTAAAAATCCTTTTTTTAAATCCAAGTCCTTTCTTTAGTAAAACTTAATAGAATCAACCATTCATTCTCCTTTTCGACAGCCATGATCCCAAGCAACAAACAATCCAAACTTCAATTATCATAAACTTCTAAAATCAACAAACTTCTCTTCATCCGGGGGAGACATTCAACTGTGTTACCACCCCATGCGTGACAGTGAATTCTCTTCACCCGGGAGAGACATTCAACTGTGTTACCACCCCTTGCGTGACAGTGAATTCTCTTCACCTAGGTTTCCGCATTACCACACCTTGCGTTGCGGGCCCTCTAGAGTCCTCGCATTACCACACCTCGCGTTGCGGGCCCTTTATTCAAATTCTCAATTCAAGCATACACATGTGCGTCATCAATTCGTATGAAAGAAAACAACATTTTCCAAGTTCATGTTCATTCATTCATTATCACACAATGCATTACAAACTCATATACATGTCTCATTGTATAATGAATAATACCTTAAGATCATGTTATTCCTTAAAGTCTATCATAACGCCCTACGCCATGTACCGAACCCATAACGACTCCACGATACACCACCGGCTAGGTTTTACACAAGAATCTTATATAACGATCTTCAAAGGAATCTAGGGAGCTCAACAAGATGAAACGCGGGAATACAAGTCACAATACTACCCATCGGATCACTAGACAAGCTCGTGTCTACCCATAACACTCCCCACTTTACCCCTTATAGCCCACGGTACTCCAATTAACCTTACGATACATTCCTTAACCAACATCCCTGATAATATGCTCTAATGGGTGCTAAAAGACAAGATCAAATAACGAGTCATTAGGACATAGGCTATCATGCTCAAGAGTGCCTTAAATGTTTTCTAATCATATAGGGAATCATAATACGAAACATGAACAACCTTGAGAAAAGCCACGGATATCGGCACAGTGACCCACCTCTACTCAAATGGTCATAACTTTCTGTGTACTAATCGGTTTAAGATGATTTCGGTGGGAAATGAAAGCTAACTTCAAGACCTTCGAATCAATATAAAATTTGCATGAAACGGACCTCAGACGAAGAAGTTACAGCCGTTTGAAGTTGGGCTGAAACCCAGAAAGCAAGCAGAATGTTCCAGAGAGGGGAGGGATCGATCCCTCCTCCCTTGGGGATCGATCCCCAAGGCAAAAACTCAGGTTTTGTCCAGATTTGAATGAGGGATCGATCCCTCATGCTTGGGGATCGATCCCTAGGCGATTTTGGGCGATTTTCTGCAAATTTTGACAGCTTTTCGAAAGAACGAAAGGGGACGATCAAGGCTCGATCCAAGCACAAAATCAACTCATACACATATAAAGTGAGTAAGAAATCCCTACCTTGATGTTAGAAGCTTCAAACACGAGATCAACGAACGAGCCCTAGCTCCAAAGCTCCGAAATCCTTCAAGAACGAGGCCAAACTCAAACCCACGCGATCCAAGGCTCGAATCACGCGTAGGAGATGAATTGAAGGTCGAGGTATGAAGGTGTTGAGGTCAATTGGTGGGTTTTGAGCTCAAAGGAGCAAGAGAGAGAGAGAGATAGCCGAGAGAGGGAGACGTGAGGAGAGAGAGAGATATTTTGGGGCTTTTAATCCCCTACACACACACCTCTCTATATATACTCATATATCTCTATATTACACACACACTCCCTCAAGTAACAATCCTATCATTTAAGCCCCAAATCAAATAAATTCACAAATTTCTCTTTTATTCGATATTCTAGCATTTATAAATCTTTAAAATATTTTCATGAAAATACGGGTCTCTACACAATAAGTAACTCCTCCATGAGTTCACAGGTTTTAATCCCACGGAGGCCAAACATTCCAAATTAACCTTGACCTTGGCCCTACTGGGAGTTCTCCCCGATCGTTACCTTCATGGCTCCAAAATTAGTTGAGGTAGACGCAAGTTGGCCCGGACACACGGTTATAAAAAAATATACTTGACAACAAGTGTCATAACTCATAACGTACGATTTCGGCAATTCAGTTGTGGTTTTTAGACTTTAATTTTTAGGGTTCGTGGGTGTTGCTGGTCCTAATGCCGGTGCTACGAGGTCATTTGCCTTTCCTCAATTGATTGGAGTCCGTTTGGACAGAGGTGATTGTTTGCAAAGTACCCAAAAAACAAAAAAGAGGTGACAGGTTGTAGCTGTTTGCGAATCCCGCAAAAATGTTCATCAAACTGACACAAATGTGTGACGGATGTCATTTCATCGTCAGCTCAAATTAAAATTTGGAATAAAATCTCGTATAAACTAATTCCATGAGAATAGATAGCACCTATAAAATTTCGAACATAAATTCTAAATGAATAATGTAACGCCCCCAAAATTAGGGTACGTTAAGAAGCATTTATTACATAATAAAAAGAGTTTATTACATTATAAATACTTCAAAGAGGTACAATTATACAACAAAGGAGAAACTAGGCTCCTAACTACTGCTCCACTGGCTTTCCCCTCCTGGCAAGCTCCTCAGCTCCGGACGCCTCCAAGTGAACTGTCCATCTTGATCATCTACAAGGTCTGACACATTATACCGGCGTCGCCACCAATATAATATGCCAGGGTCACCACAAGGCAACACCGTGAGCTACGAAAGCTCAATAGAGTAACCCTACCCACTAACCCTTAACTTACAAGCAGACGATCATAGAAATCAAACTAATAACGATAGCACATCCACATTCTCAATCTAACGTTGGTGTCCAAGTTTTCAGAGTTCCTCCTACGCGACTCATCGTAAACCGTGTCTCCATTTTCCACTTTCAAAACAACCTTTCAAAAACGTTTGCATTGGCTCCGTACCGCGGATAACCAAGCCATACACACCCAACCTCGGTTCCGCCGTTCCGGGTTCCCGAGTATCCTCACAATGGTTCCGCCGCACCGGGTTCCCATTGGCACACAAAACTTGCATTGGCTCCTCTCCACGGATAACCAAGCCATATTACCAATAAGGCTACCACGTCCGGCCCTATTGGCAATCTTCACAAAGGGCTACTAAGTCCGGCCTCTTTATGGTTTTCACAACCCACGCAATGGGCTACCAAGTCCGGCCACATTACGGTTTTCATTCACACAACGGGCTACCAAGTCCGGCCACGTTGCGGTTTTCACAATCCACACGACGGGCTACCAAGTCCGGCCACATCGTGGTTTCAAAACACATCTCATCATTATCCACACCCTAGGTGTTACGTTTCTACTTTCTCGGTTCTCGTGTTCCGTTTACATGCCAAGACTCCGCGGCGTAACTTTACATACCAACATGCATTCCATACGACTATTCCAACAAGATTATCCAACTACTCACTAGCTAACATGCTTGAATCATCATAAACAAACATACTTCATGCATTTCCAACTTTAAAAAATAATAACCTTATCAACGATCAAAGTATCTTTGAATCAAACATACGATTTACACAATACATAGAATTAGAGTGAAAACTACTTTATACTTGGAAAAGTAGGTAAGGATCACTACCTTGATCCGAAACTAGTCGGGGCCGAATAAGCTAGGTGGAAAATTCCCCCGAATCTGGACCGAACTTCGGACGGCAAGATCTCGGTCAATCTTTGGCCGAATAGAGTCGTTCTTGGGTCGAGAACGAAGCTCTCTAAACCCTCTACAACTCTCGAGAAGAAAGTTAATCCTAGAAACGAACCTAGGTTGGAGAAAAATGGGGACAAAGCAAAGGACAGTAAGCTGTCCAGAAAAGAAATTTCCAGAAATTTCACTGAACTTCGGATGGCAATATCTGGGTCATTTCTTAACCGATTGGGGTGATTCTTGAGCCTAACTTCAAGGTTTCGAAGCGCTCTACAACTTTCCAGAAGGAAGTTGTTCCTATAAACTACTCTAGACAGGAGAAAACTGGGGATTTTCGGACGGGACAGTGGCTGCCCAGAAAACAGAAAATGGTTTTCTAGAGAGAAGGAAGAGCTAATTGCTTGAGGTGTGAGTTCAAAGGCTTGGAATGGCCTTCTATTTATAGGCAAAGGGCTTGGCCTTCTCCTCTCTCTCACTCTAAGCCTCACCTTGACACTTGTCATGAGATCAAGGAAGATCAAAGGAAAAATCCTAGACTTGTAAGGCTATGGTGTACCTTGGAGATATTCTTGGATTAAATGGAAGGATGAGATTAGATTGGTACACAATCCAAGGGTTAGGAAAATTCCAACTTAAATGGAAATATCAATGGAAAATCAATGGAAAATCCTAGCTTGTAAGGCTATTCTTGTACCTTGGTGATTCTTGGATCAATTGGATGGTTGAGATGGAAATGGTACATGATCCAAGGGTTAAGAAGCTTGCTAGGTGTCCAAGAAGTAAATCAAATCATATCCAACTTTTAAGCACAAATCAAGGAAAATCCTAGGGTTGCATGGCTATGTTTTGATCTTGGATCAATTGGATGGCTAGGATGGATCCTTGGTGGGCAAGAAAGGGATTGGTACAAGATCTAAGGGTCCAAATCCTTGCAAGGTGTCAAAGGAGTACAATGGAGGTGATTTCCTTAGTTAGGAAGGAAGATACATGCATGGATTTGAAGTACAATAAAATCAAGGCCAAGATACAACCAAATCTCCTTCCTCCTTTCTCTCTCTCTCTCTCTCTCTCTCTCTCTCTCTCTCTCCCACGGCCTCTCTCTCTCTCTCTCTCTCTCTCTCTCCCAAGTACACACATACACACATATATATATATATACACACATGCATACAACAATTAAAATATAGTACTTTTGGTACTATGAGATCAAAGGAGATTTTAAAAGGCAAGATTTCCCATTAAAACAAATCAATAGGCACATGTACAAAGCTAATATTTAAGTCTCCCATGTGCTAGGGTGGAAGAACAACCTATTACCCATTGGGTAATAAATCCCCTAACTTCTATTGTCCAATGGACAATAGTGACTTGGCAACTTTTATTTTAAAATAATTGGTACTTTGGCACATGGGGTTTAAAAGAAATATTAAATTAATCAACCCATGTACTTTGTTGAAAGATGAACCTTTTACCCAATGGATAATAACCACCCTAACTTTTATTATCCAATGGATAATAGTTGCTAGGGAGATTAAACATTAAAATAATCCAAAAAGTACTTTAAAATAATCAAAAAGTAATCAAAAAGTTACTTTTTACTATTCATAGCACTTTAATAAAGTAAACATTTAATATAAACAAATGGGATTTCTATTATCCAATGGATAATAGTTTCCCTATCTTTTATTGTCCAATGGACAAAGGAAATAACCAATTTGATTAAAAGAAAAAGAATATCCAAATTCTTAGTCTAGGTTCAAAAGGTTCAAAATGTTCAAAAGGTTCAAGGGGGGCAAAACGGTAATTTTGCGGTTAGGGAAAAGTAACTAAATAGCTTGCTAGCTCGGTTACTCCAATCGGATGGTTGAAAGCTACAAGGTTTGCTAAATCGGACTAAAGCGCAAAGAATTCAAATTTCAAGGGGCAAAAACGTAATTTTGACAAATCCCAAGGAAATTAAAAGCAATTGCAATAAAATTCAAATACTTAACGAAATTTTTAACGACCGAAAATCAGGGTCGTTACAATCTATCCCCCTTAAAACAATTTCGTCCCCGAAATTGGCACGCGTCTACAGATTAGGCTAGGTCGCTAAATCGGTTTTGGGATCATCGCCTATCCCCCTTAAAAATAAGAGTAGGTCACCATCAATCGAATTAAGCCTCCTTTCTTGCTTAACGAGATGGGGTTGAAGTTGCTTCCGCCGTCGAATAGCTTGCCTCGTCGTACGCCTTTGTTAGAGTTTCCTTCGTAAAACCTCCACCAAATCATCATGCGGACTCGAATCTTACAAACGTTTCCTTAGCACGATCCTTTCCTACCTAACGATATTAAACCCATTTCCAAAAGTAGGAAACAACGGGTTGACCTAAGCAGCATATCTTCATAATCGTAAGGCATAGGTACTCCATCCTCATTTCGGGGTAAATCAGCAGGCAATCCCTACGATACTCTTCAATATTCGCAAATGCACTGAAAGAACCATTGCTATCACGGAAAATAAGCCCTCTACGGCATTCTAGGTTGATAGGCTTCGAATAACAGATCGATCGAGGTTTTCAAAAAAACTTCAATAGTACGTTTTGAAAATATCATCGTTTTTGGTAAAAACCATAGGGAAAACTTTTCAGGTTTCTACGCTCCACATTCGATTCTTGATTTAAGTCATCATCCAATTGTTCGGGAATTCCCAGCTCGGCGGTACTGCCAATTTCCGCGCCTTGCTTCAATCCGAAGATTGTTTTGACAGAATTCCACCCAATTTGGGACGGTAAACTTGAAAATCAATTCACGTTTGTGCAACGGACAAAAACTAGCTTAAGGTTCTACATGGTTCTACCCATTCTACCCATAGCCGAGGGTTGAACCTAAAGCTCTGATACCAAGCTGTAACGCCCCCAAAATTAGGGTACGTTAAGAAGCATTTATTACATAATAAAAAGAGTTTATTACATTATAAATACTTCAAAGAGGTACAATTATACAACAAAGGAGAAACTAGGCTCCTAACTACTGCTCCACTGGCTTTCCCCTCCTGGCAAGCTCCTCAGCTCCGGACGCCTCCAAGTGAACTGTCCATCTTGATCATCTACAAGGTCTGACACATTATACCGGCGTCGCCACCAATATAATATGCCAGGGTCACCACAAGGCAACACCGTGAGCTACGAAAGCTCAATAGAGTAACCCTACCCACTAACCCTTAACTTACAAGCAGACGATCATAGAAATCAAACTAATAACGATAGCACATCCACATTCTCAATCTAACGTTGGTGTCCAAGTTTTCAGAGTTCCTCCTACGCGACTCATCGTAAACCGTGTCTCCATTTTCCACTTTCAAAACAACCTTTCAAAAACGTTTGCATTGGCTCCGTACCGCGGATAACCAAGCCATACACACCCAACCTCGGTTCCGCCGTTCCGGGTTCCCGAGTATCCTCACAATGGTTCCGCCGCACCGGGTTCCCATTGGCACACAAAACTTGCATTGGCTCCTCTCCACGGATAACCAAGCCATATTACCAATAAGGCTACCACGTCCGGCCCTATTGGCAATCTTCACAAAGGGCTACTAAGTCCGGCCTCTTTATGGTTTTCACAACCCACGCAATGGGCTACCAAGTCCGGCCACATTACGGTTTTCATTCACACAACGGGCTACCAAGTCCGGCCACGTTGCGGTTTTCACAATCCACACGACGGGCTACCAAGTCCGGCCACATCGTGGTTTCAAAACACATCTCATCATTATCCACACCCTAGGTGTTACGTTTCTACTTTCTCGGTTCTCGTGTTCCGTTTACATGCCAAGACTCCGCGGCGTAACTTTACATACCAACATGCATTCCATACGACTATTCCAACAAGATTATCCAACTACTCACTAGCTAACATGCTTGAATCATCATAAACAAACATACTTCATGCATTTCCAACTTTAAAAAATAATAACCTTATCAACGATCAAAGTATCTTTGAATCAAACATACGATTTACACAATACATAGAATTAGAGTGAAAACTACTTTATACTTGGAAAAGTAGGTAAGGATCACTACCTTGATCCGAAACTAGTCGGGGCCGAATAAGCTAGGTGGAAAATTCCCCCGAATCTGGACCGAACTTCGGACGGCAAGATCTCGGTCAATCTTTGGCCGAATAGAGTCGTTCTTGGGTCGAGAACGAAGCTCTCTAAACCCTCTACAACTCTCGAGAAGAAAGTTAATCCTAGAAACGAACCTAGGTTGGAGAAAAATGGGGACAAAGCAAAGGACAGTAAGCTGTCCAGAAAAGAAATTTCCAGAAATTTCACTGAACTTCGGATGGCAATATCTGGGTCATTTCTTAACCGATTGGGGTGATTCTTGAGCCTAACTTCAAGGTTTCGAAGCGCTCTACAACTTTCCAGAAGGAAGTTGTTCCTATAAACTACTCTAGACAGGAGAAAACTGGGGATTTTCGGACGGGACAGTGGCTGCCCAGAAAACAGAAAATGGTTTTCTAGAGAGAAGGAAGAGCTAATTGCTTGAGGTGTGAGTTCAAAGGCTTGGAATGGCCTTCTATTTATAGGCAAAGGGCTTGGCCTTCTCCTCTCTCTCACTCTAAGCCTCACCTTGACACTTGTCATGAGATCAAGGAAGATCAAAGGAAAAATCCTAGACTTGTAAGGCTATGGTGTACCTTGGAGATATTCTTGGATTAAATGGAAGGATGAGATTAGATTGGTACACAATCCAAGGGTTAGGAAAATTCCAACTTAAATGGAAATATCAATGGAAAATCAATGGAAAATCCTAGCTTGTAAGGCTATTCTTGTACCTTGGTGATTCTTGGATCAATTGGATGGTTGAGATGGAAATGGTACATGATCCAAGGGTTAAGAAGCTTGCTAGGTGTCCAAGAAGTAAATCAAATCATATCCAACTTTTAAGCACAAATCAAGGAAAATCCTAGGGTTGCATGGCTATGTTTTGATCTTGGATCAATTGGATGGCTAGGATGGATCCTTGGTGGGCAAGAAAGGGATTGGTACAAGATCTAAGGGTCCAAATCCTTGCAAGGTGTCAAAGGAGTACAATGGAGGTGATTTCCTTAGTTAGGAAGGAAGATACATGCATGGATTTGAAGTACAATAAAATCAAGGCCAAGATACAACCAAATCTCCTTCCTCCTTTCTCTCTCTCTCTCTCTCTCTCTCTCTCTCTCTCTCTCCCACGGCCTCTCTCTCTCTCTCTCTCTCTCTCTCTCCCAAGTACACACATACACACATATATATATATATACACACATGCATACAACAATTAAAATATAGTACTTTTGGTACTATGAGATCAAAGGAGATTTTAAAAGGCAAGATTTCCCATTAAAACAAATCAATAGGCACATGTACAAAGCTAATATTTAAGTCTCCCATGTGCTAGGGTGGAAGAACAACCTATTACCCATTGGGTAATAAATCCCCTAACTTCTATTGTCCAATGGACAATAGTGACTTGGCAACTTTTATTTTAAAATAATTGGTACTTTGGCACATGGGGTTTAAAAGAAATATTAAATTAATCAACCCATGTACTTTGTTGAAAGATGAACCTTTTACCCAATGGATAATAACCACCCTAACTTTTATTATCCAATGGATAATAGTTGCTAGGGAGATTAAACATTAAAATAATCCAAAAAGTACTTTAAAATAATCAAAAAGTAATCAAAAAGTTACTTTTTACTATTCATAGCACTTTAATAAAGTAAACATTTAATATAAACAAATGGGATTTCTATTATCCAATGGATAATAGTTTCCCTATCTTTTATTGTCCAATGGACAAAGGAAATAACCAATTTGATTAAAAGAAAAAGAATATCCAAATTCTTAGTCTAGGTTCAAAAGGTTCAAAATGTTCAAAAGGTTCAAGGGGGGCAAAACGGTAATTTTGCGGTTAGGGAAAAGTAACTAAATAGCTTGCTAGCTCGGTTACTCCAATCGGATGGTTGAAAGCTACAAGGTTTGCTAAATCGGACTAAAGCGCAAAGAATTCAAATTTCAAGGGGCAAAAACGTAATTTTGACAAATCCCAAGGAAATTAAAAGCAATTGCAATAAAATTCAAATACTTAACGAAATTTTTAACGACCGAAAATCAGGGTCGTTACAAATAATACCACTACGTTTAATTTAGACCTTGACTGCCAGCTCCCTTC
>BPLS01000435.1:494076-513578 GCA_019656275.1 Rhododendron kiyosumense
GGTCAGTCCAAAAACTAGCTCTTAATTTCCCATTAAAGAGTATGATCCATTTTTATTTACTTGCAAATCTTGGTACGAAAGTGGGGGCCTCTTCTTGATGGTGGTTAACCTTTTGAGCCGTGTGGTTAGGCAAATAGTTGACAAGTCAGCTGGGGTGAATTGTTTCAGTGCATTTTTAAGTTGGGCTAGAGTTCTTGGGAATATGGGCCAATTACCTGGACTAGCCCGTAATTTATCCTTCTAACTTATACATAAGCTGTAATAATGAGTGTTTTGATATGAATACATAACTGGTGATATTTGTGTGGTAATGCAGGTGTTTTGGGCCAGTTTGCGCACCTTAGACTAATCCTTGCAACCCATCTAAAAGATGTTTCACACATCTACAACGTGAGGTGGTTGTCCCAAGGGTTTTGTTTTGTGGCACGCAAAGTCAAATCTAAATCCTTATGAGAGAGTAACCTGTAAGTCTAAATCTTAACCACCAAACTAATACCTATGTGGGCGGCTTCAATAATTAGAGCATGCCATACATTTAGAGCCAATGCAGAGTCAGATTTCCGTTTGACCGGGGAAAAAAATGCGGAGTCAGTTTGTCCATCTTCTTGCTTATGGGCTATTCTGGTTTTTATGGAGAGTCAGACTATTTTATTTCCTTTCTGGTGTAATGGTGCAAGTGTAACACTTTTGAATTTTTTTTTTTCCAAACGATATATATCAGCAGGAATTAATGGAATTTTAGTATGTTAGTCAACAGAGGCTATAGCTAGCATGTAAAGTCAATACCGGTGTACTACCCCGACGACCTTTGGCTGTGTTCCCCCAACCTCTGTGATCTGGTCCAATTGGGCTATTCTGATTTTTATTGAATATAATCTAGTTCTAAAATAAATAAGTAAGGCTAAATCCTTAAGTTGCTTTATTTTATTTTTGGATATACGGAACACCTAAACTATTCTATCCTATATGGATAGGGAAAAGACTATTCTTTTTTTTGTTTCTATTACTGGGCTAGCTATAGGAGGTAATAATTGTTGCTAATTTATGAAGTCAAAATTTGCAATAAAAAAAATTAATAAAAGAGGTTAATTAGGAGTAAATCACACTACCTGAGTAATGCATCCACCAAGACCCACGCCCTCGAAGAATTGATGGAATGATAGGGCTGCAACAAGAGGCTTTATTGTTGTTGGACTCTGTGAAGCTCCCAAAGCTAATCCAATAATTACAGAGTGGACCACAATTCCCAGTTCCAAAACCTTTAAAAATAATGATATTATTGGATATTAAAATTTGCAACGTCAAACAATATTAACAAGTTGCTTGGAATTCAATTACCTGAGCAATAACACGATACCTAATAAGCTCTTTGGAAACTGGGCCACCGTTTCCAGAGGACAGCATTGCGGATCCATGAGAATGTCCATGATTGGCGTAGGTGTGAACGGGGACGTCAAGAGTGGCGTGGGTGTGAACGGGGACGTCATGATTGGCGTGTTCTCCGGTCTTCTCCTCGTCGACATTCACAGGACTAGTGCTGGAATTGGCGAGTTGGGATTGAGTATGGTAAGAAGTGGCAAGTTTATCAATCATCAAAGTAAAGATTGCCACCACCATGAGCACGAAACCACTCCAAGGGAATTCCCAGACTTTGCCTTTAAGACAGGGGGAAGTCAATTTGTCGAATGCGTCGGGAAGGACGTGAACGCAGCCCGTGGCGAGAATGACACCTGCTGCAAAAGTCTTCACTACGAAGAATGCGTTTTTCTCCGGGCTCAGAGCCGGTATGCTATTCCCAACAAAAGGAAGATACACCCCAACTGCACCTGCCACTAGAATCGAAAAAAACGCTCCCACTTTATATTTTAGGGCTTCGCTCTTGTTTTTATCTTCTTCCACCGAGTCGCACGTGCACTCTCCTACCACCACTACCGGAAGAACAGCCACCACGAGCATACACACAAAGAGCACGGTTGTGGTCGGAGCCCTAGAATTAGTAACAATTCCACTCGTCATGATTAAATATGTGTGTAACTCACAAAAATAAATAAAGAAGAAGGGGAGACGTTGGGAGTAGAATAGAGCTACAAATATGGACTCAAATCATTTATATAGAGCAAGGGAGAGACTGATCAATTCTAAACTGTAAAGAGATTTGTTTAAGTTATTTATTAGTCAAGTTTGATTCGGTCAATGATAAGTTGAAATAGTGTCGACATATATTTCAGAAGTCTACGGATAAAGTTGAAATAGTGTCCACATACTACTATATTAGTATTTCAGGAAGTCTTTCGAAGTAGCACCTGAGAATGATTGAATTTAAAAAGTAATTTTTGCTCGTTTTATTAAAATTCATTGCACGATCTAAGTTGTTCTTTTTATGAAACTGATTTGCACCTTGTATCGACGTGCGTTGCTCCCTTTTTCAATACCAATCAGGGGTATTTTTGTCTCGACAAATTATGAATACCATGTCTTGGGAATTAATGTTCTCCTTCTCATGACTTAAGAATTCCGAAAAACTAGTCCATCAGTTGGAATTAAAAATCCCAACACCCACTGAAAAAGCAATTCTCCCTTAAGCATGAAATTAAACATACTCGACGGATGAAGTATAAGAGAGGATTCACTGTGAAAGATGAGTGATTATAAATAGTTAGCTATTTCTGTTATTCTCAATAAATTGAAGAGTCCAACAATATTAGGGACAAAACTCTGATAGAACCTGAAAGGAAGAACAAACCCTAGTCACCATAATATCAAACCCCTGAGACATAGGCACCAAACCCTACGAGCTCACAAGGTCCCTTTATATAGGAAAGTATAGAAAATAAGCATAAACTGATATGAAATGCGTAAACCCCATGTTAGAGTGTCGAAGTCCGTTCGAACAAAAGTTTTTGAGTGCTATCCAATCAATCTTATATCAATTTAAACCCCAATTCCCAAGGTTGGCATTATGGCCACGGCAATAGATTTAGAAGTTTGCTCAATCTCTCTAAAGGTTTCGGATAAGATCAACTTTTATAGGGCCGTTTCATTGAGAACTTTGTCTCAAGCTCGATAGGAACCCACTATAAAACAGTGATATTGATCCTTCCAAGAGTTAGTTGTGTACCTAATGTTTACCCGTGCTTACGGCACTACCGATCCGGATTGAAATTGTTGAAAATTAATATAGTACAAAGAATTCTATTATCAAAACCGTATTTTTCAATTTCTACCAGGAAGAAAAAGTAGCAGTCTATATCGATGAGGAAGTGGCCGGGTAAATGCCAAAAGCGTTTACTTGGGTCAACCTAGCTCTATCATCTACTCATCAATGAAAGCTCTTGGGTATAATTGGTCGGATGGAATCAATGTTCGAAAAAAATGAAATGAAATGAAATGAAATGTCATTTCATCCAAAAAAATAAGAAATTATTATTCCATTTCTTTGTCACACAAAATTACTAGTGCCACACCAAAAATTACTATTGCCACTCCAAAAAATGTTATTGCCACTCCAAAAATTGCTATTGCCATACTATTTCATTAGAGATGAGAATGATTATTCCTAATCACAACCAAACATGAGAATGAAAATGATTATTCCATTTTCAATTTCTCCAATTTTATTTCATTCCTATTCATATTCCATTCCATCCAACCAAACACACCCTTGTCCATCCAACCAAACACACCCTTAAAGTGTTGGTGGAAATACGAACGAACAAAAGGGGTCTCTTTCATCTGCACGCAGCTTCATCAGATCAGCCACATAAATTAACCCCTTTATTGCATTCACATTTTCTTTTCCAAACGAGTGGTAGTGCCCAGACAGAAACCAAAACAGAGCTTACAAGTTCCAAAATTAAGGAGTGGTGTGTGTTGCGGTGTGTGCTTTTCAAGTGGTTGTTACTCGTGAAAAAACAATAAGTGTGCTCATTGATGAGGTCACAGCAGGTTACATTCCCACGGATTGAGGCCAAATATTCAAATCTTATGGCTATTAATGAGGGTTTATATTAGGGCTTTGGAATTAGTCGAGATGCGCGCAAACTGGTCCGAACATCCGATTATAAAAAAAAACAGTGGTGCGTGCTTAATTTTGTCTTTTAGAACCGGTACATCAGCTATACCGGTGCCAGAGATAGATCTACAAGTGGGTGTATGGGGGCATGGCCCCCACATTGTTTCGGTTTTTTTTTTTCCTTTCAAATTTCAATATTTTGTACTAGTGCTTGTCCGTGCCTACGACACTACCCACCCCGATTGGAATTGCTGAAAATTAATATGCTCCCTCCGTTCCTTTTTGTTGCTGATAAAAAAGAAGAAGAAGAAGGAAATCTAACTATATATAGTATAATTTTTGGAGCCAGTTTAATGGTTGTTATAATAAGCAAAGTTTGCTTTGCTATAGATATTCTCTATATAATTAATCTTATTTTTCGTGTTTCTTGAGAGAAGAGAAGTTCTGCGAATTTGTATGTCATAATTTTTTTTAATCATTTTTAGTTTATCCTCAATAACTAATTATTTAATTGAGACACTTAAAATGTTGGTACTCCTCACATCGGGACGTATGTTTTCTTCCCGACCACTTTTTCAGTTTTTGTTTTTATTCTCAAATTTAAAATAACCCATTTTTACCCTTATTGTACTATATTAGGATACTCCTACTTTATAGGCAATGATTTTTGGGAATAAAAAGTAATCTCAAAGGTCCTCTAGCATACTTTGGAATATTCTTATTTGACAAAACTCTAAAGGCGTAAGTACATAAATACCCTCTCAACTATCACTTTTTTTTACGGAAATCCCCTCACATATAAAATCGCAAATACAGACCCCCTCAACTAATCTCCGTTGTCCAAGTGACACCCTTCCATCTCAAAACATTTGTGATGAACCCCCTCATTCATAACTCGGACAAAAATACCATTGTTGCATTACATACACACACCTCCTCTAACCCTTCTCTTTTTTCCTTCTACAAAACAGCCTTCAATCAAAACCCCAAAACCAACACAGGTAATCTCTCCTCCCCCCTCTCAACCATAGATAATCTCTCCCTCTCCATCTAAGCTATTCTCTCTCTATACCCTCACCTCCGGCGACCTTCTTTTTTCTCTCTCTCTCTCTCTCTAAAGAACCCAAACAACTTTAAAAAAAAGGAGATGGGAAAAGCAATGCAGCAACCGCCATGACCACCGCCGGTTGCCGCCACCATTCTCCTTCACTTCTCTTCTCCCACACCTCTCTCTAAAATGATTGATGTAAAGAAAAAAAGAAATTGTATAAAACAATTATGTAAGGTCTCATTTTTATTTGATAAATTCCATGACAAAAACACATTGATTTGTATCCCTATTTATCATGTTTTAATTACTTAATTTATTTATTTTTAGAGTGTTTGTTTAGAAAGTGAAAGGAAATCAAAAACATTATGTAATTAAGTGTGGTAGAGACTGCTTAGGAAATTGACATGGAATGAAATGAATTTTCAAGAGAATTTCATGCTTATGCTATGTCAAGAAAAGGAATCAAGAAAGGTGGAGATTGTAAAGGCAATTGGCTCATGGAAGGAAATTAATTGTCAAGAGGTTTTCGTGCATATGGTAGCCATATTAGAAAAGGGAATGAAAAAATCACATGTGGAGCAGTATGGGAATGTTTTCCAGTCATAGTGTTTGAGCAACCCAAATACAGGTTAAACAGTACTCGAGCAACCTTCCTGTTTTTTCAGCATCTATTTATATGCGCGTTTTTTGGAATTTCAAGGCTTTTGAATATATGAGTGCAGCTCCTCTCTTTCTCCAAAACTGAGAAGAGATTTTAGTTTGTCTCTTGGAGTAAACATATGATTCGTTGATCATTAGACTTTCAGAATAACTCCATGAGCTCTTTTTAAACTCTGATTCTATTGAGTGATTTGTTCTTCCGGTGGATTCTGGAAGTATCTCGGAAGGCTTAAGCGATTCAAGGAAGCGGCGGTCAAGCACTGAGTGCGGTGAATGAGTGATTTAGCAATCAACCTTGGTCAACCGAGAGCGATTCTAGGTTGTAAGTATAGGTTTGTTTGTAACCGTACAATGAGTTATAGTGCATAATTTCCTTTCCATGATTTTTACCCATTTAAGGGGTTTTTCACGTATATCTCGTGTTCATCGTTTATTGTTTTTTTCGATTCCTATTATTTTGCTTGATTGAATATTTAAATAGCAAAAAAAGGAATTTTCAGTATAAAATGATTAGAACAGTGATTGATAGAATAAGAGTATAATATAAATGTTAGGGGGTCTTCGTAAAACAAAGTGATAGTTGAAGGGGTGTTTATGTACTTTTGCTTCATAAAAAACAATATCTTAGTCATTTTCTTCATTCCGTTAACGGAGTTAGCATTTTTTTTGTTTCTAATAATTGAGGGAGTTTGTATGAACGATTTTAAATATGAAAGAGTTTCTATGAAAAAGAGTGATAATTGAAGAGGTGTTTTTGTACTTTTGCCAACTCTAAATCCAAGCCTTTCCTTATTTATCTGTAAGACTGTACCCACCATTATGAATATCCTAGCAGGGGACGAAATCCCTCTCCATTATCTCTCAAAATTCAATCGCCACCCCACCCGTCACCCTCCCACATGTACTGTCGACCTCCGGCGCCATTCCACCGATCGCCCATCACGTCAGCCTCACACCACCCATTCCGTCAGAGGCAGCTCTACATTACCGATCACATGAATACCCAAACAAATTTTTTGAGAAAATGACGGCCCATGACGTATTTTGATAATTAATACTCGTCAAAGATATTTTTGCAGCATTAACAAATGTTCTTAGCAGAACCTTAGTGGGTATTAATTATTAAAACACATCTTGACTGTCATTTTCCCTTCTTTTTTTTTTCTTAGAATACATGTAAAAATTATGAGCTAACCTCTCTTTGAACACCCAACTCAAATATCAATGAATACCTAATTCTAATAATCATAGTCTTGAACACCTAACCCAAAAATAATTGAACACCCAACTCAAGCAATTGAACACTCAATCACAACCCAATTACCTTCCATCAATCCAATTAATTTATAGTTGAACACCTAACACATTATCTCAAATAAAACTCACAATCCTAATTGGAAAAAAGAAAGAGAAAAGAAGAATCTAGTGGTTTAAGTATTATGTCCTTGTTCTCTCTCCCTTTTGTCGATGGTCTTAATGTGTTAATTTTGCATTCGTAACAATAACAACTTTATTATTATTGTTTTATCTAGTTAGCTTATAGAATTAAAGACAAAGTCTTAAAAAATTCAATAACATACATTCTCCGTTAGCTTGGATAATATTCTTTTGAATTTAAGATTAAATAGAAAATCTCATCATGGCATCTAAATGAGCAATATATTTTTGAAAAAGGTTGGCCTCAACATACTCTCTACAATTTCTTTCAAAACGGTTTTAGTAGATTAATACACCGATTAAATGTTGGCAAAAAATATGATAACTCGTCTAGGATAACTCTAAAATTTAAGTCCCTCCATTCTTGAAACACTATTGACTATGCAATACAACAACTTAAAAAAAAAAAAAAAATTGTTAAAAAAATATGGTACATATTTTTAAGTTCTTGGTTTGCCTCGTAGTTAATTTTCTTAAAATAAAAGTCATGTTTTTTTGTCTGTACTATTTATATTAATACATTAGGTTTTGCACATATATTATTGGTTGATACATCAGCTAGTAGAGTTAAAGTAATTTTTGAACACCTTATCACAAATTCCTAAAGCCGCCACTGCATTCCATCGCTCATGATGCATGTACTCCATCCCGCCGCCCTCTGTTGCTCATCCCATCCCATCCATCCCATCCCATTCTGTCCCCATCCTCGTCGCTCATCTCACTCGCCATCCTCCGTAGCTCATTCCATCACCCCAATTCCATACGATAGTCATGCTTTCGTGGAGAAAACCTTTCTACTGGGAAGGTAGCGTTAGTTCAAAATAGTTCGTAGCTGTAACATACTTTCTTTAATTTTCTCAATCAATGATGAAGTGTCACTTTTTAATTGGAGAGATATGCATAAACGCCTAGGTGTACGTTGCACACATATGTAATTTAACATGTATATATCAGTCAGGTTCCGGTAAGGGATCCCGCATTTTATTAAAATGCGGGACTCCCCTTTCCGATTGAATTTCGATAATCCGAGCCGCTCAAAGTGATCAGAACGTGATTTTAAGGGTCCCTAGGAGAAATTAGCAAAAAAAATGACCGGAAAGGGCTTCATCCGAGCAGTTTTCATTGAACGGTTCAAAAAAAACTGCTCAGATGAAGCCCTTCCCGGCCATTTTTTTTTGCTGATTTCTCACGAGAACTCTTAAAATCACGTTCTGCACACATTGAACGGTTCGGATTTTCAAAATTTGATCGGGAAATAAAAATCCCGCATTTTAATAAAATAAGGGATCCCTCATAGGATCCGTGTTGTAAGTATATATATATAGATGTACGTTGCATGCGTATGTAATTTAACATGTATAAGTACATACATACATATATATGAGTAAACGTCAAAAAGTCAACTTCTGCATCCTATATTGGTAGGATCCCATCATGTCAAAAACAAACTTTTTGTAGTTGTAGAACTACGGTGTGCAATGCTCAATTTTGGGTCCATTGTGCTTGTGACCAAAGATAGTATTGTCTAACCCGAAGTATACGTTGGGCTTTTTAGTCGCTTGTAAAATAACTAATAAGATCGAGATCGATCCACAAGGAGTAATTTATCAAAGTGAAAAACTTAATCGGTCTAAGTGGTGGTTTGTAGCTGTGGATTGTAGAGACCCGTAATATTCTTTATTTAATTTTAATGTTTATGATTGAAAAGAAAAAAAAAATGAAAATGACAAGAATGTGATTAAGGTGGTCCAATGTGCAAGAATATAAGAACCTTGGGTCTTAGTGTAATTATGTGCATGTGTGTGTGTCGTGTACTCGTGTATATCACCAAGAGGATTTTTTTTCTTTTTTCCATTTTTCATTTCATCTCTCTCCTCTCTCGGTCTCTCTTACTCTCTCACCCAAAAACTCATCTCTAAACTCAAAACTCACAACAATCAACCTCAATTCCATTGTCTACTTGCATATTCGAGCTCGTATTGCGCTGAATAGAGCCCGGTTTGGTGTATTTTCGCTTGATTTGGATTCCGGAAGCTAGGGTTCGCTCAATCTTTTTATTTTTGGCTTGGATACTCGATGTAAGAAATTTTACCTCTCTTTATATGTTATTTGAGTGTTTCCATTCCTTATTTGAACTTGTTTTGATTGTTATTAAAATTGGATCAAAATTTGTCATGCTGTGAAAAAAAAATAGCCAAAATTCTGGATTCCTATCGTTAGGACATTTTTCTCTACCGGTAAAATCTTGTCGTGGTAATAATGTGTACTCTTTGTTTTGAGTTTGTACCAGTAAGATTTATTCCATACCGATAGAATTATTAATTTTCTTCGGACCCTATCGATACCATTTCTTCACCTACCGGTAGAAAACTTGCAAGCCAAAGTCTTGATCACACTGCTCCCTAATTGTACCGGTAGCCCACAGTTCCCTACCGGTGGACCACCTATCAATTGTCAAGACGTACTGTGCCGTTGTAATCCTTTTCTTTTCCATGGCCTTTGACTGTTCAATGGGCTCATATGGTATTATTATATTTGTATATATATATTCTTATACAATAAGAAATCATACGGCTTGATTTGTCCACGTGTGTAAAGAAAAATGTATATACATACATTGGAATTGCACCAAGATTTGTAGATCGATGGAGGGATAAATTTGAACTTCTCGCGCGACACTTGTGCAAATGGTACACTTGAGTACGTGAACAACACGCGAACATTTGAAGCCCATGGATGGGTGAGTGCCTGGCAGGGGATATCGAGGTCCCATAATTAGCCTAACAGGAGCTAATACTCAAAATGATCACTCAAGGCTCAACCTTCAAGGCGGGGTGCTTGGCAGGGGATATTAGGGTCCCAAAATTAACCCGACAGGAGATTCGGCTCAAACACATTGATGATTCGAATTATTGAGACACAAATGAATCGAACAAGAGATAAGAGTACGTCGAGATGATGGTTCGGAGATATTGGAATACTTGATTATCATAGTTATGCTTCCTTCGTTGTCATTTGATTTCCCATCATTCATTCATTTGTTTTGCTCATTTACATATAGAGTTTGCGTAGACTTTTCTACTGAATTAGTGTAGCTCAAGTCTTATATTATTTTCAGGTGTTAATCCGGAATCATAGCTTGCATGCCTGAAGTGCTTGATGTGTGGACATTGCTTTTGAAAGCTAACCAAAAGAGTTACCTATTCATCTTTGTAAATTTATTTCAAAAGATGTATTTGTAACTAAAAATGTAATTCTTTTGACTGGGGATATTGTAACTATTAATTCTCTTTCGAAATTCGATACTTATGTTAATTTGGGGCCGTCGAGCCGATATTGTAATATTTTGGAACCGTGTGAACTTGGAAGTATTTGTTGTGGGAATGAGAATACGGTAATTATTTTGGGTATCGTAAGGGATATTTGTGAGGACTTATTTATGAAAAACCTTTTATAATTATGTTAAAAATTCAGGGCGTGACATGGATAGCCATCCCTTACTTTGAGTGATTTTTTTTGTTGAATTTGAGACTAGGATTTTCTATTTGAAGCTAAAATTACGGATCATTAAACGGAAGGCTTGGACCAAGGGTTTACACCGCTTACAGCCTAAACAATCCAATAATCTCATGAATTCACGCAATCAAGTCCATAGGTAATTTGTGTGCTTGACCGAAAGATTATGCTAAGTGCAATCAAATTCCTCTAAAGAGTTTGTCAAACCCTCAAAAATACAATTCAAGTATTATGCGTGTCAAAATTGACTGTTGACGCATAATCAAAGGCTTAACATTTTTGAGCTTCGAATCGATTTAAAGAGAAATTTGATCACACACATTTGCATACAATTAATTTTAATGGTGAGAAATATTATCGGATTACTTAAGCCATAGAGTGATATTCACCCAGGGGCAAGCCTATAATAAGTTAATAACTACCCTTCATTGACAAAGGACTTGCCAAGGAAAGGTTAAATACTACTGAAACATGATAAATTTCTAGGTGATTAAGAAAGATCGGTACTAGTGTGTACCAAAATGATACTTAAGGCTGAGTTGGCCAAAGGCGATCGTCCGTCAATTTTAATAGACTTCACGACTAGGACTAATCTTAGATTTGAGTTCGATTTGAGAAACATCTGAGTAGTTTGCGAGGACTCACAACCGAACCACAATATTTATTCTTTGTTTTTTGAAAGGCGAAAAGGATTTCATTAATTTTTAAAAGGAGAATTACAAAGATTAAAAGAAACCACGTGAGAGCGGCATCACATGCCCATTCACGAACCCGAAACAAAACAAGATATCAACAAAAGAAAGACACCGATAAGAATTCAGTCTTTACTTTTTTTCCAAATGAGAATTTAACGAGACGTATAGATCCACAATCTTATTTCCAACCAAATACTCCCTCCGTCCCAAATTGATTGTCCGGTCCGCAAAACGGAGTGTTAAAAATAATATAATTTTTGCAAGAAAAAATCAAAAGTTTTTCAACAACTTACTAGATATCAATGAGAATTTTTAATTTGTGAAAAAAGTTTGAATTTTTTCTTGAAAAAATTGCATTATTTTTAATACTCCGTTTTGCGGACGGGACAATCAATTTGGGACGGAGGGAGTAGTAAATTACAAGGAACCAAGCACTGAAAGCTTCCAAAAGAACTAAGACAAACTGAGGAAAAGGAAAGAGGAAAATGGGGAGGTTTGCTCTCCACATGTACTGATGTGGCCAGGCCAGTACAAGACATTAAAAATTGCTGGCCCAAAGGTACGGTTGATTAGGACTCCGGTTGATTATTCTTCTTCCCGGCCAGCCAAAGTTGAATTTCCACCGTTCAACTTGCCCTTGATAAGACAAATGTAGGACCCGTTTCGCTTTTTCTAAAAATCTTTTTTTTTTTTAAAAGAAAGTAATTTTAAACTCAAATATAACTAAAAGAAAAAATAATTTTTTAATTTTTTTGCACCGTTTAAAAAATCTTCATGAGATTTATCAAACAAAATCTATATTGGTAGAAAAATTATTTATGTAAATACATAATTTTTAACCTTGAAATTTATCTTCTTTTTCAAAAATTTACTTTTACAAAAAGTAGAAGGGTACCGAATGCCCCGAAATACTGTAGTAGACACTTCCATTCCAAGTCTTGTCTACGACTTTGCGGCCTGCAAGGGTCTAGAGCGCTCGGTCCCATGAATGATGAAAGTGTTCGGAGAAAACAATGGAGTGAATCTAGACTATACATTTTGTTTTTCGGACACTTTCACGAATCGAGTGTCCTGGATCCCAACACTTTGGAGACTTTACAACTTGGGCCCCATTTTCGTACTTACAACAAGGGTCCCACATTGTAGGGGAGCGAAATATCCGAAGAATAAAATAATCAGAAATAATTAGCCGAGCTTCAGCTTATTCGCCGAAGGTAAACCTTGTTCCTTCGGATGCCTCATTGTTTGTTCGGCTAAAGCATTCTTTGTCCGACTGCCGTTTCTTCGGTGGAACTGTTCTTGCTCGGGGACCGCCTTACCAGAACCTTCTGGAAGGTTCTGAGGAGACGTGAGAAGTCCTCTTTGGTAGGTGAGGTGGCATGACTGATTGATGTGACTCCGCCAACCCTCAGCAGGGAACAAGTTATTAATGATTCTGACATGTGACGTCATCCGAGCATAGACGATCACGTGAATGTCAGGAACAGCTTGCATTACACTTACTCCCCATATTCTTGCCTATAAATAGAGGAGAACATCAACCAAGAAGGGGGTTCAGATTTCTAAACTTTTAATCTTCCTTCTCCACAAGCATATTTCTAATCAAACTTCTTCCTTCTCGATTTCCACTTCTGACTAGATCGTCGGAGCTTCTTCCCGGAGGAACATCCCCCTCCGGCTTTGTAGGTACACGAAGATCAACGCTATCACCGGAGTCAACGGTCAACGGAGAAATCAGCCCCCCACAATTGGCGACTCTGCTGGGGACGATTTATTTTCTTACCTAACATCGTGGGCCTGATCGTTTTCTCCACCGTGACTCTTCACGTTCAAACCTCAGTTCTTTTCTTATGGCTCAACGTCTGCCTCCTCCAGGCCCGGAGAATTTCACCCTCGGACTATCTGGGTATGGCTCTCTTAACCCAGATCCCGAACAGACAGTAAACCACGTCCCGTCGGTGGCGCGACAACTCTCTCTTCCACGGACGGAGTTGGATGTAGCCTTGGCGGAGCAAAAGCGTCAGGCAGCTGTCATAGCCATGCTCCAGCGGAGGTTGGAAGAGCGAGATGGGGGCGTGTTGGCAACTCCTGCCCGAGACCATACGGCCGGCCCAAGCCACCCGAAGCGCGACCATAAGCGTAATACGAAGATACGTCCTGCGCGTACCACCGAGCTAGCCGTATCCGAACGACGAACGGTGTTCGAACGCTTGGAAGAGGGACCTCAGCAGCAAGAAACCCCACGCCCTCGCTTGTCAAGTCAGATCCGAGCAGAAAGCTCAAGATCCTCGGCCACGAGCTCAACGGCAGGCACTAATGGGGGAAGGGGCTTGGCAACGTTACGTTCGACCATGCTACGACACTCGGGTGGGCGAAATGGGGAGCGACCCGTGGATCTGAATGATCCGCCTCGGCGAAGTTACGCTGGTGAGTATCCCGAACGATCAGCGCCATCAAGGCAGGTCTCCGAGCATCATCATCATGACCGACGTTCGGAAGGATCTCGGGGACACCGTCAAAGAGAAAGCCCAGAAAGGCGTTCCGAGCGAGATAACACTATTACATTATACGACCAATTCACAGGTCTGCCGACCTTGTATCAGCCTGTTGTTGGAGCAGTTCAGCAACCTCGGCCAGGAGGTTCGAGAGGGGCTCGAGAGCAGGCGCGAGAAGACAGGGAGCGCCAGGGGTACCAAACCGAGCATCGACGACGTCATGCCGAGCGTCGTAACAACCCTGAGCCGCGCCCAATTACAATCCCTCCTGTCGCTCATCATGCCGTCGTTCCGGAGGATACAACGAAGCTCGGGAAAGCAAAAGCTTCCCCCTTCGTGGACGCCATTCAGCAAGAGCGACCACCGGAGCGTTTCGTTATGCCGAAGCTCAAGCATTACGAGGCCAAAGAGGACGCAGTCGCGTTCGTCTGCCGCTTTCGGCAAATGATGAGCCTTCACAATTTCTCCGATGCGCTCATGTGTAAGATCTTTCCCCTTGCCCTGAGCGAGCCAATCATGCTTTGGTATAATCAACTGAAGCCGAAGTCCATCACGTGTTTTAACGAACTAGAGTTGGAGTTCACCAAACGGTTCGTGACCAGTAACATCCAGCCTAAAACGCTTTCAATGCTGGTCAACATGAGAAGGGCCTCGGGGGAGACTCTTCGGCTTTATACCGAACGATACTGGGAAGTGTACAATTTAATCCCAGACTGCGATCAGGGGGTCGCTGCCGAGTCATTCATGAACGGTCTGGATCCTACTTCGGCGATGTTTCGTGACTTATCGAGGAATCCACCGAAGAGCATGGGAGAATTGATGACGATCGTTGAGAAGGATTGCGTTCATGAGGAAGCAATGGCCGAGCGAAATGGTCCGAAGGTCATCGAAACTGTTAAACCAAGTGCCACCGGGAAAAAGCAAGTGGGCAATGTGGGACAAGCAGCAGGGGCTAGTAAGCCGAGCAATGGGAGTCGACCGCCGCAACACCAAGTAGGGCAGCCACCAAGGCGAGACCCGAGACCAGATGAATATGTTGCCGAACAAACGATATTTACGGAGCCAATCTACAAACTCCTCTCGATCATAGGGAAGCTCCCATTCTTCTCCTGGCCAACGGGTTTCCTCGGGACAGCTGGTCATGGACCTGGGATGTGCTCGTTCCACAAAGAGCGGGGGCACTACACGACTAAGTGTTTGCCCTTCAAAAGATACTTGGAAGAGCTGGCGGCGGCAGGGCATCTCAATCCATGGATTGATACTCGGAAAAGTTCTCTCCCGCCTCCACCTCCGTTGCTCGGTGGAAACGTCAGCGTCATTCAAGGAATAGCACCCGAGGGGCGAATTACCGAGTTACGGGGGGAAATCAGTAAGGCCGTTGCCGCTCTTTCGGTATGCAATGTGGCAACCTCGGGGAAGAGGAAGTTTGAGGATCCCAACAGTGAAGGCCCCATTGCTTTCACATCCCAAGATTTGGAAGGAGTTCAAACGCCGCACACCGATGCACTCGTCGTAACGGTAATAATTGATAAATCCACGGTCCAGAGGGTATTGATCGACCAAGGAAGCTCGGCCGACGTAATGTTTTACTCTACTTTCAAAAGTCTTGGTCTTTCACCCAGTCAGCTTCGGCCAGCTTCAACACCACTCGTCAGCTTTACGGGAGCCCCTGTCTGGCCGCTCGGAATGATCAATCTCCTCGTGCGAGCAGGTTCCCGAGTGATAGATGTTGAATTCATAGTGGTTAGCTCTCCTAGCCCATACAACGTCATCCTCGGCCGAGCCTGGCTACACGAGATGCAAGCGGTGGCTTCGACTTTTCATCAAGTTGTGAAGTTCGTCGGATGGAATGGCCGGCAGGAGAGCCTTCGAGGTGATCAAGTTCAATCCAAGAAATGTTATATCAGCACCGTGACGACCAACCAAAGCTGCCTCGAGGTTCAGTGTGTGGAGGTGGCTGATCCTGTCATACTGGAAGAAGTGGGGCTTCCGGCCGAACAAAGATCCACCGAGGAACTGATATGCATGCCAATCAACGAAGAGGGAACACGGTATTTTCTCGTTGGAAGCTCACTGACCGAGGAAGAGCGCTGGGAGATGTATGACTTCCTGATGCAGCATATCGAGGTATTCGCCTGGGACCCGAAGGAAATGCCAGGTATCGAACCTTCGTTCGCTTCTCATGCACTAAATGTGGATCCGAACAGAAAGCCAGTTGTACAAAGACTCCGACGTTCGTCGGTAGCTCATACCGAAGCAGTGGTTGCGGAAGTTGATCGACTCTTGGAAGCCGGAGCGATCAGGGAGATTCTGTACCCAACTTGGCTGGCCAACCCTGTTGTTGTGCCGAAGAAAAACGGCAAGCTAAGGGTTTGTGTTGACTATACGAATCTTAACGACGCATGTCCGATGGATCGATTCCCTCTTCCTCGAATCGAACAGATGGTGGATGCGACGGCGGGATACGAGCGGCTGAGTTTCATGGACGCTTATCGTGGATACCACCAAATACCTTTGGCCAAAGAGGATCAAGAGAAAACAGCTTTCATCTCCCCTCGGGGAGTTTATTGTTACAATGTCGTTCCGTTCGGATTAAAGAATGCAGGGGCTACGTTTCAGCGAACAATAACTTCAATGTTCCCTAGGATGCTCGGTCGGATTCTTGAAGCCTACATTGATGATCTGGTATGCAAAAGCAGATTTGCTCGAGATCACCTTCGGGATTTGGAGGAAGTCTTCACTGTCCTTAAAATGCGCAAGCTACGACTCAATGCCGAGAAGTGTGCGTTCGGGGTTAGTTCTGGAAAATTCCTCGGTTATATGGTCAGTCGCCGAGGAATAGAAGCCGACCCAACGCAACTCACGGCCGTGCAAAATCTACGGGCTCCCACGACGATCAAGGAAGTGCAGCGCCTCACAGGGATGGTGGCAGCATTGAGTCGGTTTATCCGACGTTCGGCGGATCTCTGTCGACCCTTCTTTCAAGCAATCAAGACTAGTCGCCGAAGATTCGTGTGGAGCGAGGAATGCGAGCAAGCTTTGCAGTCACTGAAGGAATATCTATCTCATGCTCCTTTGCTCGTTAAGCCCCTACCCGATGAAGATCTGTATCTGTACCTATCCGTCTCAGATCATGCCACGAGTTCAGTTCTTGTTCGGAAAGAAGGGGTGGAACATCAACCAATCTTCTATTCGAGCAGGACGATGACGGAATCTCAAACAAGGTATCTGCCTATGGAGAAGTTGGCGTTGGCCCTCGTTTCTGCTAAAACGAGCCTTTTGCCCTACTTCCAATCCCATAGGATCGTGGTCCTTACTGAATTCCCTCTCAAAGCCATACTTCGTAAAACTGACTCGTCCAGCCGGATTCTCAGATTTTCCCAGGACCTGGCCAATTATGACATCCAATTTGAGCCTCGGACGGCTAACAAAGGACAAGTTCTGGCGGATTTCTTTGCCGAGCTTACGCCTGGTTTGAAGGATGAGGCCAACGCCTTGGAAGCAGCCGAAGAAATGGTCCAGAGGGAGCAAGCGGATGCTACGGAGGAATGGGTTGCCACACCCGAGCTATATCGTTCTCGATGTGCGTTCGGCAGGAAAAAGCCCATGAAGGAATGGGGATTGTTCTCAGGGGAAGCATGGCGTATGACTGTGGATGGAGCCTCGAATGTCAATGGGGCCGGGGCTGGCGTGGTCCTTGTGTCCCCCGAAGGGACTGTACATGAGAATGTTGTTTCCATTGGCTACCGGGCAACTAACAATGAGGCCGAGTATGAGGCCTTGATTGCAGGGTTGCAGCTCGCTCTTCGGCTTGGCGCAGACTCGGTACATGTGTTCTGTGACTCAAGGTTGATCGTGGGCCATTTGAATGACGATTACCAAGCCAGAGACGAGCGTATGAATGCCTATGTCAGTCACGTCCTCGCTCTTTTCAAGAAGTTTGGGTGTGTAAAGATCGAGTGGATCGCTCGGGAACACAACGCGCACGCAGACGCACTGGCAGGTCTAGCCTCGGTTTACCAAGCCGCGGGCACTCGCACCATCAGCTTCGACGAGGTCGACGTTCCGAGCTTTGAACCTTCCGATCCAATGGTAGCAGCGATTTCGTTCGGTTCAAACCGATTGGATCCCATTGTTTTGTATCTACAAAATCAAACGTTGCCGACGGATAAGAAGGAAGCTCATCAGATACGATGCCGTGCTGCCAACTATTTCTTAGACCCTAATGGACATCTCTATCGGCGCACTTTCACGGGACCCGATTTGAAGGTGGTTTTTGAATCTCAAGTGGAAGGGGTCCTGAATGAGCTACACTCGGGTAGTTGTGGGGCTCATTCGGGTGGCCGAAGCATGGCGCATCGTGCCCTGACTCAGGGCTACTGGTGGCCGAAGATGGTGAAGCAATCCGAAGAATATGTGAAGCGTTGCGTTCGGTGTCAAAAGCAGGCCTCGCTCATCCATCAACCTGCTTTCCCCCTTAAAATGATTTCTAGTCCTTGGCCATTCGCTGTGTGGGCTTTCGATATTGTGGGAAAACTACCCAAGGCCCCAGGAGGATTCGAGTATCTGCTTACCGCTACGGACTTGTTCACGAAGTGGGTCGAGGCGAAGCCCATGATCAAGACAACTGCTGGAGACGTGGAACGATTTATTTGGAAGCATATCATCTCGAGGTTCGGCGTTCCTTACGCCATCCTCTCTGATAATGGCTCCCAATTCGTGGCGTCCGCCCTCAAATCTTTTTATAAAAAGCGCAAGATCACGATCCAGAATTCTTCGGTGGCGTACCCTCAAGGCAACGGGCAGGCCGAAGCCTCTAATAAAACTATCACTCGGGGGCTCAAGCGTCGTTTGGATCGGAAGCTCGGGCTCTGGGTTGAGGAGCTTCCTCATGTTTTGTGGGCGTATCGTACAACTCCTCGGCGTTCCACAGGCCGAACTCCGTTTTCAATGGCCTATGGCATGGAAGCTGTCCTACCTCTTGCTACACAAATCCCGACGGCTCGCACTGAAGATTTTCATCCTAAGGATAATCAAGCGCTCGTGGGTTCTGAGCTGGATTTTGCCGAGGAACTTCGCGACAACGCCAACCTTCGGCACGCTGCCTATCAACAGGAGGTTGCAAGGGGCTATAATAAGAATGTTCGTGCTCGGCCTTTTCAGGTCGGTGATCTCGTTCTTCGGATGGTTGTTGAGGCAAACAAGCTGACCAAGCTCAAGGATCCATATGAAGGACCTTACCGAGTAACCGCCAAAATCGGCCATGGCGTTTACAAACTTGCTGAGATGGATGGAACACCGGTGCCTAACCCATGGAACGCCCAGAAGCTTCGGAAGTTTTACGGCTAGATTTTCCTTATGATTTTGTTCCCTACGTTTGTAATTTACTTGTAAAGCTGTTTGTCGTTCCTTGTAAGCCTTAAGGGCCTTTCAATCGACTTCCTTTTTTCTTTAATCTCCTTCGTTTGTTCGTTTGTTTTGGGTATTTCATCTCGCCCACATTAAGCCGTTGGGCTCGGTATTTCACTCGTTTGGGCGTAACTCTCGTAGCCCTCGGTATTTCACTCGTTTGGGCGTAACTCTCGTAGCCCTCGGTATTTCACTCGTTTGGGCGTAACTCTCGTAGCCCTCGGTAT
>BPLS01000435.1:513588-534077 GCA_019656275.1 Rhododendron kiyosumense
CCCACTCGTTTGGGGCGTAATTCTCTCAGCCTTCGTTCCCTTGTTTCCGACTTTGTTCCCTCAACTGTCTCGTTGGGTACTCATTCTTCGGTACACCGCCGAGCCAGGGGGCTATTGGGAACGTAGAGCACAGATTACAGAAACGTGAAGTCACTTATCACGTCTACAAAGCCGAGTAAAAACACTTGACAAAAAACGAAATTCAAACCATTTCTAGGAAAGAACAACAGTTCAACTCCTCGTAATAAAAACATCGAATTCCCAACTTATTTTATACCATCCATGACAATTGTTCCACATCACCAAAACAAAAAAAAAAAAAAACAAAAAAAAAAAAAAACAAAAACAAAAAGGGGCTTCTTAAGGGACCGGAAAGAGAGAAAGAGTTGGTTCTTCTGGTGGTTGAACCGAGGGTATCTCAACCTCGATGGGTTGTTCCGCAGGCTGCGTGATTGGGGCTGGCTGCTCGGCGACTTGTTGCCGTGTCTCGGTAGATTCACGAGGTGGAATCTCAACGAGTAGCCTCCGCTCGTCGTCGGACTCCACCCCGGCATCATCGAGGCCCCTGTTGTAGCCCAGCATAAAGCTGACTTTATGCTGTTCTTCCATCATCTCAGCCTAGGCCTCGGCAAGCTCTTCTGCAGCCGCCTCTTCGGCCTCGAAATACCCTCGGTTGTATTCATTTTGCAGCTCTTTCTCCATCTCTATCTTCATCTCCTCCCTCCCCGAAGCTCTCCCTTCGGCCAGGCCCTCGTCCTTCCCTTCCGACCTAGTTTTCTCGGCAGAGTCTTGCATGCCTTTAACTAGGTCGTTGAGGTTGGCCACCTGCGTCTCCAGGGCCTGGCGAGCCGCCTCGGATTCCTCCCAGCTTCTCTTATATTCATCAGCCGCGTCCTTGTTAAATTGAAGAGACTGCAGTATCTGCTTCCTCTTCTTCTCATGCTCGGTGAGATGCAGGTTCACGCTCATGATAGATTGGGAGGCCTGAAATAGAACAAACAAGAAAAATTCAGCATTTAGTTGAGCAAAGAAATAACCGAGAAAGCCGAAGAAGCTTACCCTTGCGGCATGATAATAGTATTCCGTGAGGGCAGCCTTGAGCGAAGGAGGAGACTGGATGTCCTTCGGCAGGCCCACCCCAGATAGGAGGGTCAGGGCGAGGGAGGGATCCTCCCTCAGGCTGTCGGACTTCAACACCTGTTTTTTGTCCGGAGTAATGAAGTTCGGAAGCCAGGGGGAGTTATCCTCCGTTTCCTTTCCCTTCTCCTTCTCCGTTGGCTGTGGGATTGTCCCCCCAGTCTCCGAAGAAGCAATCGGTCTTTGCTTCTTCGTTGCAGGTGCGTCCTTCGGAGATGAGGGAGCTGGCGGGGGACGTTTGGAGACAGGTTTGGGTGGAACGGTCTTGCTCGGTGCAGAACCCGAAGCCCCTGCAGTCCCGGCTTTCTTCTGTAAAGCCTTCTCTTTTTCTTTCGCCTCCAGCTTCTTCTGAAGCACGTCCTTCATACTCCGAGGAGGCATTTCTTCTTCTTCTTCGGGAGACGCGCCTTCGGACGGCTCGCGAATAAGGCCTCGGAGCGGCTTATCGAAGCTCGGAAGGAGCTCGGTAGGAAGTCCTTCGGAGGGTCCTTCCTCCTTGTCAGCCTCCTTCTTTCTGATCCTACCCCCGTACGATGCCTCGTATTGGAGGATCGTTGGAGCGTCCCTTTCCTCCCAAGGGATTGTGAGAAGTGTAGCGGCAAGCTTGCTCCCCCTCGCCGCTCTTGTCAGAAGCCTGTTGATCTTTGTAGTGGCTGTCAAGGAAACAGAAACGTTAGAAAAACGAGTAATAAATAGCAAACAATGAAACGAGCGATGTAAATAAAAACGAGGGAAAAGTTCAGTTTTCATACAAGGGTCACCCCTGCATTTGGCAATCTCGAAGTGGCCGTACTCGTCTGGGGGATATTGAAAGTTACCCCTGACTTCGACGTAGTCCGAGGCCCATTTCTCGGAGTCGTACATTCCCTCGGGGATAATCTTCGCCATACCCCTTCGGGAACATAGGTAGAACCGCGAGTATCTCACATTCCGAGACATCGTGTAGCTCTCGAAGATGTGTTGAGCCTCAAGCGGAAACATCTTAAGCTCGGCGAGCTTGATGATGGAGTGGATGATTCGGTAGGAGTTGACGCTCAGCTGGCACGGAGTGAGCGAGAAGTGATAGAGGATCTCTCTAAGGATCCTGTGCATGGGGAACCGAAGCCCACCTTCGGTTATGGCCATGAGAGGGACGGTGATGTGTTCATCACTGAACCTGATCCGAGGGCCGGGGACAGGAGTGATGACGACGTCATCTGGAACTCCGTAGTCCCGTCGGAACTTAGCCATGCCCTCTTCGTTTTCAAAGGATCGCCAGTAGGGGCATGGTTCTTTTCCCGTTCGGTCAGGGATGACGTCGGGGTCGAGGGGGACTATCTTCCTCTTCTTCTTCGGAGGGTTGGAGGGTCCAGCAGCTCCCTCCCCACCCTCGGCTTGGCTCGAAGAGGCGGTGGTGACATCCTTGTCTTGGATGTCCCTTTCCCTTTCAGACACCGTTTCTTCGGTGTCTGCCCCTTCCTCGGTGGGATTTCCCTGCTCTTTTTCCGACTGGCCTTCCAGGTCTATTATATCGCTGTCTGGGGCCATCGTTCGGAGAGGGGTTACTCGAGCGGGGATATCTGCATCCTCGAAGTCTTCGAACCCCACGTCTTCTCCCCGAACACGGTAGTTCCGAGCAAGGTTAGAAATGGCGTCGGCTATCGCCAGGTTGGTGCCACCAGCACCGAGCGACGCGCTGTCTACCGAGCGGAAAGACTCTCCGGAGGAAACCGAAGGAGAATTCTCCATACCTAAAACAAGAGTGCAAGGGATTAGACCAACAGCGAGTTGCAAGGTCGAGTCCTAGCGTGACTATGTTCGGTGAAAAGATAAATGCCGAGCATATCGGCTCTTCCGAGAGACTACTTGTCAAAAAGGAAGTACGAAGGGGAAATCTAGACGAATAATCCTATGCGTGTTCGGAAGAACACAGGTTGAAGATGCATGTGCGTTCGGAAGAACACAGGCATATCTTCAACCTCATCTACATTACAGAAGCGATGAAACTAGCCCAAAACGAAAATAACGGCCAAAAAGGGCGGAAAACAGCAAGAAATGTAGAGAAAAACGTAGGAATTGGAAGGCGTACCTTTGGATTTGTGTGAAAATACAAGAAATCTTCTTTCAATCTTCAGAAAATGGCAGGAGTTCTTGATGAAGAAGACAACGGCGTCGACTGGAGAATCGTCTGGAGATGAGGGAGAGGGCAAAAGTGATTTTCTCTCTCTCCCTTCACTTTTATACACCTAGGGCGGAATTCGAAGCGGTGCCGAGCCCCAGCCGTCAGATTTGAGCCGGAGATTGATGTGGCCGTCGATCTTTGACGCGTGGGGATTGATGGGATGCGCCGTATCGACGTCCAATAAGAGATCGCCACGTGGCGTCCTTCACCTCTGGCAGTTGAAGAAGCATTAAATGCAAGTCGCAGCTTTGCAGCTTTAATGATTCGAATTCCTCCTGACGGTTGGCTTGCATTGGACGATTGGATGACCTGTGGGTTACTCTCCTTCGGCTGTACCCCTTCGGACGAAACACCTCGGCAGGTTTCCTTCGAGTGTTCTATCAACTCCTCTTCCCCCATTGAGATTGGGACAAAAGGAGTTGAGGGGCTATTGTAGGGGAGCGAAATATCCGAAGAATAAAATAATCAGAAATAATTAGCCGAGCTTCAGCTTATTCGCCGAAGGTAAACCTTGTTCCTTCGGATGCCTCATTGTTTGTTCGGCTAAAGCATTCTTTGTCCGACTGCCGTTTCTTCGGTGGAACTGTTCTTGCTCGGGGACCGCCTTACCAGAACCTTCTGGAAGGTTCTGAGGAGACGTGAGAAGTCCTCTTTGGTAGGTGAGGTGGCATGACTGATTGATGTGACTCCGCCAACCCTCAGCAGGGAACAAGTTATTAATGATTCTGACATGTGACGTCATCCGAGCATAGACGATCACGTGAATGTCAGGAACAGCTTGCATTACACTTACTCCCCATATTCTTGCCTATAAATAGAGGAGAACATCAACTAAGAAGGGGGTTCAGATTTCTAAACTTTTAATCTTCCTTCTCCACAAGCATATTTCTAATCAAACTTCTTCCTTCTCGATTTCCACTTCTGACTAGATCGTCGGAGCTTCTTCCCGGAGGAACATCCCCCTCCGGCTTTGTAGGTACACGAAGATCAACGCTATCACCGGAGTCAACGGTCAACGGAGAAATCAGCCCCCCACACACATGACCCACATAGTAAAATGTTACGCATACTCAGTGCTCTGCGATGCTCTGGATTGACTTTTATTGGTGTTCGATCAGGGCCTAAATACAGTCAAAATCTTATGCTTCGATGTGGATTTTTAGATGACAATGTCCGGCTTCATTCTTGGGCACGTGAGTAGTCGAGCTAAAGTTGGGTGTCAACATGCATGTACACTTTATATTAATTACTTGAAATCAATATAAACATACAGAAATGATATGAGTACAGCATGCAATAGCTGTACAAATAGCTTGCATAGATCCATGTTGGACCCGATTTGGGTCCAACAAAAATGATCGGAGCAACTCATTTTGTTCAAAATTTATTTTTTAAGGTTCCTGTAAAAAATCATCTCAATTCGATATCGATAATGATGTTTACGAATTATCCAACTTTGCTTCAGAATTTAGCCTAAATGAGAATAAAAAATACTACTACCTCCGTCCCAATTTACTTGTCACTTTTTGGAGTTCGTACCACTTTTCAATTGATTATATCTTGTAATTTATAATATTTTAGGTGATTTTGAAAACATTGTATTATAGAACAAATCGAGATCTATCAAACAAGATCCATAGTGGATATAAAATTCATTACCAATTTAAAGATATAACTAATTCTTTTTTCCGGTTGAAATAGAACTGTGACAAGTAAATTGAGACGGAGGGAGTAATAGCATCATTGTGAAAGAGATAAGATATCCGAAGATTCCAAACTAGGTAGGTTGGCTGACAAATCATGTGATCCCCCATCTCCGAACAGAGTTGGTAAGGTACCTGTCATGCTAGGGCCATCGCAAGCTGTGTGGATCTATTTCAGACCTTACAAAAATATAAAAAATATATCTATAAATTTTAAAATAGTTATTTTTGTAGTGTCTACCCATTAAGTGTATGAACTTCACAGGAACGTGTGATTGTAAGGTGATCTGAAGTATTACATTATGGTACTCCGGTCCGGACTATTAAATAATTATATGTGTTTTCCATAACATCGTGGGCTACCAGTACTATGGGGCCCAGCCCCTGCCCCTGCCCCTGCCCGGATCCATTGTTCCGATTTCAATATGCCAACTTGCGGGGCGGTCCTGACTTTTCAAAAACAGAAAGTCTACACACATATAATTTGTGCACAAATTTCATTGTGGGGCTCACCACTGTCCCACACAAATGATTCAAGTCGTTCATTAAATGTAAAATATTTTTTTAAAGGTTTCCATAAAAAATAATCTCAATCTGATACCTGTAGATGCTCGATCCAATCATATAACTTTTCATTATCCGAAAATCTGAATGAAAAGTTAGATGGTTGGATGAAGCACCTGTAATTATTGGATTGAGCTTATTTTTTATGGGGACCCTTGAAAAAATATTTTACATTTAATGAATGGCTCGGATGATTTATGTGGGATCCGTGATGGGCCCCACAACAAAATCTGTACACAATCTGTGCATAGATTGCTGTGTAGCAAACTCTTTCAAAAATAATACTCCCTCCGTCCCAATTTACTTGTCACAGTTCTATTCCAACCGAAAAAAAGAATTAGTTATATCTTTAAATTGGTAATGAATTTTATATCCAATATGGATCTTGTTTGATAGATCTCGATTTGTTCTATAATACAATGTTTTCAAAATCGCCTAAAATATTATAAATTACAAGATATAATCAATTGAAAAGTGGCACGAACTCCAAAAAGTGACAAGTAAATTGGGACGGAGGGAGTACTACTAAAACGAGACCCTTTTTGTTAAACTGTTACAAATGGTCTCAAAATAGGAGGGCTTCATCAAATTTGCAACGGAAAATGACAGCCCAGGACGTGTTTTGATAATTAATACCTTTTAAGGGTATGCTAATAACAAATGTTAATGAACAAAATGTTTTTGACAGATATTAATTATCAAAATACGTCCTTAGCCCCCCAATTTGTTGGGCAAATGTCTGAGGAACTAAAAAGCTGCTCCATCTTGGGCTTTACCTTAGGTATCGGCCTTGCCAATGTGATAACCGTTAAGAGTACGCAACCAAAACTGAAATTTCCACTACTAAGAAATGACAAATAATTATCATTTCACTTCTTTTTTTTTTTGGGCTACATAAAAACAAACATAAGTGTGGTTTAGGATCATAATTTATTTATAATAAATCTAAAAACAACTGATCACATATACACATATTTTTGTACGTGCTTTTGTCTCCCATGACAAGAGCGTACAAAAGAATTGTGGAAGAGAGTACTATTGACATGTCGATTGCTTGGGTTAGGCATCAAGGCTTGTTTTGGCTAAATAATCTTGAAAGATTTTTTTTTTTCTTTATTCCATAATTCAAAAGAGATTGATTTTTCTATTATTCAAAAAAAGTTTAGTTTTGAACATAATTTTTTTTAGATTCCTCTTGTCGAGGTGAACGAACAATCAAAAAAACTAACAAATGCAATTTTTTTTTAAATAAAGACAAACGATATATAATCTCCCAAAATTATTTAGCCGAAAACAGCCCAAGCAAGCATTAAGCCCAAAACAGCCTAAGCCGTTAAATTGACTATTTTAAGCGCCCAACCAATTAAGCATTAAGCCCACTTGGCTAGGAGAGACATACATCCCACTCCGAATTGACCATTTGAAGCTTCATGTTGGCTTGCATTCTCGGGTTCTCGAAATCAGCAGCGCGCAGGAAGATCGACGAGGGACATGTATATCAAGATCCCCGACGCAGCAGCATTTAGTATACCTTCTACTAGCAAAGTTGTCGGACTGTTCTCCTTATAAACGTTAGTTATTCCAATGCCGATCGCAATTCCAACTGGCATTGTGAGGGATCGGAGAAAAATAATGCCATGATTGTTATAGCACGGCACTTGAGTTTTGCCTAGAATGAAACCAACTGCGTAATTAATATTTGATAGATGCAGAAAACATATTTTAGGTTGTAGATTTTAAATTTTGGTAGAAATTAATTGCAAGACTTGCTTGCTACCTGTGGTGGGCGTGGTTCCGCGGAGCGGGCCACGTCAAGATAGCTAAACCAAACCGTCAGACACAAGCCGTTTTGTTCGACAATGTACCGGAGCTATGCGTCTACCGAACCATTCTCGCCTGACCAAGATCGTTTGCCAGCATTGGTCAGACCCGAACAGGGACAGTTCGGTTATACGTTGTTTGGCGGAGATCCGCCGAACCAAATCCACAATTCCTGAAGTGCTTTTCAGACGAGACTTATCGGTCGGCAGAGCTCTTGGCCACCAAACCACCCCTGCTCATATCGTTCGGTAGATCCCATACCCACCGAACCACTCCTGCTCCATGACTTGAAGAGGAAGTCAAGAAGGGTTGGGTAGGAGTGACAGATGGTGTGATTCGGTTTCCTTGATTACACAAGCAGATCGTGGGGATCATGGGGGCTGAGATTGCGGACCCGATTTGGTGCCGCGATTGAAGAGCCAATCGTGGAGCGCGTGATGCATGTATGTGGGTTGGCCTTCACGTTTCCTCTGCCTATAAAATGAGCAGTTCCCCTAAAGATGAAAGGAATTTTTTGACCCTCTGAAACCTTAAACACTATTCTAAAAGCTTCTCTTCTCATACTTATTTGACCGTCGGAGTGCCTACTCCGGACCTCCATGATCCAAGTTTGGGCACTAACACGGGTGTTACCTGTGCAGGACTCACCCTCAAGATATATTAACCCAGCCACCTTACTTCCTAGGGCTCAATCGGAGAAAGCTCAACACCACACTACTAGGTCTAGAACTACGAAAAGTGAACATAAAACAAGTTTTAATTTATTTGGTGAAAAAACTAAAAAGTGAAGACTATGAAGAGAGAAAACAGAGGAAAATTTATAAATAAAAAAAAAAACCGACCACAAGGAGTAGAGAAAAACCGATCCCCGTATCCCAGAAGGAATCACTGCCAAGAACAAGTCAAAACCTAACAATGCGCATGAAAAAACACTTTTTGCTCTTCTCCTCCTCGTAATACTCTAATTCATCATAATAGTCATCACTGTCGTCATCGTAGGATTCGTCTTCTTCATTGCCGTTTTGCCGCAGCCCACCCGTTTGCTGCCCCATTAACCGCTCTTGAATTCGGTCCCTAATGGCTGTTCCCTGATACAAACAACGCAAAATATGAATTCTGAAGAACAATTTGAGAAACATTTAGTCTATAACGGACTCCTAGCATCGTAATATCACATTCGGTCCATATTATGCACAATGCTACTTACCATCTTATGGCAACCTTCTTCAAACATCTTGAGAAATCCAGCAACCCTGCGGTCAGCGTTTTCCACCCACTCATTTCGATGCATCTCAGCAGTTTTGGCAACAGTTTGAATCTGCAATGAACAAATATGCATACTAAGTAGTAACAGAAATTGATGAAAACATTTTATATACGAACCACTATAGAAAATAAAGATATTTATTTTGGTCTAACATTTAACAGTGCCTCGTTCATTTTAATTGGTTGAGCTATATTAACTACTTACTCACAAATCTAAGTTAAGTTTCATTTACTTTGACTTCATACCAATGATCCAGTGCGAAGATGCATGTATAGTAGGACGAGCAAAAAGTACTTAAAAAGAACATGCAGCTCTAAAATAATAGGAGAAGAACCCATTGGAGATAAGTCGAGGTTGAGAGAAAACACAATAATATGGTTCAAGTCATGTACAATGAAGGGCCAAAGTGAAACAGTAAGACAAGCAGTGCGAATGTGCATATAGAATCATTGTGGATGACAATGCTAGGGGGATAATATCAAGACCTAAACTATATTTATAAGTAGTAAACTATAATCATTTGTTTAATTTAACTAACCAGAAAGCCTTTGACAAAATGATTGGGGAAAAATTAATGGTTCATGCAGCCAACCACAATTGATTGAGAGTATGAGACGTAAGACTTAGTTTGATCTGGTTTAAGAACATGTTCAAGGGCAAGACAACCACCCTGGATATGGACAAAGAAACACAAATATGTCCATTATCATTCACAAAAGGACCCCGCCTCTCATAACAGGCTTAGCTACCCAATTGTATGATTTTATGTATTCAAATTTCTAGTCCGTGTCAGTCTGTGTCCTTCATAGCTTAGGGTTCCCCTTATTCCATCTTTATTACTTGCATTTGTACCCCTTTTGACCAATAACTGTTATATCGATGCTATTTTTTCCTGGTCCCTAACAACGTGTATGGTATCCCGTCACCTTCGTCGGGAAGTGTTGTCCCATCACACTACATTAGTATCTGTAGGGGTCCCGACTACTTCTATGTTGGGGTTGAAGCTAAATTGTTACTCTCGATATTCATTTTGTCTTGCAAGGTCTCACTTGCATTACTGATAATATAAATTTACATAAATCAGAGCATCAGGCTATCAGCTGGTGATGGTCTGGTGGTACCGTGGTAGAAAATTTGCAGTCATGTAATTTGATGATTAGAATAATACGAGTTCGAGTCTAGCGCCATTTTGACTCAAATATCTCATGAATACCTAAATTAGGTGCTATTTTGAAAATTTTTCTTTTTAAAAATCTAGATCATTGATTCTCGAAACGGACAGTCAAGATGCGACTACTTCTTGAATTCCGTTTTTGGACTGAGGCCGGGGCCTTTAGAAAGACTTTAAGTCCATTAGTCATACTAGCTAATGGGCTTCATATCAGCTAATGGGCTTGATTGGGCCATTAGTCATATCAGCTGATGGGCTTGGTTGGGCTGGAATCTGGTTTTGGTTCTTACATCAATTCTAAAGGGCCCAAATATAAATTTGTCAGCCTTAGTTCAGACTAGTGGTCCGTATATATAAACTGTGAAATAATACAAAGTTCGGGAGTATCGCCATGTAGTACTCTGAACCACATTATAATTACACATTTTTATGGAATCCATACACTTAGTAGTAGACTCAATGTGATCCGGTGTGGTACTCCGGACTATTGAATTATTCATGATATAAACTCCACAACGCTTACAAAACGTAATGTTAGGTGAGACTCACATAACTTTTGCATGCATAAAGCAGTTGTTAGGTGGTTGATACATCGTCTGCTTTGCATGAATAAATTAAGTAGTTGAACAAAAGAGGAGCTGATCGAGCAGGATTAGGCTGACGATGGGGTATTTCATGTGACGGGTATGTATCCCCTCCTCTCACAATGTAAGCGTTATCTATCCTCTACTAACTTTATGTTTGCCCCTCTTGAACCCCATTCCTCAATAACTTCATTACTCTATTTTTACTTATAAACAAAGTCAAAAGAAAAGAGCAGTAGGGGTGGTACTGCTGTTTGATGAGAAAAGTAATACCGGAGAGGGTGCCGGTCACGTTCATCTTCGCACATTTACAATTCATGGCCATTCTCATGGATCCAGCAGACTTTCTTTTCAGCCACGCGACAATGTGATTTCTTCTAACCTTATCCGGCATCGTGTCGTATCCCCTAGATAATCATTTCTGTGGGAGGTTTTCTCTCCGTGGAATGATAATATAACAACAGCAGCTAGCGAATGCAAGAAACACACACCCCAAAACAAAGGCACACCACCTACTACCCGAGAAATATTAGTTCTCACCCAATGTCTATCTTACTGTTGCGTTTGGAAGGAGGACCACTGTAAGCATATATAGCCCGAAAACAAATTACCCATCTTCGTCCCCAAAACACTCCCACACCACCACTACCACACCCTAGCCGCTGCCGCCACTATAGCCCCATCATCACCACCGCAGACGATGGTGCAACCAGTTGTCGCCGGAGGTGGAGCACCGGTCATTCACGGCGGAGGAGGACAAGTTGATCGTGAAGGCCCATGCACTACAAGAAAATCGGTTTGTACCAGCACTTTTTCTACTAATGGCTCGAAAAAACACTACCATAGGGAGGTCTACAACACTTTTTAGCCATTGCTAGAATGGGGCTATCCCAGCGGCCCAAACAAAACCACTAGATAGGCCAACCATTTCACAGCAGCCCAAAAAAAGTGGTGGAATTGACCGGACATTTATCATCAGCCCAAGAAAAGCACTGGAATAGATCCAAAGAAAAAACAACTAATCAAGCAATATCTAATAATATTACTCTCTCCGTCCCTTATTTATAGTCCAGTATTTTATTTTGGGCTGTCCCTTAATAATTATCCATTTTGTAAAGTTAGTGGCTAAAAGTTGATGAATTGTCTATTTTGTCCCTAAAAGTAAATTCTATTTTGAAAAGTAAGTGAATAAAAGTGTAATGATGATGGGTAAGTAGGGAAAGTGGAGGAAAAAGTTGATGTGAAAGGTATAATGATGATGTCTTTTTAATAAGTTGGAGTTACGAAGCAAGACACTTAAAAAGGGACGCCCTCCATCCCATTTTTATTGTCAATTTTCGTTTTTCGTGTCATTCATTCAATACTTATATCTTTCAATATGAATCTTCAAAAATATGTAATATGAATTTTGCTTGATAGTTCTCGATTAAATCTATAATACAAAATTTTCAAAATTATAAAAAAACATTGTAGATATAAGCATTGAAAGAACGGCATGAAAAACGAAAATGGATAATAAAAATGGGACGGAGGGAGTATATTTTTTAACAATCTTTGATTGGTACAATTATTTAGCAGATCTTAATAAGACAACTATTTTAACAATAGTCGATGATAGATATTGCTCAATCAGTTGTTTTTTCTTTGGTTCTATTCCAGGGCTTTTCCTGGGTGTTGGTAAATGGGGGGTTTATTTTAGCGTTTTTCTTGGGCACTGGTAAATGTGGGTCTATTCCAGTGCCTTTCTTGGGCCGCAAGAAATGGTCGGCTTATTCCAGTGCTTTTGCTTGGACCACTAGGAAAGTCCCATTCTAGCAGTGGCTTAAAAAAGTGTTGGTGTAGACCTCCTATTGTAGTGTTTTTCTAGCCATTGGTAGAAAAAGTGTTGGTAACACCGATTTTCTTGTAGTGGTGGACCTTCTCGATCAACTCGTCCTCCTCTATCGTGAATAACCAGTCCTCCACCTCCGGCGATAGCTGGTTGCATCACCGCAAACTATGGCGATGGTGGAACTGTGGTGGCGGTGGCAGCAAGGGTTTGGTGGTTGTGGTGTGAGAGTGTTTTGGAGAAGGTGAGTAATTTTAATTAGGGTGTGGTTATGTTTTGAGGGGGAGGAGTTGTGCTTGTGAAGTTTCAATCTTAGCCATTGAAACCAATGGCTGAGATGGAAGGAGTGTTATAATTTATGTTAAAATTTGTGTGGATAGAACCGACACCCTATATATGTAGACCCAAATGTAATTATGTCAGCCTTGCTTATTTCTGTTTCTTTTGGAATGGAACCATAAATCCCCCGTTAGCAATTTTTTCTTGGAATATTTAAATATCCATCTATTTTATTTATGCCATGTAAGAATTCATCCCGTCCTTTTTTCATGTTTATGTTTTCATCCTATTAGTGGGTGAATTACCTTTCTTACCATTTTCTCTATGATATACATATATTATGTTATATTGCTTTCCTAATTTAGTGGGATTGGATTTGATTATTTTTCTAATTCAGTGGAATTTGGTAAATTTAAATATGATTGATACTTTTATTTATTTTATCATGGAATGTATTTGAGGAATCAATTTTATTAGGAATATGACATGATAAGTTGACCACATCTTTCCATGTTTTCTTCATTCTTCGAGTTGGCCAACCAGACAACAAAAAGTCATATTTTCCATTAATCTTATTACACAGAACATGGCCAAATTACCATAAAAAAAGAAATAACATGACATACTCAAACCGTTACATGATTAAATGGTTAAATTACCTTTAAATTACATGGTTAAATTACCATGACGATTACAATGTGAACACAATAAATATCCCATGATCCGAACAAATGTTTCATGGTAAACGGTTCAAATATGGTTAAATTACCATCAAAATAGGTTATTGTGATCATCGCTTCATGGTTAAATTACCGTGTCGATTTCAAAATTTCTTGACGATTCATATACCAACAGAAACCCAACTTTCAAAAAAAAATCCATCTCATTACAAGAAAAAATAATACCTATTTAATTTCCAAGAAAAGGAACTCAACATTGACAATACCAATCGGAAACCCACAAGGATATGGAGATCGTGGACTCTGTCTTTGTTGCCGTCTTTGTTGTCACAATCAAGTTCGGACTATGGCCATCGAGCTTGAGTTCGGACATTTGACGTTACCGTTGAGTTCGATCTTGGCAACCCATCATCTTCTGCGTCAACCCATCAAACCAACCATGGGTTGATGAAGCCAGTCAGGGATGGTGAGGCGGATGACGGGGAAAGCGGAAGATGGGGACAACAGAGGATGGAGGATGGTGATGATGGGGAGCTGGACGTTCGAAAGTTGTTTCTCCGAATTGTATTTTGAATAGAACTATGAGCCTTATCTAGTAAGCATAAAATAAGAGATTTGATACCAGTTAAAATCCCCAATATCACGCTTAAGGACCTCTAACTTAACTTTCCATCCCAAAATTAATTTCTATATAATAGTAGTATATATAATGGTGTATATATAAGGGCAAGGGCAATATTGGATTTATTTTAAAGTGGAGATGAAAACATAAGTGTTTAAAATGACAAAGATGAAAACATAAGTTGGGTATGAGCTGAGGATGGATATTTAAGTATCCCTTTTTTCTTCCCATGGGCTTATTCGAGGAATAGATTTTGGTATTTTTCATTTCTTAGCAGAAGATCGATAGAAACATTAAAAGATAATTGTTTTTAGCTTCCTCAGCTCTTCCCTGCATTTTCCTTTAGGCTCAATTTAGATGACAATTATCTTACGGAGAAATGAGAATATGATGTCATATTTGTATATTAGTGCATGCCCGTGCCTGAAGGCACGGCTCAAAATCGGAATTCAACAAATTATTCAGTATTGTCCCTCTAACCTCTTGAAATCCAAGGCTCCATTCACAAAATTTCAACTACAAAAAAAAAAAAAAAAAAGTCAAGTATATCCACCGGTTTACTTGAATCTACACATAAACAAACTAACAAACTACACCTATAAAATCAATACCAATTAAATTAAAGTTTGTTTGAGCCCTTTGTTAAAATTACACACCAAAAACATTCTAGCAAACTATTAATCCACAAATTAAATTAGACTTAAAAACACAAAATCTCAATGGAGAAGGAAATGCCATGGAAATATGAACCAAGGTCAAAAGAGAGAAATAAATTAAATCACGGAAGAGGAATATGACCTGCTTACAAAAAAAAAATGATAAGAAAGTGTCTCACCAAATAGCCGTTAGAGATGGGTGCTTGCATGGTGGTTGGAAGAGAGAGAGAGAGAGAGAGAGAGAGTGTGTGTGTGTGTGTGTGTGTCCTTTGTGGGCTAACCCAAATAATAATAGTGGAACCCCGTTTGAATTCAAAAATGCTATTGAAAGAGAGAAATCGTCTCAAATTGGAAAGATTGTCTCGAATTGTTAAACCAAAACTAATATTCTTCAATCAGTCATTAATTCCATCCGAGAGAATCAATCTTCACCGATGGAAATTAGCAACACTCAATTTAGTCCAAAAAGAGTGCCACAAAGGACTCCCAATTACCAAAACTCTTTAGAGGAGAATCTGGCCCTAGGATTGAACGACAGATTATAACACAATACAATCACACCCCCCCCCCCCCCCCTTCATTGTGCCACATAGGACAGTTATGAGAGAGACATTTTGCAAAACCGTTGTGTAATGTAATATTGTGTAATATAATATAGATATCAACATCTAAAAATGTAATCTCACTTATAAAAATTGTAGACTTTCTAAGCTTCAAACTCTAACCAACTCTATATCTGACTCATTGGTTAGCCAATGCAACTAATAAAAAAATGAATGGCACTTCAGTTCTGATCCAGTAAAAATACATAAGCAATAACATGAAAAAATAATAATTGAATATAATATTCTGATTAGAATTGTTTCGGTTTTGGATATTGTGGATTCAAAAACTTAGGGTTCAAAAAGTAAACTTTGTTGAACACGAAGAAAAGAGGGAAACTTACTTCGTCTATGGTAGATAGTTACAATCAAAAAATGTGAGAAAAGCTGGTGAATCTTACGAGCCCGAGTCTGAACAATTGAAAAACAGAAAACAAATTAAGTAGAAAGTACAGAGGCTGTGATAATAAATAAATAAATTAATAAAGTCGATCTACGACAAAAAAGAAGAATGATACCAATATTACAACAACTCCTGTTGCTGCTGAGAAATCAATGAGAGAGAAGAGAGGAGAAAAAGAGTAGGGAGAGGGAGAGAAATGAAATGTCAAACAAGGGAAGTAAGAGAGAAAACAAATTTCCACATTTTTTGCCACCAAAATAGGAAAGAATCAGAAATTAAGGAAGAAAAATAATGGGTTTTCAAATTTTGAACCCAAACAAATTATAACCCTTGAATAGATTGAATTTTAGCCCTCAAACCCTTTATTTAATTAGAGCCCTTCAATGTGCCACGTAGGACAGTTGTAAGATAAACATTTTGCAAAACCGTTGTGTAATATAATATAGATTTGATTTTTTTGGAATTGATTGGAGTAGGAATGTGATTTCTAATGACATATTCAACCAAGAATAACATTTTCAAACTACGTAGAAATCTGATCCCTTCTAATCCCCCACAGTAAGAGCATCTCCAATCTTGTTGTAACCTTTGACAAGTTAGCTTAATAAAATTTGCCGATAAAAAAAAGAAAAGAAAAGAGCATCTCCGATGAACTAGATAAATTGGCCCATAAACCTATAGATCAGGAACTCATGCACCTTATAAATTTAGCCACTAATTTATATACTCCTTAAAATTTGTGGGCCCAAATTTCAAATAAGAAAATAGTTTCTAATTGATTTTATGAAAAAAGAGAGGAGCTATTCAGCACCACAATGCTAAAAAAAATAGCCAATTTACTGTTATGTTTTTCCTTAACGGTGTTTTTTTTTTTTCCCCTCTTTTTTTTTCTCGCAAGCAAATACAACTATCACCTTATGATTATGTGGGCACACGCCCCAAAGATTTGCATTGTGAAAAATCGGGTGCGGCCCCTTTTTCTGGAAAGCGGGGCAAAACGTTTCGATTCAAAGTCGTCCCTCGGATTTTAGCGGTGAAACACCCAAGGAGCCGAACTTGAAACGTTTGCTACGTTTGTTTGATTTGAAAAAGGCGCAGACTGGTCCGTCGTCACCTTCGATATCTAAGGTTCGGGAGCCAGGTTACGAGAGGGGAAGGGTTTTATGGCACTCCTCTCACCTAATCCGGAGATCGGTCTTTACTCAGGCATTTTATAAAATATTTACATTTTTCTCTCATTAATCATTCTTTAGCTAGTTAGGGCGGGGGACCAGTTAAAGGGGATTAAAACTGTAACAAGTTGCAAGTTATGTGGCAAAATGCTCTATGGATGTTTGATGGAAGCAATGAATAAACATAGATTGAGAACAAGGACCTGTGAGCAGTTTAAACAAACTGGGACACGCTGATCCAGTATGATGCACGCAGGAGAAAACCTGTATGCACTAGTCAGGCCAATGCATACAGAGATGACCTGCGTGCTCCACTACAAGACTGGCGTGCGCCATTGAACCATTCCTGCTAGCAGGAATGGCTTGAAGCCATGAAAATAGACAGAACACTCCATAAACAGTGTGGGAGAAATATGCAGAGACCAAGACTAAGCTACGATGCAAGGGCCAGCCATTGAACCTGATATCGCTACCGTACGCCAGTCATGGGACCTCGTACGCTAGCCACATCATTTGTCCAGTGCTTGGCTTTGCATCATCTGGGCTCTGGAACATAACCAGAAGCACCCCAGAGGCCTTTTAAAGCAAACTAAAGCAGGTATTGATATGCTACATCTACACAAATCTAAAATACAGAAAACTGTAAACTGGTTATTAGCATGCAGCAAGGTGATAAAATAAAGACATAAGCATGAAACAGGTGATCAATGATCCCCACGCCAGTGGTGCACGTACTGCCATGACTGGCGTACGACTGGATACTACTGGCGTGCGCCATTGTTCACCGCACACGATCTTTGAAAACCTGCTAGCTTTAGGGCCATGACTGGTATTGATTACCAGCCTTGACCCTGCTAGTACCCCTCAGGGTTCAGAACAGATTGCAGGACAAAAGGTAGTATACCTTTGGTTTGAGATTGATGATGAGTTTGAGCTTTGAACTTGAGTGTTGACGAGTGAGAGGTGTATTATTGTGTATGGGAATGTGTTCCTTGCTTGCTCTTTCAATGGATGAGAAAGAAAGCAAGAACACAAGAAAATAGAGAGAAAAAGAGGCTTGGATGGCTCTTATGTGTGTAACCCTTGCAAGAGTGAGAGATGGGAGAATATATAGGCAAGGGATGACTGAAAGAGGGCAGCAACCGGTTGGGTTAAGGGTTGGTTGAGTTTGGAGGGAGTCTCCCATACATTAAATGCATGGAACTTGGCTTGAAAGGGGGTGTGGGAGAGAAGGGGACATCCCCTACCCGATGGCAATCATTAGAGGATTGTTCATGGTACTGGGGAGCCGCAAAAGCCTCGAGCACGTGGTTGAATAGTGATGGTTTGACTGAATTTGACTGGCATACGCCCTATTGATACCAGCGTGCGCCAGTGGTAACTGAGTCAACGGTTGATGACCGACATGTGGCAGTTTACCAGCGCACGCCAACACAGTACTGGCGTAAGCAAGTTGCGTTTTGCTGAGGCCATTTGGTTCTGGCTCGAAAGGTTTGAAATTGAGTTCGAAAGGGTTTGAACGAGGTTCAGGACGCTCAAAGCTCAAACATACCAACAATCTTGAGATGTTTTTGACCGTATTCATCATTGAAGAATCAAAAAACGTAAGTAAACTAATCTGGACAGTTTAGAATAGGGGGTTTACAATATGAATTCTTAGTTCCTTTCTTTCGTTTTTATATTTATTGCGCTGATACTAATTCAATTTCATTTTAAGATTAATGAAGATGAGAAAACTTTTCTCTAAAATATACCTATATTTTTTGCTTCATATAATGAAATTTAGCAAGTCCATTGGAGTACTGATTACTCACTCAATAAAGCAATGACTACTTATCGATCCATAAGTGGGTCCTATTTTTATTGAAAACTACAATTTAGCTATCATATTTCAGCCATTCCACTGGAAATATTCTAATCCTAAATTTCTTGCTCAATCCATGAAAAAGAAAATGTTTTGACTCTAGTATATTTGCAAAATAATTGATTACTCAGATATCGGAATAGAATTGCTCTGGACAATGAGTTACAAGGATTTTGATGCTTAATCATCAAATTCCTATAAATTCTTACCGATAATTACAGGCATCCATACACGGCCATATATACTATGTGAAAAGGGATAAAGAACATAGCCTAAGGTTATTTGCCAGACCCTTTCGAGTTATATCCATCACGGCGAGCAGTATTATACCCTTTCGAGTACTTTTTGTTTAAGGCGACTGCCAAAATTCAATATGAAGTAGGAAGGATTCCCCTTTACTGATTTGGGGCCTGAATCCACAGCTCCATACGAGAGAGAGAGAGAGAGAGAGAGAGAGAGAGAGAGAGAGAGAATTCATTGACTTGACAGACGCATATGAGATATCAATGGATCAATTGTCCAAGTGGCTGAGGCAGGGTTCCAGATTTGGGAGCGGATGGTTGTTGGGGGAGCCTCATGTTTAACTTGTATTTCCGTGAGGCCCTAGTAACAGATTCCGCGATTTGGTGATTGATCACAAATATTTCCAGTCCGACCTGATCAACTATGGCTCAAATTCAAATATATTAAGCTGGTCGTTCCCATCTGTCATTTTTTGAAACAAAAAAAGGTTGATCTAAAAATCTTTTCGCCAAAACAAAAAAAAGCCTCGATTTTCAACTAAGGAAGTCAAGAGAATCGAAAAACACGGTGATGATTCATGGTTGGCTTTGACGTGTAATGGTGGCTATTGAATTTGGGCCCGTGATCACTGCCCGACGGCCGCAAAAAGATTTCATGTTTAAGCTTACGTACGGATATAAAATAATGAAAAGATTGGCCAAAAACGAAACAAGCAGCTCGTGAGCAATAAATTCGAGGTTTGTTTGGTAACAACTCGTTGAGCTCGGTTTGCTTAGTTACTAAAGGAGCTCGAGTTAGGATATTTGGCTCATTTTGTAAATGAACCAAGCTAGAGTACGCTGAAGTATGCTCGTTTAATGCATAAATAGATTTATCGTTCTACACTATTTTATAAATCCTTCTTTGGAGAGCTTGAGATTGAGTTCAAATTTAGCTCGTTTATTCAAGCTTGAGCCGGGCTTTGAGTTTGCCAAATTTTGAACAAGCTGAGCTCCAATACGTCAACTTGATTTGTTTGCAGTCCTAGTTAAAATAGATTTAACCTGTTAACATTGACTATTTTAAGTGCCCAACCAAGAATTAAGCCCACTTAGCTAGGAGAGACAAACATCCAGCTCCGAATAGTAGTGAAGCATATGCAACCATTTGAAGCTTCATGTTGGCTTGCATTCTCGGGTTCTCGAAATCTGCAGCAAGAAGATCGACGAGGGACATGTATATCAAGATGCCCGACGAAGCTGCATTCAGCATACCTTCAACTATCAAAGCTGCCGGGCTGTTCTCCTTGTAAACGTTAGTTAGTCCAATACCGATCGCAATCCCAACCGGCGTTGTGAGGGAGAAAAACATTGCCATAATTGTTACAGCACGACACTTGAGTTTTGCCTAGAATGAAACCAACAATATAATTTTTAGGGATATTTGATAGCTGCAGAAACATATTTTAATTAGGTTGGCGATTTTAACAATTAGAATATTAATCTAAGAACTTTGTGTCATGGATATGGGCCAATTACCTGGACTGGGCCGTAATTTAATGGGTAAATTACGGGTCAGTCCAAAAACTAGCTCTTAATTTCCCATTAAAGAGTATGATCTATTTTTATTTACTATCGCAATCCCAACCGGTGTTGTGAGGGAGAAAAACATTGCCATGATTGTTATAGCACGGCACTTGAGTTTTGCCTAGAATGAAACCAACAATATAATTTTTAGGGATATTTGATAGCTG